>JARHVA010001634.1:1967500-2467500 GCA_037957365.1 Torreya grandis | reverse complement strand
ATGTATGTATGTAAAGTCTTTCAATTTATGTTTGATATATTTTTTTAAAATTATAACATATTTGACCTTAAATTTTTTTAATTTTAGATATTTTAAACAAAGAATAAATTTTGTAAAAAAACATTATTATGTGAAATTTTCAATGTTAAATATAATTTTTTTTTGATCAAGTGTAGATAAAGGCTCACTAAAAGAGTTTAACATGAATTTGGGAACACTCATTCCAGCATAAAAATAATTGATAATGTGAAATAATTATGCTTAAAAAGAAGAAGAGACATATTAGGGTAAGACTACCTAAATAAATCTTATTATTTATTATTATTATTTTATATACTTCCAAGGTTTTTGGAAATATGTAATTTATTCCTTCCATATTTAGAAATATAGATGAAAAGAGGTGAAGGCTTTGATCTTCCATCACAAAAAATCCTAGTTGGTTAAACCTATGTGATGATTGGCTCAACTATGATCAAGAAAAGGTTACAATATAATTAAACATATTACTAGGATATAAAATATGTTCATTTTTAATAGTTTACTAGTTATATGGTTTGAATTCAGTGTAATTAATAAAGGAATTAAGAGTAGTAAAAAATTTCCAATAAGCAAGAGCTAGTCAGGGGATCCTGGTGACTCATCACTTAGGATGAATGAATGAACATAACTTTTTAAGTTTTTTATAAGTAGTTTTACATTTTATAAAAAATATTAAACCTAATTTTATGATACATATTTTATTTCAAGAGTAGTGTTATAATTTTAGGGCCACAAAGTAAGTGAGAATATAATTGAGATCTTTATGATGGGAAATAAATCATTAAACATGTGAGCCCAAGCTAGGCACTATATGTTGGTATGAAATTTAATGTTTGATTAGTTAAGAAGAACTAGTTGGGTCTACCAAATATAATTTACACTTGTAATTAAATATTTAAATTGTAACCTTAAGATATTATATGATTATTAAATTATGTTTACATTAAATTTAGATAGACATTTTTTCCTAGTTCATAATCCTAATATTGACGAGGAAGATAATGAGGATTCCAATTACACTAATGATGATGATAGTGGGGTATATTAGGAAGTCTCATTATATAGATATAATGTCCCTAGCAATTATATATAAGACAAGGAAAATGACTAGGATATATGATAGATCAGTTGTATTTTGTTGGAAGAAAGATAATATTAATTTCAATCCCTCTAACATCACACACACACACACACAAACACACACACACACACACACACACACACACACACACACACACACACACACACACACACACACACACACACACACACACACACACACACACACACACACACACACACACACACACACACACACACACACACACATCATAAGCACAAAGATTGCATTTATTCATTTTAAATAATTGGGATATAATTATTGGTGCTCATTCGACATAAAATCTATATCAATTTTTTTAATGGTGTCAACATTATACCACAAAAATTTATGCAAAATAATTACATTTTTAGGGATTAAAAACTACCAAAAGCATCATTTTTCAACTCGACTCAGATCCAAATTATGGTGAAATTTTCACATTATGTAGTTATAATATTAAGTCTCTCATTTTATGACCACAATATTTAGTGGTATCCATCATCGATAACAAAAAATTTCCTCTTGTAGAGAACTTAGGTATTGAATATCTTAGAATCCATAGGAAAAGCATTCACACTACATGTGTTTTTATTTCTTCCATAGACTAGAATTTTTGGTTAATCTTACATAGGAAGTTTAAACTTATTAGTTATTTTGATTTTCTTTTTCTTTTACACTTTCAAGTGGTCATGCCTAATGTTATGATGCCTAAGTTAGGTATTCAATAACCAATTTCATCATATAAATAGTGTCATTATAATTATGATATACCATTAAGGAATTACACTATTGGAATTTTGAGCATAGTTCTTAGTCCTTTCTCATCAACTATCTATAAGTTAAAAAACTAGTGGTGGTTGAAATATTCACCCCAAGATTGGATCTTTTACTTCAATTGCATATTATAGGCTAAGATCAAGCATAAACCTACACATTTTTATGGTGTTTAGTTTATTAGGGATTGCCTTTGAGAAAAAGTCTTCTCCATATTTTGATTCCTAAATTTAAACATCCTTCATGAAATAGACAAAAGACATTAAATAATTATTTATGGATGTGTACTCATGATTAGGGTGTTTGGAAGTACATTCACAACCTTTTTACATGCCTTATCATCCTAAGGCCAATTCATGATGATTACTTTATTTGAGGGTTTTGCACATTGGCCCAACTATATTAAGCCTTTATTTGAAATTTCTTCAAAACTAATATTATGTTTTACCTTTGTAAGTTTAGAAACTCTTATATTTTTTATGAGATGAGGAGTATCAAAAGTAGTTTTTGACTAATAAGAAGGTTTGAATGCTTACCTATGTATTGTTGTAGATCTAGGAATAAAAAAGGAAGGTAGTTTTAGAGTTTTATCGCCTCTAGGGCTTGGTCAATCATTAGGGGAGGACTCATTGAAATATGAATATAATTTTGATAGGTATCCTACCTCAAGCATATCCTCTCCTAATGCCAAAATTTTTACAAGTATTTTGTAATGACATCCTCTTCTCACCTATTTCATGTAAATTTTTGCTTAAGTTATAAGAGAAAGAGAAAATAAACTCAATACAGGTGTGGTTGAAAAACTTGTTTGTTTATGTGAACATTGAATCAGAAGATTATGAAGAGCTCTTGTTTGTCTGGGGAGGAAGACCTATAGATAAGAAAGCATATAAGTCAATTTTGTGGATGGTTGAGATCGATTGCTTGTTGGTATTTGAAGAAATTGATGGATAGATGGTGTCAAGTTGGCTACCTCATATGGCTATTAAATTATTGAAGCACTTGAAGATGATTGACCTATAAAAATAGATTCTAGATACAAAAATCTCTTGATCATGATTGCAGATGGATTTGGCCTCTTAGGCCTCTCTCTCTCTCTCTCTTATAGACACAAGTAAGAGGTGAAAGTGAAGGTGTAACTAGGCCATATAAATATAAATTATCCATGTAAAGGCTCAAAAAAAGATTTAGACAAGATATATTTAGACAATCAACATGGTGTTTTTCAAGTCAAAAGTCCAGGTGGTATAACCTAACCATCACCAGTTAGGGTGACTATCGTTGGTCAACCTGACAATCATCAGTTGTGGCTGAAGCTAAATAGGTAGCTAGGCTAGGTTAGTTATGTCAAAATAATTGTGTTTTGGGTTTAGTTAGGGGTCAGAATGTGGATGCTCCCAAGGGGGTCCTAAGATGGTAAAGAGGATTACGATGTTTGAAATTATAGTGTGTATATTTTTGGTGTCTACATTTGCCCTTTTTGGTTATACAGCCTGAATAAACAAGCTACAAACAAATTTTTTTATGTTGTTCAAAGGTATCATTGCCTCAAGTATGGGAGGAAGTATTCCCCCTCAAATTGGGAGTTGATGAGGTAAAGTATAATTGGGTCAGGGTTTCATAATGGGTAGATGGTGGGTCACGAGGTAGGTGATAAAAAGAATGGCTGGTCATTTGAAATGCAAATATGTACACAAAATATGACTAAGTGTAATAGTCATGATCACATAAAGACTAAATTTTCCAATGTTGGTAAAAATAAGGGTCAATGTTAAGAAGATAAGTGACTAGTGTATCATGTGATCGGGTTGAGGCATGGTGGTTAGATATTCTTGGTAATCTCTAAGGTAGGGTTAGTTTTTTCATGGGTATCCAATGAAATAAGTGTTCCTAATAAAAAACAAATGGGTCAAGTGTTGTAGGTATCCAAGGTAGGAAGTGCACTAGGTGGTGAAAAAATGAATAGTTAACAAGGCAAGGTTGGTCTACATGATCAAAAGTACCAAGCATGGTCAG
This sequence comes from Torreya grandis, assembly GCA_037957365.1. Classification (NCBI taxonomy): domain Eukaryota; kingdom Viridiplantae; phylum Streptophyta; class Pinopsida; order Cupressales; family Taxaceae; genus Torreya; species Torreya grandis. The sequence continues at coordinate 2,463,569 of JARHVA010001634.1, read as the reverse complement.
AAAAAAATATGTGAATAGGTTGGGTCAAAAATGACCAACATCAAGGTGGATGTGGCCAAAGGTGAGGGGTTGGTTAGAGGGGGTGACCAAATTGACTCCATGCATACTAGGCAAGTGGACACTGCTTACATAATTTCATAGACATAATATCCAATAAAAACTATAGGACAAATGTAGTTCTTCCCATATAGGTAGATAAAAAGTTGAGGACCTAAGTGGGATGTTGAGAAAGTTTAAAAAGGGAAAGGTCAACCTGACTGATGATGGTTGGGAGTTGCCCCATAGGTCGACTAGTACTATTCACCCTAACTAGTGATGGTCAAGGTAAAACCCTAAAAATTTGAAAGGTTATAAGTGAAAAGGTGAATTGTTTTTCATCATTTGAATTTTAGCACTTTTCTCTATGTTAATAGTGCATTTTGTCTATTTGTGTGTTGGTGTTATTGAGGTGGAAGGTTGGGATTGGTTAATTTGTCTGAGTGAGGATTGAGCTAATGGAAGATGGATGAGGATGTAACTAAATAGTGGGATGAGTGATTCAACCATTCCAATGATCATGTAATGAGGTAAGTGTTGCTTTGAATTGATAGTTAGGTCAGTTTATGGTTTGAATAACATCTAGTGGTAGGAAATAAAGGGGAGAAAATGGGTTTGTTTAAGCATTTGATTTTGTTGACCTAGGCCTAGGGTTTACTTAAAGTAAGAAAATTGGTAGAGAAATTGGATAAATATGGGTGTATAAGGTTGTTATTGGGAAAAAAATACTATAAAAAGGGAATTAGGCATAGTTTTAGGTCTTGTGGGTTTGTACAAAGGTCATGGGTTCGAGTCCCTCTATTGTTAAACACAGACAAGGACTGGTATTGGTTCACCTTGACCGATGATGGTTAAACTTGAGGAGAATAATGGGTCTTAAGGGATTGATGATGGTTATAGGAACCATTGGTGGTCGATGGGTTAGGTAAAAAGGGGTGGAATTTGGTTTAAAAATTTTTGTTTAAAATATTTTAAGATGTGAAATTGTAGTTGATGAGGATAGTTGTTTAGCGAGTTGATTACACTCTTAGCTGATGAGTGTGTGATAAGTGTTGGGAGTATAGGGGGATAAAATAGGTGTGGTTTTAACAAAGTAGGATATGAGGGGGAGGGTTAAACATAGGCATAAGGTTGTGTGGGAAAAATTTATGTAAGGTATATGTAATGGGGTGAATCATAATAGGTTAAAAGAAAGGTGTAAGTTAGTACTTAGCTTTAGGTGGAAAACTAAGTATGCATGTATGTTGTATGTTGTGCTTTCAGGCTTGTGAGTAGATTCATTTGAGGGACCAAGTTCCCATGCTATTTATAGAGGTTTGAGACACCATGACTACTGATGAGTGGAGGCATATGGAGGCTATTGGATTAGGTGTGATACAACACTATTAGCACCTGCCCCAAGATCCTATGATGATCATCGCACTCATAGAGAGATGGGATTCCACGATGAACACTTTTTGTCTACCTACTAGAGAGATCACCATCCTTTTGGAGGATGTGCATAGGATCACATGATTGCTAATTCAAGGAGATCTAGTCTACCACATAGAGAGTGATGAGATAGACTATTTCATGGATTTGATATATGGTGTAGATCAAGTTCATGCATGTTTTCATGTAGGTGGTTTTAGTTATGGTCCATTAATATAGAGGGCTTATGAGGATAGATGCTTACTCATGATGATGATGATGATGGCCTTGATGAGTTTCATGTTGCCTTATTCAGTTGGAGGGTAGTTTCCAAATTTGTTACTTGGTGTTTTAGTTGAGATGTTATTAAGGAGGATCATATTTGGATGGGCCCTAGTTTTACTGGTGTAGATATATCAGGAGCTATAGGGATTCCAAGCACATAGGTAGTATGGGATCAGTGTTGGCTTCATACTTCACTACTAGGAATTTGAGAATATTCAGGTGCTGAGACCCTTGGGGCTACTAGTGAAGGGTTATCTACTGACTAGTTACATAGTGGGCTTCTTACATAGGAGGAGAGGTAGTGATATGATAGGGGTAGGTGGAGGAACCAAAGATATTGAGTGGCTCTAAGATGCATTGGAGGGTTTGGTGGTTGGAGATGTTATATGGAGACCATATGTTGGGTGGCCTTAGTGGATAGGACTCAGATATCACACCGTAGGGCTTTAGAGCTGGCATTGGATATATAGTCATTGGGATGGTAAGGATGAGTTCATCCCTTTTGATCATGTGAAAAGATAGTTTAGGCTAGTGCAGGGGTTCCCATTAAAATTTCCCTAATATAGGAGAGATAAGGTTGAGTTTATGTTGCCTAGACCATAACCATAAGATGTTGTACTTGATTATGAAGAGCTATCAATGAGAGCCCCTATTGATGATACAGGTATTGCGAAGGGGTACATAGCCTAATATTAGGGTAGATATGACATAGTAGACTTTAGATGGGGTGATAAGGGATAGAAATTCTTGGACATAGATATAGTGGGGGCGTAGGTATAGGGGGATGGTCAGGTAGTAACAATAGTCACTATAGCATATCATTAGATCATCACACTATAGGGGTAGGTGGCTACACTATAGGGGAAAGTAGTAGCTATGATAATAGAGTAGGATTAGGAATATGCACAAATCACCATACAATAGGGAAAAATATCCATGTTATAGGGTTAGGTGGCCACTTTACAAGGGTAGGTTTAGGGGATTATAGCTGAGAGGGACTAGGCACAAGCATCCCTTGGGGTAGTCACACAAGAGAGAGATGCTCTTAGATAGAGGGTAGAAGCAGGAAGGGGACCAACACCAGTGGATGGAGGACTATTGGACATAGTTTTGAGGCTATGATACTTAGTGACAATATAAGAGATTAGGTATTATGAGGTGATGGTGTTGGATTAGCTACCTCAAGCGATGAGATACAAAGAGTACAAAGCTAGTTTGGCCAGTGGGCTATCTATAACTACCCCAAGATAATGGGCCTTTATAGTGGCCATGTAGGGATACCAAGGGGGCCACCACCAGATGGGAGTGCAAGGGTAGTGGTAGTGGTGTAGGTTCTCTAGGGGCATGATTTACATATGTGATGATATGTCAGTATAGATAGGTGTACATTATTTTTTATACTAGCTTCCGTGTTGATGCATCGAGATGTACATGTTTTGAGAGAGAGTTCATACATTGTTATATGTATTTATGATGGCATGATGTATATGATGATGCATGGTTTAAGATGTTATATATGATGTATGTTTATGGTTCATGGTTGATATGCTTAATGTGGTTACTCATGTTTATGCTAATGGTTGATGGTTTATGGTTTCCTTTATATGATTTATGAGAGGTTTGACTTAGTAGCTTAGGCATGTGATGTTTGAAATATAGTTATGATGCTTTGATTTTGTTCATGGATATGATAGGATGTGTTATCGATGGATATATGTGTTTTGCTAAAATTTGTCTATTTTAAGTCTAAAGAAAAATAGAGAAGAAGGATAGGGATAAGTGATTAGAATGTCATGTCCCCTTTTCAATTGACATGTTTTGAGTTCATGGTTAGCCTATTATGTGACCCTCATAGGCTGATAGGATGGTTAGAGGGTCTTGATGGAGATTGGAGTGGCTTCGTTTAGCAAAGTTTTTCCAGTTGGCTTTCGTTTGGGCTCGTTTGGACATGTATTGAGGGAGATATTAACATTTGATTGATTTAATCAAATATTAATTATTTAGCCTATTTTTAATTAGAAACCCTAATTCTAATTTAAGAAAACCCTAATTAGGGCAAGCATATCTTTTGAGGGTATAAGGGTTTCTCATGGAGGCCATTATTGATTAGCCATTGATTATTGATTATTGATTTTTGAAGAATTTCTTCTGTGAAGACTGAGCCTAGGGTTCTAGGATTCCATTTGCATTGGAAAATGTTCCCTCTTCAATGTGTGCAATTAAGAGGCTATGAAATATCAGCTGATCTGTTGCCAAATTGAGAGATAGCTTCATCCAAAAGTTATCACAGAATTTACAGGGTTGAGAGATAACTTCACACAGAAGTTATTACAGATATTCCAGGTATTTATTTCTTTATGTTTTGATTCAATAAATTATACAGCTAGAGACCTTTTGTGCTAGAAACATATATTTTCAGATCAAGGGTTGAAATAGGGAAATTGTGCTTAATTGGTGGCCGTACAAAGTCTATATTGATCCACGCAGACACCGACCTCGGCAGATAGAGATCCCCAATGACCAACATTGGCTGACTGGAGACCGATGTCGGTAGAGAAGGACCTACAGTGACCGACGTCGACAGTATATCGACCGATGCTGGTGACTATGTGTTTGACACAGCAGGCCGAGACAAAATTTCTAGATTCAAACCCAATTTCCAGATTTGCAAAGCCAGGGTTTTCAAGATTGTATTTCATATTTATATGCATAAGAGAGGACTATAATTGTAATAGTTTAGAAGGACAAGTGATAAGATCTGTGATTTGCTATTGAGAGACTATATTATTGTTATCATTCTGAATTTATTCAATAGAAATTATATCTTTGTTCAGAGTTTTTTGTGTTGCTATATTTCCTATTTGGAGGGGATATTATAGTGGTATTAGAGCTAAATCTTGCCAGCCTGAGGGTCTATAGATCTTATGCAGCCACAAGAGTTGGGACCACATAGGTATAACACACGCAGTAGAGCCTTGCTTGAAGGTACCCAATTGTTAGAACAGCAACAGATTATCATGAGTGACAGACGTGAGGGCAGTCCACCCAAGGGCCACAGGTATGATGCTGATCAGGACACCAGATAATTTCATTGTGCTATGATGACAAGCCAACAACAGATGAATCAGACACTACAGGCACTTATGACTATGATAAGGGGAATGAACGCAACTGATGGATAGAATAGGGACCAAAGAGATGACAGGAGTGCTATGGTTAATTAGAGACCACATCAGACTCACCCCAGAATAGCTGATAGACCTACACATCCTACATTTGTTCAAGAAGAACCAGAGGCACTAGCAGAGGAGGAGGCAGGGAATTCCCCATTTGCAGATGTTTACATGGCTGTAAATGATGAGTGGGACTTATTACCTCCTCATGTTCAAGAGAGGACATCCTTTGACCATTTTGTTAATTTGAGGAGAGAGCATTACAAATTGGTTAGACAGGACAGGAGGCCTAGAGTTCAATTCAGTGAGCTGAAGAAGGCTACGGGTAAGCTTTCTTTGACTACTTTTGACGGCAGCGGCAAGATGACAGCTCAAGCTTGGGTTCATAAGCTTGACACATTTTTGGCATTGAGACCAATGTCAGAGATAGAGGCCATCAAATATGCCACTTTGCACTTGGATGGAGTAGCACATGATTGGTGGTACCATGGTATGGTAACACTTTAGCATAACCAGGTGACAGAGTACCAGGACTTTGTGGATAGATTGGTTGAGCGGTTTGACAGGAAAGATCTTGAGGTTTACTTTCAAGATCTAGCACAGTTGAGATAAATAGGTAGCTTGGAGTCCTTCATTGGTGAGTTTCAGAGATTGGCAGTCATGGTGCCCAATATTTCAGAGCGTAGATTGGTAGTTCTCTTCATAGAGGGATTGACAGAGCCATTGAGAGGTTGGATCAAAGCCTTTGATCCTCCTTCATTACAGGTAGTGATGAAGAAGGCACGTAGTATGGAGATGACAACCCCATCCCATAAATTTAACTCCAAGGGTACTTCTTCATCTAGAGACCATAAGTGCTCCAACACAGATATAGAGAGACTGGATTTTAACATAGATAAATTTGGGGTTAAAAATGATTCAAAGGCCAATCCAGCAGCACCACCTTTGGATTGTGAGGTGCTTAATGATCTACGCAGGAAGAAGCTTTGCTTCTACTGCAAAGGTCCATATGATATCCATCACGATTGTCCTTTGAGGCCTAAGGGCAAGGCCAATCGTGTGATGTGGGCATATTATGAGGATTCAGATTCAGAGGATTCTGAACAGTAGAATAGTTCTAAGGGGGTAGAGGTAGAGGCTTCAAGGCCTAAGGCAGAGGTAGAGTTAGAGCTTCACATACAAGAGGCACGCCTATCTAGTATTTAGTTGGATGAGTCATTCAGACTCCATGGAGTTTTGGCAGGGCAGAAGGTTATCACCCTTCTTGATACAGGAGCCACACATAATTTCATAGATGCTAGATTTGTGGAGAAGCGTGGACTCACTACCAAAGATTTTGAGGGCATCAGAGTTAAGGTAGCCGATGGTCACACTCTTAGGTGTGAGCATATGATTAGAGACCTCCCATTGCGCTTGAACAACTATGAGTTCAAGGCTGATTATTATGTGGTGGACATGGGGGACATAGACTTAGTCTTGGGTATGAAGTGGCTTCATTCATTTGAGGAAGTTACTCTTCATCTCAAGGACATGGAGGTTCTCTTTGATGTTGATGGGAAGACACATATTCTTAAGGCAATACGGGGTAGTAGCTTCAGATATATGTTTTTTCATCGGATGGAGGTACCTATACCACATGACATGATAGAGGGTGATGACGAGTGCACATTGGCACCAACACAGGAGAGGTATGAGGACGAGCTTGGTCTTGAGGTGAGTTCAGTTTAGGAGTTGTCACATGTGGTGGGGACTCAACTTTTTATTACAGTCGGGTCACAGGTTGATGATGATATGACTATTTCTAGCCTTCGCAATTCAGTTTTAGATATTATTCAGGTAAGGAGTTTGCTTGCTGATTCTCATTTATGGATTGGATGTTGGGGTGCTTATCTTAGTACTAGAGAGGATGTGATGCCATTACATGAGAGTTGGGATGGACATGGCACGGGATTCATGTTAATTGACAGTGGTGGAGATCATAACTACATTTGGGATCCAGGTGGATTGATTGATTTGTCATTCAGTGATTGCTTGAGGGCAAGCAATTCCAGGAGGGGTGGATTGTCATGTCCCCTTTTCAGTTGACATGTTCTGAGTTCATGGTTGGCCTATTATGCGACCCTTGTAGGCTGATAGGATGGTTAGAGGGTCTTGATGGAGATTGGAGTGGCTTCATTTAGCAGAGTTTTTCCAGTTGGCTTTTGTTTGGGCTCGTTTGGACATGTATTGAGGGAGATATTAATATTTGATTGATTTAATCAAATATTAATTATTTAGCCTATTTTTAATTAGAAACCCTAATTCTAATTTAAGAAAACCCTAATTAGGGCAAGCATATCTTTTGAGGGTATAAGGGTTTCTCATGGAGGCCATTATTGATTAGCCATTGATTATTGATTATTGATTTTTGAAGAATTTCTTCTGTGAAGACTGAGCCTAGGGTTCCAGGATTCCATTTGCATTGGAGAACGTTCCCTCTTTAGTGTGTGTAATTAAGAGGCTATGGAATATCAGCTAATCTATTTCCAAATTGAGAGATAGCTTCATCCAAAAGTTATCATAGAATTTACAGGGTTGAGAGATAACTTCACACAAAAGTTATTACAGATATTCCAGGTATTTATTTCTTTATGTTTTGATTCAATAAATTATACATCTAGAGACCTTCTGTGCTAGAAACATATATTTTTAGATTAGGGGTTGAAATAGGGAAGTTGTGCTTAATTGGCGGCCGTATGAAGTCCGTACAGGTCCATACAGATCCACGCAGACACTGACCTCGGCAGACAGAGATCCCCAGTGACCGACATCGGCTGACTGGAGACCGACGTCGGTAGAGAAGGAGCTACAGTGACCGACGTCGGCAATATATTGACTGACGCCGGTGACTGTGTGTTCGACACAGCAGGCTGAGATAGAATTTCCAGATTCAAACCCAGTTTCCAGATTTGCAAAGCCAGGGTTTTCAAGATTGTATTTCATATTTATATACATAAGAGAGGACTGTAATTGTAATAGTTTAGAAGGACAAGTGATAAGATCTGTGATTTGCTATTGAGAGACTATATTATTGTTATCATTCTGAATTTATTCAACAGAAATTATATCTTTGTTCAGAGTTTTTTGTGTTGCTATATTTCCTGTTTGGAGGGGATATTACATAGAATGAACCCAAATTGGTTTGCATGTCATATCCAGACATTGTGAGCACTCCTCTTTGGTTAGGGAGGACTACCTACAAGTAAGAAAGCACTACCATAAAATGTTTGTTAGTAGATAAATGAGTGGGCTGCCAAGCTATGTGGTTGTTCCAGGAAGTATCAAACTTCCTTAGAGATGATAGTCCACTTTTGAGAGACAAAAGAGTAATAAATAACCAAAAGAGAGGGAAAGAGAAAATAAAAGAGAGATAATGTTACCATTATTAACAACTTGAGTGCAGTAGAAAGTAACGGAGTGTAGGTGGTATGTTTTATTCATATTTTAGAAGTTATTTGGGTAGGTTTTGGAAGGGTTTAGAAATCCATAGTTACTGACATCAATTATGTTATCAAGGTTAGTAATGAAGTGACTGATATCAGTTATGCTATTGAGGTTAGTGGGTGAAGGTGACCGGTGTTGGTTAGGCTATCAAGGTCAATAGGGGTAATAATTTCCTAGGAGCTTGTAGAAGGCTTTTTTGGGTATAAAAAAATGGTTTTGGTTAGGTCTAGAGAGAGAGAGAGAGAGAGAGAGAGAGAGAGAGAGAGTGGTTTGTATGGATCTAGTTAGAGGTTTGGTGTGTTGGGTTAAGGGGAAACAAGTAGGTAAGATTTATAACTCCCTCATAGGGGTTCAATTAGAAATGTGTAAAGTAATGAACAGTAGATATAAAACAAATACAAAGTAACTGCTTAAAAGACCTACATAATAAGTGATGTACTTAGTTGTAGTGGTGACTGAATGATAAGTGTCATATAGATGGATCCTAGTAGGTAGTCCAAACTGATGCCCTAAATAGGGAGAACAAGAAAATTATACTAGTTTTCAAGAGCTTGGTTCCTGATCTAGATTGAGTTATGCGAGATAACAGTAAGCCAAGATGTTGAAAGTTGAATGTCAAAAGCCTATATGAAAATAAGGAGTTTTCTTGATTTATGTTGACCTGAACATCAATTTAGAGTTTGGCTTATTAACTGATGTCGGTGATCCCATCTATGTTGGCCATGGGCTGACCAACATCAGTGGTATAAGAATAGGTAAAACTACTATTTTAGCCTATTTTCTATTATTTCTCATGCCAAGTGTGCTATCCATTAAGAAATGGTATGAATGGGAGGTTAAGAAGGATGTAGTTGGTTAGGAACTCATTTTTGAGGTGAGAACAAGTCTTGGGTAGTTGAGATAAGTTGACTAAGTCTTGAGGTGACTCATCAAGTGAGAATTAGTATTAGGATGAGGTGGCCAAGTAAGGTGACAAAAGGGGGTTTTAATTAACTTAATCATATATTTCAAATTAATTGAATATATGAGGGGTAAAATCATGGGTTAAGGAGGTTAATCATTATTATTGAAATAGGGCTCAAGGGGCATTTCGACATAGGGAGTTTACACATGTGTGTGACTTAATTTTAGTGTTTACATTTTCCCCTTTTTGTCTTGTAATTTACACTGACAAGTTATAAGACAAAAATAAGAGTTAGATTCTCAAGGTATTGGATAAGGTATCCCCCCTTAAATCAGGAATTAATAGAGGATAAACTAGAATCGCATATCAGTTTGATAAGAAGTGAATTATGTGAGTGGAGGAGAACATGGTATCATTGCTTGTACATATGCTACTATGAGATATAGTCGATAAAAGCAAAAATAGGTAAGGTTGAGGAGAAATTGGATAGAAATAAGCAAAACATAGCTTGTAAGTGATAGTTGATAAGGTCAAAATAATCAAAGTTGTAGCTCCAATTGGTCCATGTGTCCCACGTATCTAAGTTAAGAAGTTCCCTTAGAAAACATAAAAAGGTTACAGGTGACAAGATTATCTTTGTCACTATCTAAAACACCTAATATACATGCATGTGTATAATAGCCAACTATAGCAGAATAGCATAAGCGGTCTAGAAAAGTGATGTAAGGTTGGTGTAAAAGGGTCAATGGGTAAGGATATATTCATGATCTCCAAGAAGAGTCATTATGGGGGAGATTTAAGTGATTTTTGAGAGTGGTTATCATGGTTGGGGAGATATATGTGATCTCTAGGTTAGTTTTATGGTCAGGGAGATATATGTGATCACTAAATTGCCCTAGTTATGGGTAGATTATAAAGATTTGTGGTTGTTGGTGGACTTTCTAATGCAATGGTGTTGATGTCTATGATGTCACTGATGTTGATAGTAAATTTTGCCAACATCAGCAACCTAAGGCAAGGATACTGACATCAGTGGGAAAAAGTGTTGACATCAGTAGATTAGGTCAAGTATGTTGATGTTGGTGGGTGACCAAACCCAACAAAAGGGGGTTTAGAGGCCCAACAAACTCATTTACAACATTTCATTAGAGATAAATAGAGATGTGACTACAATTGAGATGGTAGAGCTAGGAGGGGACCTAGTGAAAGGTGTGCCACCACAAGAGACAACTATACCAGCTCAGAGGAGATGAATAGATGAGGTATGATCCTATATGATTTGGTTTTGAATGTGAGTTGGTTAATTTACTTTTTTAGGCTAATTTAGAGGTGGGGGGAAAATAAAATGTTAGTAGAGGGGTAGGGTAGGTTTAAGTTAAGTTTGGAGGGATTTAGGGTAGGTTTTAGTTAAAATTTTGAACTTTTGGGGATGGGTCATTCAGCCCTAGGGCCAAACCAATCATTAACATCGGTGGGGTCTATCAACATTGACTGACACAACACCAATATCGGTAGGTTTATACCAATTTTGACCAACACCAAACACCGATGTTAGATTATAAGACTGACATCGATGTTTGTGAACGACCTAAAAATAGGAGAAAAGGTCAATGTTGATCCCTAATTAAAGTAGTCAACTAGCCTAATGGTTGAGCTAGCCTCAAAAGACCCCATGTCAACTAAGTGTTGTTTACATAGCCTAGTTGAGGGCCTCAAGCCAATGTAGTTCTCCCATAACCTAGGGAAAAGGATCTAAGGTATGTTTAAAAGTATGTTAAAAAGAGAGGTTGAGATAGGTCAGGAGACCTAGGGATTAAAAGATAGGTCATAGGGTCGAAGGGTATAGATATAAGTCATAAGGCCTAGAGTTGTGATAGGTAGTCGGGCCTAGGGTGGAGAGAGAGAGGCAGTGAATCCTAGGGTAGAGAGGGCAGAGTAGGGTAGATAGTTAGGTGGGTATATGGCTAAGCTAACCTTAGAAGACTCTGTGTTGATTGAGTCCTACATAAATAACTCAATGGAGGGCCTCAGACCAATGTATTTCTCCCAAAAAGAAGGGAAAAAGTGATGATATATTATATTATAAAGTATGTGACTTGAGTTGTGTGTGTGTGGATGCAAGCGAGATTGGAGTTGACATTACAGGATTGCCTACCAAGTATACTAGCATGGATGAGGAGGGATGTCACTCTAGAGGAGTGGGAGCATATGGTAGCTATGGGGTTAGGAGGAGTGTGATGATATTGCAGAGTCACCCAAGATGTGAGCTTGATGATAGTATTGATCAAGAGGTGGGATCACACTACCAACACCTTCCATCTACCGATTGGAGAGTTGATGGTGACCCAAGAGGATGTATATAAGATATTATAATTGTCACTCCAGGGTAAGGAGATATTCTCATGCTCATGAGAGGAGTATGATATGCACATCGTGGCATTATTTGGTGAGTATGTTAATGAGGTGACCTATCACTCAATGAGCTTTTCTTATGAGCCATTGTATATTATTGATGAGGAGTAGTATTGACTAAGTATTTTGATGATGATAGGGATTACCATGTATGCATTACCATATGCAGATGGTGGGAGATTTTTGATTGCATTGATAGGTGTTCTAGCATAGATGGTTGAGTAATGGGCTATTTTTGCATGGGGACTAGTGTTTTTGGCATAGTTATATAGGGAGCTATGGGGTTTGAGACTGTGTTGGTGATATAGTTTATGTGTTGTCTATTTACTCCACTTCTAGGCATACAAGCATATTATGGTGACACAAACATTAGGGCTACCTACCATGATTCTAGCCAACTTTACGGTTGGTTTCAAATGGTGGATAGATGGTATGGCATAGACCTACGTAGATAACATAGTGTGTGACATTACTTATTATAGGTGTATGATAGAGGGATTAATACCTACATATATTTTGTGGAGACCTTACCTGACATACCCTTCCTTCAGAGGATAGGTAGAGTAGCTGTTTTGATTGCTGATCTCACTATGGGTTAAAAGGAGATGAGCTAATGAGTTGGAGATGATATCCATGGCATGGGTTAGAAGGCAATTTGGCCTAAAATAAGAGGTACCACATGACTTCCCTTGATATATGAGGGATGATATAGCAGCACCCCTACCTTTACCCTAAGAGATAGATAGGCCAAATTTTGAGGAGCTACCAACAGGATAGGGTGTAGTTGATCTAAGGTGTATAATGGCATATATGGCTTGGTGGGCAGGTTTACATCCCATGGTGGAGGTCAGGAGGTCACCACACAATTTACAAGGATTGGTGAGAGAGAGAGAGAGAGAGAGAGAGAGAGAGAGAGAGAGAGAGAGAGAGAGAGAGAGAGAGAGAGAGAGAGAGAGAGAGAGAGAGAGAGAGAGATACAACCGTATAGGCATGAGATCAAGAAGTGTAGGCTAGAGATATAGTTCAAGCATAGGTATTAGCCTTATAGGGATAGGTGGTGACATTGCAAGGCTAGGTTAGGGTACTATAGGGCTAGGTCAGGGTGTTATAGGGTCAAGTTACTATACTAACAGTGGAGAGGGATAGTTTGAGAGAAATAGGTTAGGCTACTCCTCCTCCACCACCATAAGGACTAGTATAGGCTGAGCCTTTAGTGGGTGCAATGGGACTATCATAGACCATATCACTAGTGAGATATATAACTAACCTTAATGAGATTGCCTATTATAAGAGGGCCATCAGGGACTTCCCATAGATTCAGAGGTATTTTGAGTTCAAAGAGTAGGAGAGATCTATGTCATGTGCCATAGCTTCTAACTCACATAGATGCAGATGGTTGGAGAGTGGTGATGACATTGCTTCTTCACAAACATGTGGAGAGCCTCGTTGACTCTGAGAGCTAGAGTTTGCTTTTTTTATATATGTTATATGTACACCAGCCTATGAGTTGAAGATCAGATATGTATATTTTGAGAGAGAGATGATGATGTATTGATGTACATGTATTTTGAGTGTGTGTGTGTGTGTGTGTGTGTATATATATATATATATATATATATATTAAATGATCTCAAAATCATACTAACTATACATCTTATATATATATATATAAGATGTATAGTTAGTATGATTTTGAGATCATTTATTGTGATTGTGATGATGATGATGATGATGATGATGATGATGATGATGATGATGATGTAGATGATTATTTAATGTTATGTTAATTGATTTTGATGTTTGAATTAGTCTATCATTTCCCATATGTGTGATGGTATATGTATAGTTGGTTTTTCAGCTTCATCTTAGCATTTTTCCATATTTGTGATGGCATATGATTAAAATGAATAGGTTGGTTATGTTATTTTATTTCAGCATATTTCCATATTTTTGATGGTGTATGCTTAAAATAAGTGGAGTAGGCTTGATATTGTATGTATGACATTTTCATCTCTATAGAAAGGTCGACATGTGATTTGGATGGGAAAATAAAGAGGCAGAATGCTCATGTATTGGCAAAGACCATAATCATAACATAAATAGGCTCAAGAATATGATCCTCTATCATGCTTTACATCATTAGACCATTTTGTTTGTTAGAGAAGTGTCATGTTCACCTTGTGTTAAGTGATTTCAAAGTCCCTTAAAAGAGTATGAGGGAAAAAAGGGTAAAGCAATCTATGTTGAGAAATAAGACCTTAGAGATTAGAACTTGTCTACATATCCCATATATATATATATAATTTTAGTCATGAAAAAGTCTATAGAGGCTTAGGAGTTTTCCACTTTGAGGGTAGAACCATATCACTTCGTAAGTTAACTAAATGAGTAAGAGTAAGGGTTAAGAGGAAGGGAAATGAATGTAATAGGGGTGCTCAAGGGATGAGCTCAAGTTAAAACATGAGGTGAAGTGATGCTTATTTAACAAAAGAATGGTCGTAGGTATAAGGCATTTAAAGGCTTGGGTTTAGGCCTTCCTTCAAGAGAAGATAAGAGATAAGTTCCTGAGCCATACTTATGAGTTATGATATAGGGTCCAAGCTAATTAGGAGCAAAATTACCCCATTTTCTTTTCTCCATATTCATCACATGTTCATTTTCTTTTAAGATGAGATCTCTAATATTGAAATCTCACTCTTTGAGGTTTTTATTATAAGCATGTTTGATATGCTCTTGATAGATTTGGAGGCAGTTGAGGGCTATGAGATGGAACTCATCAAGCAATTTGAGTTTAGGGAAACATTCTTAGCAAAAGTCATCATTAGTAAGTATGTCTTTTAGAGAGATGCGATGAGAAGCAATCTAAACCTCAAGAGGAAAAATAGCCTCCATCCCATAGACCAAGGACAAAGGCATAGCACCCATAGGGGTTCAAATGCTAGTGCAATAAGCCAATAAAATAAAAGGAATGTGTGTGTGTTAATCCTTGTCCGTATCATTGAATACCTTCATCAAAATTTTGATCAATGTTTTGTTAGAAGCCTCTACTTGTCAATTTGATTATGGATAGTATGATGATGAGAAGCTTAATTTAATTCTGAATGTATCACAAAGACTTTGGACAACTTTATTTTTAAAAGATTTATTATTATCTATTATAATTTTATGTGGAACACTAAAATGATAGATGATGTGATGTGTGATAAAGTCAATAATTTTGTCAGCCTTAGTGGAGATGAGAAGAATGGGCTCAACCCACTTGGGGAAGTATTCAGTGGTAGTAATGATAGAATGATGACAAAGGGATGAATGAGGGTTAATCTCTCCGATTAGATCCAAGCCCCATTGGGAGAAGGGCCAGAAGTCTTTGGTGACTTGTAATGCATGACTTGGAATGTGAAGGAGGTTAGCATGTTGTTGACATTTGACACAACACTGAATATAATCACTACAATCTTGATGGAGTGTTGTCCAATAATAGCCGAGTCAAAAGATACACTTGAAATCTACATGACCATTGAAATGTCCACCATAAATCCCATCATGGACCTAATTAATAGAAACAGGAGTCTCAGTACTAGTGAGGCATCTAAGAAGGAGACCATCAAAACCTTACTTACAGAGAAGTCCCTCTAACATAGTATAATGAGTGACATGTTTTATGAAGGCACATCTCCCATTATTAAAGAGATCAGAAGGGGTAATAGAAAAGTAAATATAATCCATGAGTTGATTGTACCATAAGTCATGTGGGTTGGATGTTACAGTTTTGATAAAGATGATATTAGTTGATGCATAGGAGGGTAATGTTAAGCAATGCATGGTGACATAGATTTTTGAGGAAGAGGATGAAGAGGGTATTTGTAAATAAAGTGAAGCCATTATATAAGCAAACCTTTTTATGGATCAAGGAATAGTTTGGAAGAGATAAGAGTCAAATGATCCTAATAGCGTATCTACACGATGTTTATACTATTATAGAATTTTGTTTTTACATAGGTAGGAACCACTAACCTAGTTAACCACTAGCTAAGAATCATCAAAAATGGTTATGGATTTGATACCCAAGAAGAGAGATATTTGAATCCCTAAGATCAAAGCCTCATATTTGGCCATGTTGTTAGTACATTCAAAATCTAGTTTAAATGATAAAGGCATAGGCTCGCCATCTAGAGGAATAATAATGACCCCTACACCCCCACCATATTGACATTTAGATCCATCAAAGAACATCATCATTTGATAGGAGATGTCATTAGTGGAGTGAATTGTGATGGATTCATCAGGGAATTCAAGCTTTAAAGGTTGGTTGTCAGGTAAAGGGGTAATAGCTAACTGGTAAGTGATTATTTTCCCTTTGATATACTTTTGTTGAATAAACTCTACGTCAAATTTTAGAAAGGAGCATGAGCCATCGAGCTACATGTTGGTTGTGATATGGATTGAAATACATATATTTGAGGGGATCAATATGGGTGACCACATAGGTTTTGTGATTTAGGAGATAATGGTAGAGCTTGGAGGCTAAAAAGACCAACACAAGGCAGAGTTTTTTAGTATGGGTATATCGAGTCTCATTATCAATAAGTGTGTGGCTTATGTAGTAAACCGCTTGTTCTCAATGGTTATCATCTCAATGTACAATCATATCACCTAGAGAATGGTCTATTACATATATGTATAGATAGAAAGGATAATTTTCCTTAGATGGAATAAGAACTGGTGGGGAAAGAAGATATTGTTTGGGTGCATCAAAAGCTTCTTGGCAATCTATATTCTAATGGAAGGAAACATCCTTTTTGAGGAGATGGTGAAAGGGTTGGCAATGATCTAACAGCTGGGAGATGAAGTGATGAATTAACTAAAGTTTGCCTTGCAGGCTACAGAGTTGTTTGATATTAGTAGGTGGAGGCATCTCTAGTATTCCTCTAACCATAGCAGGGTCGACCTCAATACCATGGAAAGAAATGATAAAACCTAAGAGCTTACCAAAAATAACACCAAAGATAGATTTCTTTGGGTTTAGTCAAATGTTATATTGGAGGAGATGAGTAAATATGATTTTGAGAATTGTCAAGTGATCTTGGTGAAGTTTACATTTTCCAAGTAAGTCATCCATGTAATCTTCCATAATTTTGAGTAGGAGATCATGGAAGATGTAATTCATAGCACATTGATAAGTGGAACCAATGTTATTTAGACTAAAAGGCATGACTTGATAATATAAAGTCCCCCATAGGGTAATGAAGGTTGTTTTGTGTTAATCCTCAGGAGCAACCAATATTTGATTATATCTAGAGAACCCATCTAGAAGTGATAACATCTCATGACTAGCTATTATATCAACAAGTTGGTTAATACTTGGCAATGGGAAGTCATCTTTTGGAAAAGTGAGGTTTAAGTCATGATAGTCAGTGTAAATGCAAATTCCCCTGATCACTTTTGTGATCGAAACATTATTGGAAATCCATTACAGGTAGTCAATGCATTGGATAATTTTAATAGAAAGGAGGTGTTGGAACTCTTCTTTGACAAGGAGAGAAATATGAGGATACATCTTGTGAAGATTCTACTTAATATGTTTAACATCTTGATTGGTGACAATGCTGTGGGTGATGATAAAGGAGTCAATACCAGGCATGCCATTATAACACCAAGCGAAGGCTTTGCTATGGTTATTATGAAATGTGGCATAATCAACTTGCTCAGAGGAATCCAAAGATTAGCCAATATTGAGGATGTGAGGGTTATCATGAGAGGGAAAATTGATGTCAATGGTTGATTCATTTAACATAGCTTTTGTTTTAGATGGGAGCGATCATTGGATATAGGAATAATTTGTACACATGTATGTGAGAATAACATCATCATCTTGACATTAGATAGTGTTAATAGTGGGAGAGTCTTCATCAATTATTTTAGGATGAATGAGAGGAAGGGACCTTGTTTCCTTACCGTGGTGATAGGTGAGAGGCCCCAAATGGATGGAATTTATTAAAAAAAAAATTAGGAGGTATAGATACCTCCAATTTGGTAAGTGATGGTGGAGAAGAAGGTGTAGAGGGAGAGACTAGATATTTAATAATTGGTACATGGGAAGTTTTGGTGAGTTTATTTGGTTCATCATATCCCACTCCATGCCTTGTTTTGGAATTTTCAATGGTTTGGCTAGTGGCATATTCAATAGGCATATGGATACCATACTCGTAATGACCCAAACCACATCCTTTCTAGACACACTGATAAAGGTAGGTGTGTGCAAAATTAGGATTGCTTAGGAAAGAGAAGTCATAGGTAAATGGTTGTGGTGAAGAGGATGGATTGCCGACAGTGAGATCCTGATCAATTCTCCCATATGTGAAATCAGTTTGAAGGTTAGGGGGCCCATAAGAGATGACCATCCCAATGCAGGGATCATAATTTGGGTGCATTTGAAGCTTTCCATACTCTTTTGGAGTATAGAACATGTCGAGTGTCAACAAATGATATTCTCTGAGTGACAAACATTTAAAATTTTCCTCCATGGGATCCATGTCAGGAATTTGTGTTATCGGTATCTATGTAACTGGGGTAGTGGAGCTTATGGAAGCTTCAGAAGTATCATGTGGAGAAGATGATGTATTTAATGGAATGAGAAAATCATTAGGACTATATGTCATGTTGCATGTTTTAAATGGAGGTGGGTCAGTGGGTATAACATGCACTTGCCCATCATGTTCAAACTTGACACAACAGTGTAAAGTTGAGGGTACACATGCCATAGCATGCATCTAAAGTCATCTAAGGAGGATGTTATATTATAACTCTCCTTATACAACATAAAATATTTCAAGAATTGTGTGGGGACCTACATGGATATGTAAGACAATACTGCCCACCGTAGTAGCTATGGTATCATTAAAGGAGTGGAGTACCACGTCGGTTTGAGACATGCAATTCTCAAGAAGAGCTAGATGTTTGTAGGCATGAGTGGAAATAATATTAATACTAGCTCCCCCATTGATCATGACTCTCTTGACATGAGTATGATCAATATATATGGTAATAAAAAGGGTAGAATCCTAATTTTCAAGGTGTTGAAGTGGAATTTTTGAATTACTAAAGGAAATTAGGGAGATGGAATTAAGAGAGATAACTAAAGCTAAAAGAGGTTGGGGATCATCAAGTTGTACCTCAATCAATTGCAAGGCACTAATCAAAGCTTGACAGTGTTGGGATGTGTTTTGGATTAACTCATACAAAGACATTTTCATAGGAGTTTGGTGAAGTTGTTTCACCATCAAGCTTTGTATAATGTCTAAAGATGTTAGTTTAGGGACACCCAAGATGTAAATATTAAGATTTAGAGGAGTGTCTTTAGAAAAGGGATGAGTCTAAGGAGCAATGACCTTTTCCTTACCTTTATCCTTTTGGTTTTGTGACTACGTGGCCACATTAACTATGTTGATCTGAAATATAGGTGAAGGAGGTGTCAAAGGGGGTATGACCACATATTTATGTTTGAATTTAGGTGGAACAGTAGGAGGAATTATGGATGCCAAAGGTAGAATAATGAGAAGGTTAATGGGAATATATACAAAGAGAGTGGCGACATCAAAGTGTTGTTAAATTACTATTATGAGGGTTTTACAACTCTCAGTATCATGTCTAGGTGAATGATGATATAAACACACTTGTGTATCATTAAACCAAGATGGCTTCATTCCAAGAGGACTATAAGGTTTAATGGAAGGAAGAGTTATTATGAAATATTGTAAGAAATGATGTAGGAAAATGCTCTAAGAGCCTGTGAGTGGGCTTGAATTTGTTGTGTAATAGGAGTGGACACCTTATTTTGTTTAAGAGTCATGGGAGTAATTTTGCATGGTGCCTTATTTGGTGGAAATGTACTTATGTGTTTTGTTGATACTTTCTTGATGTTAGGTATCTTGGTGTTAGATGTAAAAGGCCTACTAGGTGGCAAAGGTAGTAGTGGAGGTGACTTAACCTTTTGTTTTTCTTGGGTTGGCAATATTCCAACTAAAGTAGAGGGGTGTGATCCCAAAATTGATGGTAAAGTTGAGGGTCAAAGAGGGAAGGATCAATGATATCTAGGAATCTTAACATTTTTTTGTAGTTCAAGCCATGAAACTCTAACTTGTGGTTGAGGAGTTAAATCTAATTTCACCTATGGATGAACTAAATTAGAAATGGGGCATATTCCTAAGGGCCTAATCTACTTTAATGTGGTAGATGATTGTGAGGGTGAGAATTCTGACGTGGATGGATGAGCTTCTGGTGATTTTGGTGAAGATGCTCTGACTTTGTTAAATAACTTAGAGTAAAGGGTAGTGAGAGGGTTGGTGATAAAGGTCGACACTCATTGTGTTGGATAAGGAGTTTTAAGCTGGTCCCAAAATGCCACGTGATCTAGCTTCATGGAGTCAAGAAATTCTAGACTTTTCACCAATCGCAAGAAGGGTTTAGATGAAGTTAATGTAGGCTTTATTCCTACATCTTTATAAGGTTGAGGTGTTTGAGAAAGAAGGAAATTATTGGTCTCTACTACTTTGGGCCAGAGATGAGAAAGAGCTGTAACAATGTCTTCTTTGATAGAGATAGGACAAGAGGCAAGGTCTTCCATGGGTGGAGGAGAGGTAGGTAAAGAGGGTTCCTTAGGGGGTAAAGCATAGGTATTATTTTTCCCTCAACATGTGGGTGAGGAATAGGTAAAGTATGATCCTCCATAGGTAAAAGAAGTGGTAAGAGTGGTGGAATTGGATTAGGCACAATAGGTCTCTCATCTAATGTAGGAGTGGATAACATTAACTTTTCAAGGTGAAAAGGTGGAGTAGATGGGTATTACTCTCTATTAGCAGAGGAGAGGTAGGAGAGGAAGGTTACTCAAGATGGTATAACATAGGAATGATGTTACCTTCAACATGTGGTTGTGGAATATGTAAGGCATGGTATTCAAGTGGTAAGAGGATAGGTAATATTGGTGTAAAGGGAACTAGCAATACTGGTTCCTTTGATGGAAAAAGAAGTGGTAATAGAGGATCTTCCTCATGTGGGAGTAGAATGAGTGAAATAGGCTCTTCTACTTGGGGAGGAAGAATGGGAAAAATAAATGCCATTGAATGTGGGGGAGGATTCGATAAAATGGGTGCCTCCTATTGAGGGGGAGGTTGAACTAGAGGTAAAGGAAAGACCATATTAACTATATGGATATTATGATCACATGAGTTAGTTGTGGTCTGAATAATATTTTGATTGGGTGAATGGTTAAAAAAAGGGTGTTTGAACACATATATACTTTGATTAGGGTTTACATAGGATTATCCAAGATAATATAACCTCTATCAAGCATGTCTTGAATAATGTTCTTGAATGTCTTACAGTTATTATAATTGTGACCTTTAACTTGATGGTAGCTGCAAAACTCATCTTCCCTATACCAAGTTGGAATAAGATAGGAGGGGTCAAACTATATAGGAGGTTTGATTTGAGGAAGGGTTATGACACCTTGTTTCAATATTTTTTCCAAAACAGATGTATATGACTCCCCAATGGGAGTGTATTGTCATTATTCATACCATTCTTGGAATTGCTTGATCAGATTTTGGGAAGTCAAGGAATTAGATTGGTTTTTGGTTGTGGAAGAAGCTAACTTAATGACCACCATGTTGGTGGATCCTTTAGCTTTTTGGTTAGAAGGATAAGTTTTAGAAGAGGAGTCATTTAATTTAGAATCAGGGTTTTTACCATGCAACTTGACTCTTCCTTCGTATATAGCTTGAATCTCAAGTTTCCATGCCATTGTAAAGGCCTCATCAAATGTGTAGAAATTTTATACCCAGAGTTTGGATGAAATGTGTTTAGCACATGCCCTTGAGAAGAGCTCAATAAGCTTAGGTTGGGGTAAGGAGAAAGAGAGTTGATTGATCAAGCCTCTCTAATGAGCGATAAAATATGTGATAGACTCATCATAAAATTGTCTAACATAATAAAGGTCTGTAATAGAAACCTTCTTAGAAATGTTAATAGAGAAATGGTCTAAGAATATTTGTATGAGTTACATAAATGAGAAAAGGGAGTGCTGAGGTATAGAGGTATACCAATCGAAGGTAGCACCTGAAAGAGACATAGGGAAAGTGTGAAGTAGTAACACATCATTGTGCCCTATTAAATAAAAAGCATGTCTAAATGCTCATAAATGTTGTTGTGGGTCATATTTAATCTAGAAATGAGTAAATTTGGGGAGTTCCCATTGGCTCAGATAAGGGTGAATAAGCACAGAAGGATGGATGGGTTCATTACATATCTGATAATAAGATAACACATTTTTTGAACCAAAAATGTATGTCTCTAGATTAGACATCTTGTCCATTAGGTCTGGAGGGGGATTAGTCTGGGAGATACTCCCTGAGTTATAGGGAACCTAGTAGGAAGCAAAGGGAGCATAAGACATAGCTTGTTAAGGTTGTGTTGGCACAACATAAGGATAATGAGTTGTAGGCTAGGGGGTGAAAATAAAAGGGGCTTGTCTTATTGGGTTAGAGACTATGCTTTGGTTGGATGTTATTATAGGTTGGGTTATTGGCATAGTTATACTAGATGAAGGGTGTATCATAACATGGGTAATTATAGGTGTGAGAGTAGATGGAATAGGTACCACTAAATTATGAAATGGGGTGAGACTTGACTAAACTAGTTGTGGTTGTGAAAATAGGGAAATGACATCAGGGTGTAGGTGAAATTGGGTAGTTGGTGATGCTAAACTTTGGACATTATTTATGGTTGGGTTTCTTGTTGAAGCAGTGGTTTGAGTAACCATGGGGAAAATAGTGGAGGCGGTTGAAACTAAAGTTGTTTCCATTAGAGAGGTTGACATACCATAGATTGAGTCACTTGAAGAATTATGGGTCTGGCTCATGGCAAGGTAATGTTGAAGGACTGCCACATTCTCATCAAGAAATTTAGAAAAATATTTATCTCCTTTAGGTACGGGTATTTGGTTAGGGCTAGGAGTATGTTTTGTATCTGAAGTATGCCCCATGACAAAATCAAAAAGAAGAGGGAAAGGTAGAAGTGGTTTCCATGTTGTATAATCGGCAAGAATTTTAGACATTGAGCTCACGTTAATACCATACAAGAAGAAGTAAGAATAGTCTTAATACTCTGTATTAGTGACAAAATAAGGAAAAACTAGGTTCAGGTGTAGATAAGTGGGTTGTTTTAGCTTGCTATTTTGAGAAAATAAAAATTACATAGTCATTGACGTCGATCACTTGACTGATGTTGATAGTGAAAGTTTGTTGACATCAGTGGACTAATTGATGTCGATAGATAAAGTCTTTCGATATCGGTGTAGTTAACCGATGTCAGTCACTGTGATATCCTAGGAGATGAAAAATTCAATGTTTTAGTAATCTAGAAGTAGAATCTAGGTAAAACAGAGGATGGAAGAGGTCTGTATAAGAAGGAATAATACTTAGAAAACTTGATATAATAGGTTATACAACTGAGTATTATAAATAGTATTGATTTTATGAATCAATAGTAAAACATCCTTACCAACTCCAAAATATAGAAGGTAATAGAAAAATAGAAAAATAAAATACAATCACTAATTATTAACTCTTAGAGATTGATTTAGTCTCATGTTGGCTTATGCCTTAATCAGATAGTGAAAAGAGAATTTGGTTATCGAAGGTACTAGAAAGCAATCTAGAAGTAGTTTCAAGTTAGTTTTAGTGCTCAAGAGGAAATCTGTGTTAGAATAGGTACGTGGCTTGTTATAGGAGATTTATCCCAACACTTCATGGACTTAAAGCCAAGCCAGGCTGCTTAGCCAAAATATAGCTTCTGCCTAGATTTCATACTCTGTTAGAGAATGGAGTGGGTTCTCCCCTTGGTGGTGAAATCCAAGTAGGATAGCTAGGTAGGTTAAGGTAATCCACTAGGTGATGAAATCTTGATGGGCCTTGTCTCAAGTGAGTTTAGATGTTTGTTTTTGTGAGTGTGATTTGGTTGTGTAACATATCTAAACTATAATTCATTCATAATTCTTGTAATTAACAAGGTGAGCTAATATATGCAGCAAGCAAACAATGAAGTGCAGTAAGTTTTAACCCAAATATGAAATGTTAAAATTCAAATGAAAACAAAGATGAAATAGGAATAGATAATGAAATTCACTATCCTAATGTGAATGAAAGAAAGAGATAAAAAAGATATTTTTTCAATCTTGTAAGAAAAATGAGAAATTGTTTTTAAAGGCAAAGAGAAAAGAAGAAATTTCAGTTTATTGTCCTTAAACAAAAAATAAAATGTTGATTTTTTTTAATAGAGAAAAGAAGAGGAAAGTGCAAGAAATGAAATTTTCACTATAATGCACCTATATGAATGCTTAAAACAAGTGATGAACCTAAAGAAAACTCTAGGGTCCCACCAAGCTTGCCAAAAATGTTTCACTAAAATTTGTCTATTTCAAGTCTAAAGAAAAATAGAGAAAAAGGATAGGGATAAGTGATTAGAAGGAACCCAAATTGGTTTACGTGCCATATCCAGATGTTGTGAGAACTTCTCTTTGGATGGGTAGGACTAACTATAAGTAAGAAAGCACTACCACAAAATATTTGTTAGTAGATAAATGACTGGGTTACTAAGCTACATGCTTGTTCTAGGAAGTGTCAAACTTCCTTAGAGACGACAGTCCAATTTTGAGAGACAAAAGAGTAATAAATAACCAAAAGAGAGGGAAAGATAAAATAAAAGAGAGATAATGTTACCATTATTCACAACCTAAGTGCAGTAAAAAGTAACAAAGTGCAAGTGGTATGTTTTGTTCATATTTTGGAAGTTGATTGGGTAGGTTTTGGAAGGGTTTAGAAATACATAGTTGCTAACATTAGTTATGTTGCTAAGGTCAGTATGGAAGTGATTGATATCAGTTATGTTTCCAAGGTCAGTGGGTGAAGGTGATCGATGTTGGTTAGGTTGTTGAGGTCGGTATGGGCAATAACTGCCTATGAACTTGTAGAAGGCTTTTCGGGTCTAGGAAATGGTTTTGGTCAAGTCTGAAAAGTTGTGGAGAGTTGTATGAGAGAGAGAGAGTATGGTTTGGGTGGATCTGGTTAGAGGTTTGGTGTGTTGGGTCAAGGGGAAACAAGAAGGTAAGCTTTATAACTCCCTCACAGGGGTTTGGTCAAGAATGTGTAAAGCAATGAATAGTAGATATAAAGTAATTGCAAAGTAAGTACTTAAAATACGTATATAATAAGTGATGTACTTAGCTATAGTGGTGATTGAATGATAAGTGTCAGATGGATGGCTCCTAGCAGGTAGTCGAAAATGATTCCTTGAACAAATAGAACAAGTGGATTCTGTTGGTTTTCAAGAGCTTGGTTCTTGATCTAAATTGACTTATGTGAGATAACAGTAAGGCAAGATGTCAAAATTTGAATGTCAAAATCTCGTATGAAAATAAAAAGGATTTTTCTTGATTTATGCTGACCTAAACATTAGTTTGGATTTTGGCTTATATAACAAACATTAGTGATCCCACTGACATCGACCATGGGTTTATCGATGTCAACAACATAAGAATAGGTAAAACTACTATTTTTAGCCTATTTTCTATTTCTCTTCATGCCAAGTGTGCTATCCATTAAGAAATATTAGGAATGGGAGGTTAAGAAGGACGTAGTTGGTTAGGAACTCATTTTTAAGGTGAGAATAAGTCTTGGGTAGTTAAAATAAAGGGACTAAGTCTTGAGGTGACTCATCAGGTGAGAATTAGTCATAAGATGAGGTGGCCAAATAAGGTGGAAAAAGGGGTTTTTAATTAACTTAATTATATATTTCAAACTATTTAAATATATGAGGGGTAAAATCATGGGTTAAGGAGGCTAATCATTATTATTGAAATAGGGCTCAATGGGGGTTTTGACACAGGGAGTTTACACATGTGTGTGACTCAATTTTAGTGTCTACAATATGGTATATGAGGATGCAATCATTAATGGATTTAGTTATGGTTATGATGATGTGGTTTGCATGAGATATGTTATGGTAATGTTATGGATAGATTGGTAGATGACATATGATATTGTTCATGATGTTTTGATTATTGATTTTGCTTATGCTCATGAGAATGAATTAGGATATAATATATGTTGACATGATGTTTTGCTGGTAGATGGATAGGATTATGTTTATTGCATGACATGATATGATGCAATTTCATGGTGTTTTGATCATATATAGGTAGGTGATGTGGTTCATGGACATAACTCATAATTTTATGCTTTTGATTTGATATTTGTTGCTTATGATAATGGATATAAAATGTAGATATGGTTGAAGATGTGATGATAATACAGAAAGTAAGTAGATAAAAAACAAACTTAATGTTGAGGATGGTGAGAGGAATCATGAGAGGTAAATCTACATAAACCAATAAAAGATAAGAAAAGAAACATGATGCTTATTCATTGGTAAGGAAAAAAATGAAACCCAGAGTCAGATCAGCTTGGTGAAAACAAGCCTTTAAAATGCTTTACATTAGCATGCTTTGGTTGGTAAATGGGTATCTTGATCACATTGCATCAAGTAAGCTCATAATCTTATGCATATGATATATGGAGGGAGGATGGATAAGACTGGAACCATCATGTGAGACTAGCATGCCTCTTCTATAGGCTTCCTTAAGGATAGTGTAAGTAAGCCTATGCTCATATATAAAGTGTAGACTGATCGATGTGAGAAGTTTACTAAGGAGAGTTGATTGTGGATTTATAAGATTTATTACTTTTATGAGAGTTTATTGTGGCTTTCAAAATTATTTTATTGTTGCTTATGGGTTTTTAATTATTTTGATTTTGCTTGTGGTTGTGGAAGCTGATCAATGTAGGAAGCTTCCAAGAAATAGCTAGCTTTTGACAAGTATGTTACTTAGCCATCCTTCAAGGGAGTGGTCTAAGTTTACGTGCCTAGTTCAAATGCTTGTGATAGTTGTCCTTTGAGGGAGTAGTCCACCTTGTGTTTTTGTAATTTTGAATAAGTTTTCAACAACCATCCTTTAAGGGAGTGATCTTTGAATGCTAGGAATGACCCAAGATTTGGTTTTTGACTTTTGATATTGATTTTTTGCTTTTGTTTGATTTTTCTTGACATAAACTTGATTATACATGCTCAAGGGGTTACCTTTATGAAGGTAAAACTAAGAGTACAATAAGGTTCATTAGGTGAAAAGAGGTGTAGGTGACAATGACCTTGGGAATCTATCTCAAATAGGGATAGAAAGTACCATGAGAATCATGACATGGGCAAAGCCATGGTACCCAAAAAAGCTATGTTTCTTGTGATGTTTTTAGGTCTTAATTGAGATAAATGTGTGTGGTCCATGCTCATAACATCCTAAGCCAAATCCTTTTCAAGAATACCTGTGAAGGTATATTTTGGCAAAGTCTAGGTTGTCCAAGTAAGAAAATGTAGAGGTGAATAGTTGTGGGGAAGAGGGGGTCATGACAATAACAAGTGACTTGTCAATTCCCCCATAGATAAAATGGGTTTGATAGCTTAAAGACCCCAAGGGAGTAATGGCTCCAATGTTGGGTTCATAACCTAGTTGGTGGTGGAGTTTACCATACTCTTAGGGAGTAGGGAAAGCATCAAGGGTAAGGAGTCGGTATTCTCTAAGGGTAAGGTGGTGAAAGGTAGATTCCAAGGGATTAGTGGTAGGTATTTGGTCTATGGGAATAGATGAACTGGTAGATGCTTATGTGGAAGGGGAATCAATGGCTTCATTTTGTTGTTGTTAAGGGCTTGGTGATGAATGCTTGCGGTACTTTTTCTAGAGGTAGGAAGATGTCATTAGGTTGGTAGGTCATGCAACATGATATGAAAGGGATTGGGTCAGCTTGTATGATAACCACTTGAACCTCGTACTCAAATTTGACACAATGGTGAAGGGTAGAAGGTATGCAACCCATACAATAGATCCAAGGTCTCCCTAGCAGAATATTGTATTAGAGTTCACCTTCAACCACATAGAAGAGTTTGGGGAGTGTGCATGGTCTGATCTGAATGTGGAGGATAACAGTTCCCAAGGTAGTGGTCATGATATCATTAAAGGATTTAAGGACACTTGAATTTTGAGACATGACATTGTTTGATAATTTGAGTTGGTTATAGGCATAGGAAGAGATGATGTTGATGTTGGCCCCACCATCAATCATAACCCATTTGATGCAAATTTGGTTGATGTGAGTAGTAATGAAGAGAGGAGGATCTAGATCCTCAAGGTGGATAGAGGGTATCTCTAATTCCTTGAAATTAACAAGGGTGGAGAGTTGGAGAGCACCTATGAAGGCCTGTATATGTGGGGAGTCACCTAATCTGACCCCAATAGCTTACATAGCCTCTATCATGGCTTAGTGATGGTGAGGTGAGGTGGAAATGAACTTGTAGAGGCTCATCTTAGTTGGAATTTGGTGCAGTTACTTAAGAATGACCCTCTTAATGGATTCAAATGGGTTATCCTTAGAGGTTCCTAATATGGTCACTTTGGGTTTAGCTGAGGATGTAGAGGTTTGGATCGGGTTTGGTTTAGGATGAGTTGGGGGGTATGTCCATGGAATGGACACTTTGGCCTTCCCTTTATATTTTTATTGTGATCATTTTACCATATTAATGGTATGGATAGAGGGGAAAGGTGTGATGGGGGGTTGGGTAGATTATTTTTTACTCTAAGGTGAGAGTGGAATATTAGTGGTGCATTGGCAAATAGCTATTGGGTGCATTGGTAGAAGAGTCGAGGGAAGTTCATCTAATAAAAGATCATCCTCATCATATAGTTAATGGATGATGTAATCTAGGAAGGAATGGTGCATCAGATAGTAAGTGGGATGGTGTAACCAATGGTGGTGGATGAAATATGTTAAAAGGAACTTGATGTTTAGGTAAAGTTGAGGGATAAAGACCTAAGATAAAAAGCAAGGTAGAAGGAGGTAGAATCCTAGACATGTGGCTCTTCAATGGTTTTTTTCCCATGGTTAGTTTGCATTGAGATTTAGGTATATGCTTATAAAAAATTAATTCCACTTTCAAGGATGGGTGAACAAAAATTCATGTAAGGAAGGCACCAAGAGTTTTAGAAGGTTTGGTTGGTTGTAGGATTGTTGGAAAGGTGGCTATTTTGGTTGATTGAGAAGGTGAGGGGTTGGTAGAAGTTCTGATTAGTTTAAAAGGTGGTGGAAAAATGATGGTTTGGTTGGTTAAAGGTGTACCAAAATGTTTAGGTTTGTTGATGTAAGGAAGCCCTAACTATTTCCAAAAAGTGGTTTGATCCATGTCTAGTTTTTTTATCATACCCAACTTTTGAATGAGTTTGGAAAAATGTTTGTATATTGGTCTAGCCTCTTGAGTAGTGGGTGTCAAAGATACACCTATGGGTTAAGGAGGAGGATCAGTAGCTTCACCTGTTTCCTCAAGCAAGGGATGTAAGTTTGGATTGGGTGGCTACTCGATGAGGAGTGTTTGTGAAAAAGTAGCTCCCCCGAGCATGATGTCCATAGTTGTGGTTTGTCCTACAGTTAGGGGAGATGGTTGATTAGGAATGGTTGTTTATTCAGATAGGTTAATATAAGATGCATTTTATGATTCTTGAGCTTCCATGAGTGAAGTTAAGGAAAAATGAACCTCCTCACTTTGGGCCTCTAAAGGAAGGGAAAGCGACTCTACCACCTAGGTGGGTGAAGTGGGAGAAAAATAGGTAGGTTGGATGGTAGGTTCCCCATTGATAAGTGTATTAAGGACCATATTGACCATGTGGGCATCATGAGAACATTCAACTTGTGTGTCCTTGGTTTTGGTAGGGGCATGGTTAGGAAAAGGCTTCCTAAAGATATCAAGAGCTTGATTTTGAAGGGCATTAGGATTATCCAACATGAGTTCCTCCTTATCGATAAGGCTCTAAACAACATTCTTGAAAGTATTACAATTGACTGCCATCATGTCTAATTACTTGATGAAAAGTACAAAGGTCATTCTCATTATACTAAGTAGGTGTTGGATGAGAAGAATCAAACCACTAAGGAGGTTTGCTGAGGGGAAGCTTATGAGGTTAGCTTTTAGTGGTTTCTCTAGAACTGAGGCATAAGATTATCCAAGCAGAGTGAAATATTTTTGGATACTTTGGTTTAGGTTATTTATGTTTTGGTTGAAGGTAATTGGATAATTTTATTGATTGACATTGGGTGGAGGGGCAGTTTTAAGGACACTTGCATTTGTAGTTCCCTTACTTTTGGTTCTAGTGTTGGCTTGGTTGCCTAGTTTAGAGGAGGAAGTTTCATTGGTCTTGAAGGTAGAGTTATTATTGTGTAAATTCAATTTTCCCTCATCTATGGCCTAGTTTTATAGCTTATGCACCATGGTAAAAGCTTCATCAAAAGTTTTTAAGATCTGAACATGTAGTGTAGAAGATATATGTTTGGTGTAGGCTCGGGCGAAGATATCTATAAATTTAGGTTGAGGCAAGGAAAATGAAAGTTGATTGATCAAGATTCTCCAATGGGTGATGAAATTGGAAACTAACTCATCATCGAATTGCCTAATAGAATATAGGTCAGTGATAGAGACCTTTTTGGAAATGTTAATGAAAAAGTGATCGAAGAAGACCTGAGCTAGTTGGGTGAAAGAAAAGATTGAATGCCTAGTAAGGGAACTATACCAATCAAGTGTTAGGCCATATAAAGACATGGGGAAGGTTCGAAGGAGAAGGGCATCATCATAAGCAATCATTTAACATGCATGCCTAAAATCCCTAAGGTGTTATTGGGGGTCCTCCTTGATCTAAAATTTGGTAAATTTTGGAAGCTCCCATTGAGGAGGGTAAGGCTTGCTAGGGATAGAGGGATGAATAGGTTCATTACAAATCTAGTCATAAGATAAGATGTTATGAGCCCCTAAAATGGATGACTTGAGGTTTGTCATATTTTCCATGAGAATTTTCATTAAGTTGGTTTGAGGTGGTGGAAAAAAAGGGTTGTAAGGTGGATATTGTGGTTGATATTGGGTAACATATTGGTAATTGTTTGGCAATTAAGAGGCTATCACATTTTAGAATGTGGATGTTAAAGGCTAGGTAGGTGGTATGTAAGGATAGGCGGATGATGGTGGTAGAGTAGTGGGAACATACCCTTGTGGGTTAGGGATGTATCTTAGAGTGGATGAAATGGATACCTTATAAGGATTCCTTATGGATTTGGCATGAATGGTAGTTGGGTTGGTAACAAAAGGAGAGGTAGTGACCTTCGTGCTAGGGGGTGGTCAAGTAGAAAGGATAGATACCCCTAATCTTGGTAAAAGGGTATTGACTAATGGGTTGGGATTGATAGAGGGAAGGTTAGTAAAGCTAGTGGTAGGTGATCCAAAAATAAGTGGAGCATGATGGGTTAATAGTAAGGTTGTTCTTAAGGTAGAGGAGTCATTGGTAAGGGTGAAAGGTATAAGGGTAGTGGTTGGTTGGATAGGTTAGTTTTTAGTTGTGGCATTAAAGGGGTTAGTAGACGAAGATACTTGGGTAGTTGAAGGTTGGGTGGTGATCACAACAATAGGGATACCCCTCATAAGGTGGGATGGCATGCCATAAGGAGGATCCTGAGGTGGAGTTAGAACTAAGACATGGTGAGGGGAGGTATTAAGGTAGTGCTGGAGGGAAACTAGATTGTTGTATAAAAAAGTGGTAAAGTCTATGTCTACTTGGGAAAATAGCCAAGGAAAATTAGGGATTCCAAATGGATGGGGTGAGTCTTCTACCTTAGAGACGTACTCCATAGATGAAGAGGTAGAAGAGGTTGATTTGAGTGACATGTTTTACTCTATTAGTTCTCTTCACTATTGGCGAGTGAGAACCATACAAGAAAGGGGGAGAGATAACGATAATGAACTTACCATTAAAGTAGGAAGAATATAAGAAATTGATCAAGGCAATCAATACACACACTATAAAGTATGTTAATCCCAAAGGTTAGTTCTAATCTTGCATTTGGATTATGCCTTAGTTTATGAGAATGTGTGATAGAAGTTGGCTTGTAGATTAGGTACTATAGAATCAACTATGGTTGGTTTTGGGTTGTTTAGGTGATCAAAATATTTTTTATTGGAATCAATATGTGTCTTGGTATTAGGGCCTACCCCCTCACTTCACACACTGTAGTGATAAGGGTGTCAAGTGCTTAGCCAATATATATTGATATCTAGAGTTTATACTCAACCAGACAGCTAAGTTGGTTCTACCCTTGGTAATGAGCTTTAAGTAAGATTTCCAGGAAAGGGAAAGGTGACCACTAGGTGATGAAATCCCAGTTAGGACTTGTCTTAAATTATTTTTATGTTTGATTTATGAAAGTGGTTTCGCTAGTATGTGCAACAAAAGTGGTGCTATGATAGGATTACTGTGCTTTAATTCAAAGTAAACTAATGTTAAAATTAAGCAATGGATGTAGTTGATTTTAAGACCAAAATAAATTTTAGTATAAATTATGAGCATAGATATAAAGAAGAGAATATAAATACAAAGAAAAACATGAGTAAAGACTCTAGATCCCATCGGGTGTGCCAAAATGTTTCATGTAAATTTTTGCTTAAGTTCTAAGAAAGAGAGAAAAGAAACTCAATACAGGTGTGGTTAGAAAACTTGTTTATTTTTGCTCATGTTGAATCAGAAGATTGTGAAGAGATTGTCTTTGGCTTGGGAGGAAGACCTACAGATAAGAAAACACAAAAGTCAGCTAGGTGGATGGTTGAGATGTATTGATTATTGTAGAATTTGGCCATAATTTTGGTAGAGTATCTGTATTTAGAGAACTCAATGGAGAGATGGTGGCAAGTTGGCTCCCTGGTATGGTTACTAGATTACTGAAGTGTTTGAAGATGATTGACCTAAAAAAAGAGATTCTAGATACACAAAGCTCTTGATCATGATTGCAGATGGATTTGGCCTCCCAGACCTCTCTCTTATATGCATAAACAATAGGTGGAAGTGAAGGTGTAACTAGGCCATCTAAATATAAATTGTCCATGTAAAGGCTCACAATGAGATTTAGACAAGATATATTTAGAAAATCAATGTGGTGGTTTTTATATGGTTTGCATGCTAAAATTTTAGGTGGTGCAACCTGACTGTTGCCAGTTGTGGCTGAAGGTAAATAGATGCCTAGGCTAGGTTATTTAGGTCAAACTAATTGTGGGTTGGGTTTGGTTAGGGGGTGGATGCTCCTAAGGGGTTCCTAAGATGGTAAACAGGATTAAAACCTTTGAAATTCACCCTTCCTCTTAGCGAAGGGGTTGGAGCTTGCTTGGTCATGGAAAGACCATTGTTGGCTCTTTGAGGTGGATGTCTTTGTTATAAGATTTTTTTGACAATGGATGTGATAGTTCCTCCACTCTTTGTGTTATAAGTTATTATTAATTTAGTTGTGCAAGATGACTAATATAGATGGGTGACCAATACCCTTCTTCAGGATGATATGTATTCTTCACCTTCTGGAATTGTTGCTTCTATCTACTATGACTCTTTCTCTCTGACACACTCTCTCTCTTTATATTATATATATATATATATATATAAGTAAAGTTAATTTAAATAATTTTGTTAAGGCTATTGGAATGCTTTTACTCCTTAAATACCAACCACTCACCTTTTTATTCTAAATCATCATAGGATATATATGGATTGATACAATTTTGATGGGATATTTACCCTATATGATTTTGATCGAAGCTCCAATTGATCTAGGACATAATCGGGGGCCCAAATCCCCAAGTAAACAAGTACCAGAATTACCAACAATGGCCATAACTACCCCAAGAATACTAATGAATGACTATAACCAGCTCGAGAATACCATCAATGACCACAACCAACCTAATACCAATGATCAAACACAACTGACCTCCAATACCATCTAAGAATTAAACCTAGGTGGTGCTTGTTGCAATCAAGTCACTTTACCAACTCATCCACATCTCATTGGTATGAACTTTGTATTTTATTACTAATATACTTTTTTTAATTAATATATATGTTGATGAGTTTTTAATTTTTTTTAAAAAGTGATACATTATAACAATGTAAATCTCAATGGAATAGCTTATTAGAATATTCATTTCTCAAAATAATTTTGAGTAAATTAAATTATTTAATTCATGAGAGATTTACATAAATTGACATTTCACAATGCACCCATTAACAAATTTTTTATTATGGATAGGGGAAGGGGAGCAATATTGGGACCCCTAACTTTGGGGTACTACATTTTCTACACAATGCCACCTCATCATACCAAATTTGTCATTTAATTGGTGGAGGGTCTTCTTAACTTAAATAAATAATTTGGGAAGTGATTAGACTTTATAAAAAATCACACCTCCATTTCTATATTAAAAAATTATTTACATGTCATTTTTAAGTATGACCAAATATTGACATATATATGTCCATTTATTTAAGAGAAAGGGACCATTAATCAAATCATTTAAATTCATTATTTTAAATGTGATATAAAAATATGTTCAAATAAAGACATAAAATAAAACCTATATATTATTCATACAAAGTAAAAAAACATTATAGAAAAAATGGAACTATTAATTGAACACATTTACATTCATTATTTTAAATGTGATATAGAAATTTGACCAAGCAAATACATAACAAAAAAACATGGGACCATTATAAAAGACTTTGATAGTGTTTAATAACCATTATAAAAGACTAAGAGAGCATTTAATAATGTTAAAGGTTATACAAATATGGATAAAGTGATTGCCAATTAGTGAGAGTGGGATCTGCTTATGTGTCTTCCTTACTTTAATATGGGCCTTCATTTCTACAATGTTACCTTCAACTATTCTACCACACCTAGAATTTGTTAGTTTTTCTTGACCCTCTACATTATCCCTTAGCTAAATGTCTATTTCAAATAGGTTAAGAAAAAATTATTCCTTTAGTAGCATAAGATATTGAGTGAAATAGTTCTCATCCATAAAAAGCCTACAAAAATTTTAGGTCTTAAGGTTAAGTTTAGTGAAGACATCAGTTGCAACGGTGGTCTTACCACACCACCGATGCTGTAAACAACCACACTTATCCTTTTTTGATCAATGGTGTCCAATCTTAAAAACTCACTTACACACTCTCACCAAATGTATAAGCCAAATAAAAATAATATTAAAACTTATTACATTTAACAAATTAAAAAAAGCAAGAGAAGTATTCTCTAAATACAAACATAATTTTTTTTTAATAAATGAAACCTTCAAGATAAGGTCATGTGAATGTTAAGAAATTTGAACTAACTGTAAGATGTCAAAGATGGATGACTTCCTCAAAAATTCTAATGTTAAGTAGAATATTCAATAAAATAAGGGTTTTAAAACATAAATAGATGCAAAGAGTGCTCATTAATAGAATGGAGTTTTTTGTGAATAAATGCTATTAAATTAATTAAAGAAGTTAAACAATACCTAGATTTGGGTCTTGGCCCTATGCTAATGGGAGAACATCAGGTATCTGGTTCAAAACAATAGTTACAACTGCTAATGTGAGTTATCCTTTAATAAGAAACTGAATTGTATGATTCAGTTTCTCTTTTTCTTGCTGCTTAATGTGCTTGGACAAAGCACAAAAGTATCTTATGATTTGCACACATTGGCTATTGTTTTTAGAATCATGATCAATTTAGTGCATAACATATGATACAATATAAATCCCTGATACCAACCAATGAATTTTTACTACTCTTTTAAGCAAATCAATAACAACCTTATGAGTCTCACAATTAGGCTTCCATATTTACATGGTGAAAACCATCAAACCACCATACCTAAATGTCAAATTATTAATAATTAATTAACAATAAATATTTTTAAAACAAAAATTTGGGGTGGTACTTGTATGAATGGCTTGAGTTACACCTTACCTATTGAGAACCTCCATACAAGAACATAATTTGAAGCACTACAAGACCTAACTCTACTAACATCACTGAATGTTTTTAAGCATTTCATGTACATGAAACATGAAACTGTAATGGGGTCTTATAAGATAAAAATGTATTTTATATATCATAAAAATTATAAATAATAAATGGATTTTTATCAAATATTTGAATATCTTATCAATGAACTGATGCTGCACAAGGACTATTAAAAATGACAATACCATTGATGAGCCCAAGCATTAGGGAAGGCATTTGGGAAGATCATATAAATGATATTTGGAGCAATTTAATTAGGATTAGAATGTGATTTTTCCCTCCATGTTTAGAGGATATGATTTGTGCCTCCCCAAATTCAAAGACCCAATTTAAATTATCTCATGTATCAACTCTAGTTCTTGCACATGTAATACTGCCTCACTTCTAACCCAGTACTCAAACTTCTTCCTTGAAAAAATAAGAATCCTTTAGTATGCATAAAAACACATATATATGGGTAGGTAGTGGAAAAAAATACAAACCATATTGTTTCCTCCATTACATAAAATATGGGATGAAATGAGGCTCCAAATTGTGAGGAATAGCTTGTAGTAGGAACTTAATGAAAAATATTAGTCAGAGGTTGGTAGTATAACTGTACCCAAACACAAAAAACTAATTATTTTATAATTACCAAAGTGTTACTAGGTACTTGGAAATGGTAATGGCAATGGCCCATGGATACTTGATATGTACCAACCAAGTGAATGATAATGGCAGCATTGGTAATATATATCATCCAAAATAGATTATAAAAGCCAAACCTTGTGAGGATATTTATTTATGCATTGTCCCCAAAAGTTGTGTACCCCATGCACCTACATAACATGTTGAACACTATTTTTGTTTCCATGCCTAACATCATTTCTTCCTCCATTATTTTATTCTCCGCTACAAGCAATTTTATTATGTCCTACAAACATGATCTTTTTAATAAATAATTATCCCTTATTATAATGAAAACAAAGATATTATTATAGGTTATACCTAAATTCCAATGATAATCATAAAATATGAATAAGTGAATGCAATTTTATAAATAGATTAGAAGGTCCTTTAGATTTTTTGGGATTTTTTTACAAAATAATGCTCACGCCCATTAGACTCCCTATGAAATGCTGCAATTCTACATATATTCAACTACTTAAAGCTAATCTAGTGATTGAACTATTGGATAATTTTCTAAAAATTGAATGTATATTAATATCCTTGTTACTTTGTCAAATGATCTTATTCATCTCAACAATATTTCCTAGCAAAAACATTAAATTGAGACTTAGAATTCCTTGGCTTTCCATCATACAATTTATTCTATTTGGAATGAGCACCAAATTAATCTTATACAATATAGGGTTCATCATGTTTGGATTGACCCAACCCAAGGTAATTATAAAATAGGCATGTGTGGGTTAAAAAAATGAGATTTGAATAACTTTGAGCCAAAAATTGGAGCTGAAAGGTTGAAATATGAATAATTTGAAGCCAAAAATTGGAGAAAAAAGATGAAATTTGAATAATTATGCACTAATGACTTTGAATAATTTGAATAAAATGTTACCAACCAAGGACAATGTCAAACAAAACTTTCACTATCTTCATCATCTTCTTCGTGGTCCCGTAGTATATGAAGAAACCCCTGAAATTGTGGTTCATCAACCTTTATTGTCCCTTCCAATATTTGTATGACTTGAGACATGTTTGACCTAACACTCTCATCCTCACTTCTTCAATATCTACATCTTTTGATATCCTCTCATCTAAAATACCCATCAGGTTTCCCTTTTGGATTTGATTTGCAGCCCATGGAAGGAAGTAATATGTACTTGATTTCTAGATGGTTAAGTCCAGATTTCTTTGACCTAGTATTAATTCTAGCAGTGTCATGCTAAAAATATATATGTTTACCTTGGGAGTGATTGATAGGATAGAGATCCAACCTAGAGACAAATATCCTTGATTTCCTCTGGTAGTGGTGAGCACACAATTGAAATCCCTACTAACAAGATTTGCTAGACCAAAATCAGCCACCTTTGGGTGGAAGTCACCATCTAGTAGAATGTTTTTAGGTTTAATGTCATAGTGAATGATCTGATCTCTACATTCATCATGGATATAAACTAATCCTAGAGTGGTTCCTCATTTTGAGAAGTACTAGTTTGCCTGTCACTTCCAATTTTATGTCATGTGGAGATTGTCATTTAGGAGATAAAGTATATTATATCATGTGTTGAGGGTAGTATCAACTAGCTACACTTAAGAATTCCCTGGTAATATGAGAGAATATGTGGTGTATTTTGACCATAGATAACTTCATATGGGTTCATCTTAATGGTCAAGTGGTAGGAGGTATTGTACCATGATTATAAAAGTGGTAACCATTTTGCCTTTTGATGTTTTTGCTTCATGGTGAAATAATGGATATAAGTTTCAAAACATTTATTAACAATTTTTGTTTGGACATTAGCTTGTGGATGGTAACCCAAACCCATTTTTAGATGGGTACTTAGGCACTTGAGGATTTTATGATAGAAATGAGTCATGAAAATTGATTTTCTATTTGCTATAATAGAGGTTGGAATGTTGTGAATCCAAAATATTTGATCAAGAATGTTTGGGCATAGCACATAATTAAGGATATTTATAAAGGTGATATACCACCATGATAATGATAAATTTACCTCATGATTTTGGTAAGTCTTCAATCAAATCCATTGAAATGTTAGTCCAAAGATAATGTGGAGTGGGTAGTGTTGGAGTAAACTAGGTGATTCCACTATTTCCCATTTATTGTGTTAGTATATATCACATATTATGAGAAACATATTTAAATCCCACTTAATTCCAAGTTAGAATAAGTTAGAGTAGACTCTCTCATATATTTTTATAAATCATGAATGAATTGTGGAAGGGAACGAATGAAACTCACTTTATTTTAACCTAGATCTAGTGATCAATATAATGTGACCTTTATATCATAAGGTTTGTCCATTCCAACTATAATGATGTTTTACAGTGGGATGAATAAATAACTAATGAATGAGTTGTTTTATGGGGTTTTCATGATGCCACTTATATTATTATCATATAGCCACTCTAAAATAGTGACACATACATTACATAGTCATGCATGTATTTCAAACTAGCGATAAAGTGCATCAACCACCTATTTATGTGTTTTCTATGATGATCATTGTATTGTATAGTCCTTACCTTTTTGTAATGTAATTCAATAATATTAGTCAAAGGTACTTGGAAATGTTCATTTTTGACATATCTTAAACCACTTAACTGACACTCAAATACATGCCTCTTATTAACCATTCCTCTACTCATATATTTATATGCAGGCTCATCCATTATTTTTTATATCACTAATATAAAATAGTTTTTAATAGACATTCTTAAAATTCCTCATATCATTCTTAGACTAATTCCAACATTAAAACAATTGTCCTTGTTTTTATGGCACTTGATTATGTTAGGTAGATAGGTCCATTATCATAGAACTGTTTATCTACTGTCACCTCATCCCCATGAAATTTAATGAGTATTTGTGAAAAATGAAATATTAATTTAGGTCATCTCACACATTTCACAAGGTCATCTAAAGTAAATTATTCAAAAGGATCACTATATAAGTAAATAAAAATATCATTTGAGCAGAACTTGATATCTAGTTTGGCACAATTCATTGAGAAGTTATACATTACTACACATTGAGAAAAATATACAATATTATTTGCAAACTCAGGATCATTCACTAGGAGCAGTCACAAGTCAAGTTTTAAGCATTTCAAAACAAGCCAAGAGATAACACTTTTAAGTATTAAAGCAAAATTTATAGTTGCACACATATACTCAAGGAACATAATTACACAATCATTTTAGGTGGGATAACTATGTGTGGATTGATTTATTGTTAAGACTCTTATTGAAATAGATTATATATATATTTTAAATATGTACAAATAAAATAGAAAAATATTCTTTGTATTATATGAGGTGCAAAAACTTCATTATAAATGTCATTGGCCTCTTTGAGGGGAAAAACTCCTTTGAGCAAGCTCAGTTCAAGATAATTTGGGATGTTTTCTCACTAGTATAGACTCCTATTTATACTAATTCTTCATTAACTAACTACTACTTCCCAATAATGTGCGATTATTAAAATAGGCTTGAGGGGCATCTTACAAAGCATATGCATCTATAGCATTTTATTAAATATAAACATTATAATAAAATGGTTAGGATGAAGGGTCCTAACATGCCTTCCCCATTAAAATATTTTTCCCTCAAATATGAAGGTGAGTAAAATATTACTATAGATGATGAAGAGGTTATCACATAACATCTTATGGTTGCATCCATTACAATTTTACTAGAGCTTCTATGATAACACAATTTTAAAGTTGATGGGAGCACCTTTCCAACTGATTTAACAATTTTGGGAATATTAGTGTATTATTCCTAATTTAGTTAAAGGGTCCGAGTTTTAAAATTAGTAAATAAATATGTAATTATTAAGCTAATAATTTATGAATTTTGATTAAAATTTGAAATTTTATAAAAATAGTAATAAGAGGAAGAAAATAAGACTTAGCTAGGAAACTGATTGATCTGATTGAGATAGAGGCTAGAATTCACTGTGTAGGACTATGACACTATCACAAACTGAGATATAAACTTCATTTTATGATTGGATAGGAGTGTCAAAATTAGAAAGGAGTAGAATTAGTGCTATAGTCTACCTTTGTCGCTGTTGTCCTAAGGATATAAACTTTTTGGGTTTTTTTTTCCAGGTTTGTGTGACCCTGTCTACAATGTATGATATCTAGAAGTTTATAGAGCTACCTAAAGAGAAGATTATTTATTCAAACCCTATCTTACATTATGTTTTGACCAATTTTGAGAAAAGCAGGGGGGGGGGGGGGTTAGTGAGTGTAATATGCACTAGATGTGGATCCACACCCCTTGTGTGGGCACGTTGCCTACATACCAATACTTCAAAGAGGGATCAAACCATATTTAGTTCTCCCACTTTATGTGTTTTATGTAAGTGTGTGTATAAAGATGTAAAATGCTAAATTGGATGTGCTTGAGGTGGCTAGGGACTAGTGTAAGGATTTAAATAAGTGAATAGGGAAGATTGTTTGAGTAGTCATACTTGTATTCTAGTTTGCATAGTGATAATTGATGACCCTTTACAAATGATATTTTAATGGGCTTTTATAGGGATATATTGGTGATGGGTTGAATTTGTTTGTATTAGGACAATAAGGAAAAGGATGGGGAACTAAAAGAAATTGACCCTTGGGGCCAGAAATAGACTTAGAAAATAATGTCAAAAGAGGATAGGAGTGACACCAACACTATAGTCCTAGTGTGGTGATATTGTCATGAGCAGACGGGACCTAGGGGGATGGATCTATCATAGAAAGAGGGGTCTGGCTCAACTGGGATCAAGTTTGGATGGCTATGAATGATTGGAAATTAATATAAATATGCCTATGAGGTTCATGAGAGAAAACAAGAGGGACATAAGGGTTGGGTGTCATTAGCCACGCTCAAGTTACCAAGCTTTGCATTTTATATGACTAAATTTCCCCCCCTTTATTTTAGTGATGCAAAAAAATGAAATACTAGGATAAAGGAAAATTATAAAGTGTATCTGAAATTACCTATAAGGGTGAAGCCCATGAAGATATGTGATGTTAGGTGTGCATAGACACTATGAAGTGTAAAACTATAAGAGAAAACAAAGAGTAGATCAGTTTTTACTACATACGCTATACCTAAAATAAGAATGTACAAGGTTGGGTAAGAGAGAGAGTAAGAGAAAGGAATGAATACACCTCACTAGGTATATGGACCAATATAAAACCTATTATGATGTTAAGTGATGTTAAATGTGTTGGTATGTTGTACTAAGATTAATATCATGAATGGAGCTGAG
This sequence comes from Torreya grandis, assembly GCA_037957365.1. Lineage (NCBI taxonomy): Eukaryota > Viridiplantae > Streptophyta > Pinopsida > Cupressales > Taxaceae > Torreya > Torreya grandis. Next base: position 2,421,887 of record JARHVA010001634.1, on the reverse strand, counting down.
CGCTCAATTCTTCAGAAGTGGCTCAAGAATGTAAAGGATGGACCTTTGGCTCCATCATCTCCCACTAAGTGAATCTAGGTGATCATGCATGTGTTAATCAATGTTTGGACTATGTGTTCAATCCCTCTGAATAGGTGGTTCAAGAATATAAAAGCTAACTAGTCCTTTGGCTCCATCATTGCCCTATGAAGTGAAACTATGAACTGATACCGATATGAAATGTGTGTCATATTAGATGGCTCCTGAATCCCATGAATGTAATATGATATGATAATGTTGGTGTGGATATCCAAATGTATCCTAGAAACTAGGCCACTCTTGGCCACTCCAAAACATGGAAATTAGGTTTGTATGAAAGCCACTCCAAAATTGGTACAATAAGCTTGTATGAAAGTCACTCGAGAACTCAAGAACTTAGGAAATTAGGAATGTGGAAGTTAGGATTTTATGAAAGCCATTCCAAAATGATGCCAACCATCTGTAGATGGAATAAAGCACACAACTACTGAGAATGCTTGGGTAATGCTAAACTCAAAAAGAAAAAAAACAAATGTGCCGCATACATTGCTCCCAATCACTGGTGTCTGAAACATGGATTTTGATTTGGAAGTCATATCAACTGCCATATCTAAAACTAGAAGTGAGATCCATCATGTTATGCATGATGCCCCCTATATCTTGATTTTTGAGTGAAAGTGTAATAAAAACTATTGATTTTGACCTATTTTGCCTATGCAAAACTGTAGCTGAACCTAATTTTTTGCCTACTTTTAGAAAGTCTAGTTTTTTTTTGCTATTTAGATAGGAGAAATAAAAGTGGAAACTAATGGCACTAGTACTATAGTCCAAGTTGGATGCTATTATCTTGGGCCAAATCTGGTGATTATTTTGATATTCTCACTATCTACCTAGTTTGTTCTAACTATTTTGATGTCTGGTTGTTATTTTGGGTGTGCTGAATGCTAAACTTTTTACTGTTAGAAGCTTTGATCTTTATGAAAAAGCCCTTATTTTCCCCCCCTCTTTTGAGGGTATGAAGGAAGATCCTACAATGATTTCTCTAAAAAAAAAGAGCCATGATATAACACGATATCTCAACATATAGCATAATTTGTATTGAGAGATTGTTAGATCAATAAGGGTATGCCTAGATGGATATAATAATGTAATAACATGTGTAATGTACTAAATTAGAAATTAAAGTTTGGTTAATTGTTAGTTGGAGGGATGGAGCATGATGTCCATCATGGCATCTAGGAAAGCAAGATAAATGCATGATGTGGATCATGGCATTACAAACAATGAGAATAAAAATATCAACATGCACATAAGGTAAGAAGAAATAATCATACAAGGGTGGCTAAGGGGACACATAAAAAAGGGGCATGATTACATCTCACTCAAATTGGAAATCAAGCATACAAGGCATGTTCAAATCCTGCATACACATACAATTGAAATAAGTAAAGGTTGGCACGAGGGCTATAATCACATAGAAGAATACAAGCATAGGACATTGAAAAATTTCTTAAGGCACACATAACACATAAAATTAAATGACATTGGAAAATATCCTAAAGCACATATAGAAGACAAAACATGAATTGAGAAATGCAAACAATCTAGCTATGCTAAGCAAGAAAAGAAATCATGTAAGGAACTGGAAGTAAGATCACATATAACTAATCAAAGAAAGATTGAAAGTATGAAAGACATGCTAGTAGAAGATTAGGCATATGCTAATAAATACACAAGTGATATATACTAGTGAACATCGATAAAGTAATATGTGTGAGCTAGTAAGTAATGTACATGAACATGATAACTAGAGTGTGTGGTGTAGGAATGATATAACCTAGATGGTGTAGTCACATAGAAGATGCCCCAATAGGTAGGTATATCGATGTATGTCTTGATGTAGAATTAGGATGACCCCTCAATAGGTAAAGCAAAGCAATCAAAGAGCTAGATGTCATTGCGTGCACTCAATAGAGATCAAGTAAAGCATGGTAATGTAGATAAATCGATAAACAATAGCATAGAATAACATATGTAAGTATAATATGATAGTATAAATGTAAATCATGGATAATTCATATAATTAAAATGTTTTTGGTGTTTTGGAGTTATTTGTATGTTTTTATATTTTGAAATATTTGAATATTTTTGAATTTTTGAAAAGTTTGAATGTTTTTGGATTTTTAAAATGTTTATGAACTATGTAAAAGTAATCATATAAATAATATGTACAATAAATACTAATAAAATATGTAAAATTAAGAGAAAATAAAATATGTACAAGTAATTTTGAAAAATTAAGTACAGTACAATGTGTGAAATGAAATGCTAGACATGGAATCTGCATAGATGCATAATATTCATTGGGTTTTTGAGTTTATTTCATTCAATTGAGGCTAGATGATACACTTTAGGGATACTATTTTTGGTAATAATGTATGTACCTAGACAATTTGGTTTGAATTTTCTTTTGGTTTCTTCTTTAGCATTGACATTGTGAAGATTTTATTTAAGAACAAGATCATTAACTTTGAATTCTATGGCCTGAACTCTTTTGTTGTAGGATCATTCTATAAATTATTGGTAGATTATTAGATGTTATACTACTTGAATTCATGTATGGTCTAATTGCTTGAGCTAGGGTAGATGCTTTTCATGATACTGGTCATTAGTGATAATCCCTTTAATAGAGACACGAAGAGATGGGATTTTTAATTCCAATGGTAAGACTGCTTTTATGCCATATATAAGTGAATAAGGAGTGGCTCTTGTGGTCATGTAAATACTTGTGAGATATGCCAATAATGCAAATACTAGTTGATTATGCCAATCATTTCCAAATTTGGTCACTATTTTACTCAAAATGTTGTTGATAGTTTTATTGGTGGCTTCTGTTTGACCGTTTCCTTATGGGTAATATGATTAGAATAGGTAGTGAAATAATCTCTAAATATCATAATGATTATAATAGGTAGTGAAATCATCTCTAAATGTGTCATTAATCTGATTAGTGTCCAGGAGTGGTGCGACTACCAAATGGTCTGCAATGATTTGGCCCTTTATTGATTTTTGGAAGACTATTTTAAAGTCAAACTCTATTAATAACATGACCCATTTTGTGATACGATTGGAGAGATGTTAATTTTCCATGAAAAAAATTAATGGATTTACTTTTGTGATAACCCGAGTCTCATTATTTACCATGTAATGTCAAAGTTTTTGTGTGGCAAAAACTAGTGTTAAACATTACTTTTCTATTGTAGAGAAGTTTTTTCATAATCAACTAATGTGTGAATGATATAATAAACTACTCATTCAATGTGTTGATCATCATGTTGTGATAATAATGCTCCTAATGTATGGTCTGTTGATGAGATATACAATAGGAAAAGCCTGTCAGGGATAGGTGTTACTAAGACATATTTCTTGATTGTATCAAAGCTTTCTTAACATGCTTGGTCCATAAAAAATTTATATCTTTCTTTTATAATCGAGTGAATAATCGAGTTTTATCAGCAAGTTGATCTACAAAATGATGGATTTCTTGGATCTTGCCCTGTAAGAAAAAATGTTGCTTTAAGTTTGTAGGAGGTGGCATGTTGATGATTGATTTGACTTTATTAGGGTCAACCTCTATGCCACACTAAGAAATAATGAAACCTAAGATTTTTCTTGATGTAACTCCAAATACACACTTCTTTGGGTTCAGTCAAACATTATATTGTTTGAGTCTTTGAAATATCTTTTATATATCAATAGCGTGATGTTGTCATTGTTTGGATTTAGCTAAGATATCATCAACATAATCCTTGATAGTATGATGAATCAAATCATGAAATATATGTGTCATGGTAAGCTTGTATGTGGCTCCAACATTTTTAATCCTAAAGACATGACAATGTAACAAAATGTACCTCAAGTTGTTTTAAAAGATGTTTTCTCTTGATCTTCTTTAACAATTTTGATTTGGTTGTATCCTGCAAAGCCATCCATAAATGATAACATTTCATATCCAATTGTGGAATTGATGATCATGTCAATGTTAGGTAAAGGAAAATCATATTTTGGGCATGCTTTATTTAAATCGTACGAATTGGAATGACATCAAATTTGTCCACTGGGTTTGACCATGGGGTCTATATTGGAAACCCATATAGGGTGTGCTACTGGTCGAATGAAACTATCATCTAAGAGGAATTAAATCTCATCTTTGACTAAGAGAGCCACCTTAGGATGTATTTTATGAATTTTTTGTTTGATGGGTTTAGAATTTGGGTATAAAGGAATTTGATGAATTACTATGGATGTATAAATTCTTGGTATATCAGAGTAAGACCAAGCAAAGAGTTATAGAAAATCTATTAAGGCTTGATGAATATCTATATCTTATTATTTTTTTAGGGTAAGGACTAATAAAAAATGCAGGGATCTTGATCGATTCCAAAATTGAAATTAACTATTTCTTTGTTAAGTAATGTGGAACGATCTAGTGTATAGGGAGTAGTAGGAATAGTATGCATGGGAATTTGTGTGATGAGGAAATCTATTTTTATGATAGCAAGATGGAAGGTTCTTATATGCTCTAAGAAATTATAGGAGGCATTCATCATTAGATAATTCATCTAATGTGAGCATGTTTGGTGAAACTACATCATCAATGAGATCAGGATAGATCAATGATAATGTTGAAACATGATTAATAGTATGGTCTATTGATGTAGTGGGTGGACAAAAATTTATATGCTTTGAAGTGGTATAAGAAGAATTATTATGAAGGTGGGTAAACTTATATCTAAGCCCTTGTGTTTCATGTTGTGTAGATGTCTTGACAGGATTGAAAATTCCTTGTTCATGCTTTCCAAGACCTTTTCCATGATATCCCATCTTATTGAGACATTTAAGTGTGAAAGGAGAGGTAAACTAGTGATTTGGTATCAATTCTATTATGAAACTTGGGGTTTGATGATGTGTTTTATGGTCTGAAGATATACTTTGAATAATAGGTTGTGTTGGTATGTTTCCAATATTAAAGTGCATAATATAATTTTATGGAGTTTTGGCAACTTGGTAGTATTTAAAAGGTTCATTATCTATTGGGCATGTGTAGATGTAACCTTTGTGACTAAATTTTAAACAAGTACGGAGTGTAGAAAGGACCACATGCATGTCATGAATCCAGGGTTAACCAAGTAATAAATTATAGTTGAGGTCATTTGGCATGACTTGACAAGTAGTTGGTAGTGTCTTAGGCCCTAGGGTAATATTGAGTGTTATTTGACCCATGACTTTCCATGGAATGTTGTCAAAACCTATGATGTTCATATCAAAATGGTTGAGATATTGAGGTTGTATATTAAGACGTTTAAGAAAAGATTTTTTGAAAATGTTGAGTCTTGAATCATTATCAACTAATACCCTTTTGACCCATACATCATTAATTCTTAATTGAATATATAGAGGTAGATTCTATTCAATGATGTGGCATGGGGGTAAATCCTCTTTTTCAAAAGAAATATGTTCTTTATTCCATTGCATGGTGTTGAGGATAGATGTGACATAAGTTGGTTTAGTAGAAACATGAATTATAGTATTAGTAAGGGTTGCATATAACACATATTTATAAAAATTTGATCGCTGAAGGAGCTCAAGAACTGATACTATATCGGAAGGGGTGCTAACCTGAGTGATAAAGTTATAGCCATGGGTGTAATCAACTTACCTATCTTTTGAAACTTGGGTGATAGCATGTACCACATGATCTACTATAGGCATAGAGCTAGTAGTAGGTGTGGGATAAGATCTAGATGTATCAAGTTTGAAAGGAAGAGGGATAGATATAACCACTAGTGTTTTCTTGTGTCTAGTAGTGATAGGAAGATAATCAAAACTAGTCAAGGAGTTATATGCATCTAGGTAGAAAGCATGAATGTGGAATGAAATGCATGAAATGTGAGTTATAAGTTGTATAAAAATATGTTTATAAAGATAATTCCACATGTGAGATAACAAGTCTGGAATTGAAAGCATGAATTTGTGCATGAATGCATAAAAAACTTTGGCATGTGCAAAGACATTTGTAATGTGTTTAGCACAATAAACTTGAAATTTTTTCCATATGAGAGATAGAAAGCATGAATTTGTGCATGAATGCATAAGAAGCTTTGGCATGTGCAATGACATTTCTAATATGTTTAGTATGACGGAGTTGGAAATTATTCCACATGAGTGAGAGAGAATATGCAAAAGGAATATTAAAATCTTGTGTGTTTTTAACAATAAATGTTATAATATCATCCTTGATTATAAATATTAAATATGAAGTGTAAAGAATAAAGCTTTTTACTAACATATGATAAACTTCATCATTCATGTACATGATAGGACCAATGATAGTCTCCATATTATTTGCAAGAAATACAAGAAAAAATTGTAAATAAATAAGATCCATTTTGGAAATCTAATTTTAGAATGTAAGGTGATATCTCAAAAAGAAATGGGACATAGTATATGCAACTAAGGTTTTGAAAAATAATTACGTTAAGATTTACTATGAAATTTTGAAATTTAAAGTGATTTTTTGAGTTAGATATGCAAGTAGAAAATCAAAAATTTATTAAAAAAATTGTGATTTAAAGATACCTAGTAGATGCCACTAGGGTTTTAAAAAATAAATATTTTTGAAAATCACTATTGAATTTTGAAATTTAAATGGTTTTTTAATTTAAATATGCTAGTAAAAATTTAGAAAATGACTGGAAAATTACTAGAAAAATACTGGGACCTGGTATGGGCAACTAGGGTTTGAAAGAAAATTATTTTAAAATTACTATGAAATTTTAAAATTTAATGCTATATTTTTATTTTATTTTATTATGTAGGTAAAAAATTAGAAAAATATAATAAAAACTAGTAAGAAATTTACCCTAGGGTTTTTATGTGCAAATGAAGTAAGTCAGGTTCACCAAATAATTTAACAATTTTAGGAATATTATTGTATTATTTATAATTTAGTTAAAGGGTCTGAGTAGTAAACTAAGTAAATAAATATGTAATTATTAAGCTATTGATTTGTGAAATTTGATTGTAATTTGAATTTTAAAAAAAATAGTAATAAGAGGAAGAAAACAAGACTTAGTTAAAAACTAATTGATTTGACTAAGATAAAGGTTAGAATTCACTATGTAAGATTGTGACACTATTGTAAACTAAGATCTGAACTTCATTTTGTGATTGGATACGAGCACCAGAACTGGACAAAAGTGGCATCATTGCTATAGTCCACCTCTACCGCTATTATCTTGAGGATCTAAGTTTTATGAGGTTTGTTCGCTAGGTCTGTGTGACCCTATCTAAAAAGTTTTGATAGATATAAGTCTATATAGCTCCTTATAGATCATATTATTTCTTCAAACCCTATCTTCCCTTCTGATTTAACCAATTTTGAGTAAGAGGGGGGGGGGTTAGTGCATGTAAAATACACTGGATGTGGATCCACACCCCTTTTGTAGGCACATTACCTGTATACCAATACTTTGAAGAGGGATCAAGTCATATGTAGTTTTCCCATTTGATGTGCTTTGTGCAATTATGTGTATGAAGATGCATAATGCTAAACTGGATATGTTTGAGGTGGCTAAGGATTGTTGTAAGGATTTGAATAAGCTTGTAAGTGTGTTGGCTAGCTGTATGTAGAGAATAGGGAAGATTGATTGAGTAGTCTTTCTTGTATTCTAGCTTGCTTAGTGATAATTGCCAACCCTTTCCAAATGATCTTTGAATGGGATTTTATAGGGATCTATTGGTCATGGGTTGAATGTGCTCGCATTAGGATGACAAGGAGAATGATGGGGAACCAAAATAAATTGACCATTGGTGTGAGAAATGGACTTGGACAACAACACTAAAAGTGGATAAGAGTGGCACCAATGTTATAGTCCTAGTGTGGTGTTATTGTCCAGAGTAGATTGGACCTAGGGGATGGCACTATCATGGAGAGAGGGGTCTGGCTCAGCTAGGATCAAGTCTGGAAAGCTATAGATGATTGGGAATCTATGAAAAGATTCCTATAAGGGTCATAAGAGCAAGAAAGAGGGGTCTAAGGGTTGGGTGTCATTAGGCACACTCAAATTACCAATTTTTGCATTTTATATGACTACACCAACATAGCCTGAGGTTGTAGAAATATAAATCCTTTAGCATCAAGTTATAGAAGCACTATTGGGAAGTAACATTCTACCTAGATAATGCTTTCCCCTCAAATATAAAGGTGAGGAAACAACTACTAAATATGAATAAGAGGTTCTCATATAAAATCTTATGGATGCTTCCATTGAAATTGTACTAGATCTTCCATGATGACCCAACTTTAGAGCTAATGGAGCACCTTACCAAGATAAACTTAGGTTATATAATGAGAAATACCTTAGCATTAAGCTTTGAAATCACTATCTTGGTAGTGATATTTTGGCTAAGGACCTTATTTAAGTAGGAGACATAAAAAAACTATATGCACTTGTGATGAAGGTGAAAGTCTAACTTGTATGTGATACAGTTAGTGAACTCAAGAACTCGATACAAACTGTATAATTTAGGAGCTAATTTTTTGGTAGTTTTTCAACTTGAGAGAGTAATGTTTGTAAAGTTATAGGTGAAGGCAAACCATATCATTAATTTGAAAGGATCATTTTGAGTAGTACTAGTTTGCCTATGTAATCACCTAAAAGTGGTAGTTGGATGTTGAGAGTACTATTTGAGACACACTATTCCCAACTTAGCCTTAGACCTATATTATAGCCTTTTATCACACTTTTACAGCTTGTGTAGACCATAGATATCCCTAGTCAGCTAAAACATAGTCCCAAACCTTCATTCCTAGATACTTGCCCTTCGTGCCCAGTAACCTGCCAGATGGACATTAACACCACATTAAGGACACTAGAGCCACATGATGCTAGTGTCCCCAACATGGTGCTAGTGTATCTTGATCTAACTCTCTTGAATGGATATATTTTCAAATGTTTAACCCTTTTAAGGTTGACCTAAGCACATTTTATTATTCATACAAGCTACAAAACACTATAAATACAAGACTCTTAGACCTATATCCAATAGATGGAAAATAAATGCAAAAAGCCTATTCAAACAAGAATCAAGTTGAGCAAAAACAAGGTTTTTAATCCTTATTCTTCCTTACTTCTATATACTACCATCTATAGTTGCCTTAAGCCCAGATTTCAAATATTTCCAATCTCAAGCACACTCAAAGAATTCAAGACCACTATCATTCTAGCATTCACTTGCACCTCTACCAACACTTAGGTGGGATAAATACATTAGAATTGATCCCTTCTTGAAGTAATGGTATGTAGGCAACTCTCTTCACAGTGGGGTGTTGAAGATGTCCAACCTATCCTACTAACGATCACACATTTTTAGCTCATGATATACTTGCTAGGAGGATTAACATTTTCATCATAAATCAACTATTATAGGCACATTACAAAGTTATAGATTTCATGTGTGCAGGCATAAAACCTAAAAACATAGGTACAGGTGCATCCATATTATAGGAATAATCCTATAAAGAGGACACTAATGCCATTTTTAGGACACTAGAGCCACATGCCACTACTATCTAAGTGTGGCACTACTGTCTAGGAGAAGATCTAACTCAGAGATCTTGTTGACAATACTTAGACCTGTATGTAACCCAATTTTCATCACTTAGATCTTCTATGATAGGTTTTTTGTAGATAAATCTCTATTTTCACATGTTTATTACTATTTTTACAAAGTAAAATCAAGTCAAATTCTATAAAAAATAAATGACTATTTATTGCATATTATTTCACTGATTTAGATAGCTTAGCTCTTTAATTTAACATAGGAATTACACTAGTAAAACCCTAAAAGGTTAAAATATTTGGTGAACTCAACTTACTTTGAATATTGTTCAAAACCTTAGATTTCCTTTTTCAAAAATTTGTGCACTAAATTAGGGTTACATACTTCTATTTTTATAATTTTTTGGCATAACCTAGCTCATTAAATCAATCTTACATTCGGGTTTCATTTATTTAAACATAATTTAAATTTTTACAAGACAACCTTAATTCAATAAAACCCTAACTCTAAACGCTCTTAGGGTTTGTATCCTTCTTTTTCCTATTTTCATTAGTGACTTCAAATTTTTCAAATTTCATGTATTTTGTTTTAAAAACTCTATTCCAATTTGTTTACTATATACAATCTCAAAAAGCTATTTCTCTCCCATTAAGAAGTGCTAGACTAGGTGGCAATCCTGTAGAGTATATTTAGATCCCTACTATCTAAGCCCATAACATGGATAAGAGACCTATCATAACTCCAGCTATGCATCCTTCACACCTTAATTATGTGGATTTCAATGATAATACATCCAAAGATGAACAATACAATCAATAACAAGATGATATACACATTTAAAATTACACTCTCCCTCCACTTAACAACAATGACATAATTTTCAATAAAGATGAGATATTACAAGGCTTTAGAGATATAATTCGAGAATAGCCCCTTGATCATGCAAAAATCCTAAAATGCATATTGGAAATAAAAAATAAAGCAAACAATGGTCAATCTTTGGGAACAACCCTTTGATCATGTACAAATCCTATAATAATCATTTTTTCTAAGGGTAGCATGGTTGTTTTTCATAACATTATATGGGAAAAATTATTCTAATACTAAAAAACATGGAAAGACCACAAAGTTTTCAAAGATAAAGGATTACACATTCGATCATATCCAAAAAAATATTTGAAGAAACCCTTATAAAAAATCTTAACAATATCTATAAGGAAATATAGCTTACTCTAAGCATTATGAAATTGAATTTAGAAAGCTTCCACTATTACATGCAATTTATTTGTTTAATTGTGATGTCAATGCTAAGTCTAATGTTAATATTAAAACCAGGTCCAATTCTAACAATTTATTACAACTATGACCTCTAAAAATATGGATATATACATGTTATTTCTATATTTATATTAACATGGGTCAAAGTTCTTTACTCTTAAATTAGTCAACTATACTTATGCTAAAGATAAAAGCAAGTGACCAATACTATTATAATAACAAAAAAAAATAAAAAATATAATAAATAATAATAATATATATGAAAGTAAAGTTTTTTTGTCTATAGGGTTATATCTTAATGGTATGTCATTGCAATGGTGATCATTAGGTCATGGGTTCGAATCTTGATTGAATTAGGAGCATCAAGTTGGGCTCCGACGTAAACTCGAAGGATTAGTCGTTAGACTTATCCTGCAATCGCGTGCCTAAAAATGTATCGGAATGCTGGATCCAACATGATGATATTACCATGCCAAAAAAATTACAAACACCCTCAATCATTAAAAATAAATAAAAAAATTCTTAACTCTTTTCAAATATAATCACTAATATTTTCCTTGGTACCAATAATACAACTTGACATTCATACGCTTCAATCCAATTAAATCTAGCCAAGAACCCATAAAATAATAATAATAATAATAATAATAATAATAATAATAATAATAATAATAATAATAATAATGCTGCACCGCAACGCCCCTATCCCTTTAAATAAGTAATGTCACTAGAAAAATATAATTAAACATAAAAGTTAGTTAACTTTAGATTTGCATCAAATAATCCCAATAGAATGTTTTTAAAAAGAGATTCTTTAGCACTATTACCTCAGTCAGTCCACGGTTTTTGAAAAAAAAAATTGGTGGAAGGGACTGGAGGGAATTACCGTGCGTCCTCTCTTGCCTCAATATGCCGTTCATGGACTCCTTTTTCCATTTATGTACAGTAGAGTTTTTGTTTTTTTCCATTAAAAACATGTTGTGGGGGCAGCATTGCCACATCCCACGTTATTTTATTTAATATGTAGAAAAAAATTTCCGTGAAAAAACATCACTAAGTTATTCGGTCAAACATTTTATGAGCATCCACTACATTTTTGTGTTTTTCATGCGTGCACATTAGGGAATCTTGAAAGACACTGTTTGCAAAAATTTAAAATTTAATCTTATGGATGGATTTTAGTTCAACATTAATCATATCGCATACTTAGCATTTTGACTTAAGTTTATACAAATTCTTGTCAAATTAAATGATTTTGTAAAAGAAAAATAATCTTTGGATTGATGTTTGTGAAATTTATGTTTTATGTTGTATTTGTATTTGATATTATTAAATCAATATGATTTTATAATCGAATTTTCGAGCCTTCTCTAGATAGTATATAATGGTTTTTCTATAAATTTTTCATATCTAATCATTCAAAGTGTGAATGAGATGGTGCTTTATATGTTTTTATATCGAATGGAGCAAAATTGTTCAATCAAAAGTGAGCCGACGAGTGTGAAATAATGTATATCAATGCATTATTTTGTGTCTACAAGTTAGATAGGTTGTTCTTTTTATTATAGAGATTGTAGATTATATGTGTTGCTCGTTTCTAGCCTACTTGTAATGGCTCACTTGAATCATTCTACCTAGTGCGTTCCTATCCCTATGCCTCAGCGCTTACATAACTTGGTCATATCATTGCTTCTAGTTGGGGTGCCGTCAATAGATACCAATCTTTCCTATCCCTATACCTCAGTCCTTACATAATTTGGCTATATCATTGTTTCTAGTTGGGGTGCCATCAACAGAGGAAAAGCTAAGCCCTGTTAAACATCACGTTGTAGAATTGATAATTAGCTAGATAAATGATATATTATAAATATGTTATAGTTGGTGTGTGCATAAAATCATGACCTACTCGATAGTTTAATTGAATATAAATATATAATATAATAAAACATACAAATAATTTAATATTGTTACAATTGTATTTGATTTCCATACCCTATATATATAGGAATGGATGCAGTCACAACAACATTAAATTATGTAGACATTATATTTATATTCAATACTAGTTTATAAAAGTATATGAATATATCTTTTACATGTCATTAAATCTAATAATGTCAATATTTTCCTCAATATTTAGTTGGGTACTTAGAAAATAAATTTTAAAAAATTATCATTATTTAAATATTTTATCTTTCCATATTGTATGTCTTTCTTAAATACAAGCTGAGTACTTGAAAGCAATGATGAATATTTAAAAAAATCAAAATTCTTAAGAGTTAGATGATACACATTTTTTTATTCAAGCTGAGTACTTGAAAGCAATGACGAATATTTAAAAAAATCAAAATTCTTAAGAGTTGAATGATACACATTTTTTCCATACAAAATTTTACTTCTATCTATTCCTATAATAAATATATTGATAAATATATTAAAAAGAGAAATTGATTCATAAATTATAGAGATACAAAAACAGAAGGAAAAAGAACTAAAAAAGAGGGAGCTAGGAAAAAAAAGAAAAATAAAAAACAACTCTCAAAGCTGTTAACAGGGATTGATTTGATCAAGGTAAAGCAAAAAAAACCACTTACGAACAGAAGGCGCTGGGAAAAAAAGAAAAAATAAAAAACTACTCTCAAAACTGTTAACAGGTATTTATTTGATCAAGGTAAAGAAAATTTAAAGCACCAAAAATGAAATTTAGATTATTATTTACCACAGATAATAATTTGATGAAAATGCAACGGATAATAAATTCCGATAAATGAAAATTAATTAGAGGCATGCTGTACCACAAAACAAATTTCGTATAAATCGGAATATCCATAACAGGGGAACTATAATGTATGACGTCATTGGAAAACTAATTATGAAAGAAATATACCTTACAAGATATTGGGTCTTATAACTGTGAATTTCACAGATCTGAAATGGAGTGGGTCCAATACTCCAATCAACGGAAGAAACTTTTAGCTCTAAAAATGTTTTTCTGTTTGATCAACCTCAAAATAAAATATAAATTTTGCAATACATATGGTGACCTTTCAGTGTTTTGTTAAAGAAATCCAAAGTGTTAAGGCCGAATAAATGTTGATGATTGTGACCTTTCACTGTTCTGTTACAGAAACCAAAATTGTGTTGAAATTTAGCCTGATATGTGGTTTCCTGTACTCTAAATATTTAGCAGCGATTGTTACCATAACAAAATTTAAAGATTGGTTTTAAGTTTGCATATGATAAATTAACTTCGTATTCTCCTTTTTAAAATGTAGTAGAAGCAGGATAGTTGCAGGTGTATTAACAAAAACATATTTTTTAAATTGGAGAGACGGAATGAAAAAAAGGAACAACTGCCCCAACCACCCAAAAAAAAATAAAAAAATAAAAAAATAAAATATATATATATATATATATATATATATATATATATAAAAATTAAAATAAATTATTATTATTTTATTATTATTATTATTACTTTTTAAAAGAAACTTATTTAAAAAAAAAAACCTCTAATTTATTTTAATTTATATATATATATAAATTAAAATAAATTAGAGGTTTTTTTTTTTTAAATAAGTTTCTTTTAAAAAGTAATAATAATAATAATAATAAAATAATAATTTTAAAATTTCGTTTTAAAAAAATATAAAAAAAAAATAAAAAAAAATAAACAAAAATAATTATTATTAAAAAAAAAACAAAAACAAAAACAAAACCTATCCTTTCTCCCTTATCCTCGGTAATGTTTCGCAAACCACCGATCCTTAATTGACCCAATGCAGAGGGAATACGTTGGGTATGAATATAAATACAATGTTAAATTCTAGTGGAATTTCAAATCAATGCATATTCGCTTTCTCCACTAACCTTACACATGTTTTTTTCTTTCTGGGAAGCCATAAATACTTACAACTAAAATGTTAAAAAAATAATGAGTTTTCCTTTCGTACCTCAGACGATTTCCTTCTCGGAAATATCAGCTCCCTACTCCGATCTGTTCGTTACATACTCAGATCTTGCAGGTCCAGAGATAATTAGAAGAAAAATTATGCAAATATAAATATAAATATAAATATAAATATATATATATATATATATACATACTCAGATCTTGCAGGTCCAGAGATAATTAGAAGAAAAATTATGCAAATATAAATATAAATATAAATATATATATATATATATATATATATATATATATATATATATATATATATATATTTGGGTGCCATCACCCTTCTGTCCACCGCTTGCCTGGGATGAAAACTCATTTCTGGTGTAGTCGCTGCTCAGAAATTTTAGGGAGTTCAATAGCGTATTTCCATTTCCAAGATAACATTTTTATAGTAATGCAATGCAAAAGAGAAAAAAATCTTTTTAGAAACACTATTGATGATCAATTTGAATTCTCATATCTATAGGGCTTTCAAACTGAGGTCTCCCGCTCCTATTCCTGCTTCTCACCAAACGGCCCTTGTTTCGAACCCTATGGTGACCCTGCACGGCAGAAACAACTCAGATACCCTGGCAAAAAGACGTCAGCTCACTCATCTGCCCTAGATGGATTGATAAGCGCACGGTCCTGGCTCGTGAACCCAGATGTCAAGACTGTCAGTTCCAGGGGTTTGGACGTTATGGAGCTAGAAGCAGAAGCTAGGTCCCTGAAGCCATCCTTCGTTGAGGCTGTTTTCCGCAAGCTAGTGCCAAGACCTGTCCCAAAAGCCATCAAGCGTGCATCCTTCGATTCTGTTTTGGTCTTTCACAAGGAGGATTTCAAAGAAGTGCTCAGATCAGAAAATTACTTCTCAGCCAAAGGACCTATTTGTAGATCCATGGATTACTGATCAAAACTTCAAGAATTGCATGCATGGATCTAGAAGAATTGGCAACCCCTCTTGGAAGGTGGAATTAAAATCTATTCATGTATAAAAAGATTTTTTATTATTTTCTTTCATCATATTAAGGACAAAAAATTCAAACTAATGTTGGAGCTTGAATCACCACTCTTTGGTATTGAAATTATGGTCCCCTGCATTCAACCCTATTACTGAACCATTTAATGCAAAATTCATTTGGGTTCGCCTACCTTATCTTTCTCCTCAGTTTTGAATATAATCTATTCTTAAAGCTATTTGTAAACCTCTGAGTGAGTTTCTATTAATATCAATTCTAGTAAATATCAATTCTAGTAAATTAATTTACAAGTAAGAGATTGTTCATGGTCTCAGCTACTAGACTCTAAAAGCCTACCATTTCATTGTTGTAACTATTTTTATACAAGGTATTTGATAAAAAAAATTATAATCATTAAAAGAAAAAAAATTCATCTTGGTGGAAGGACTCCCTTCTTACCCACCTTATAGTGATTGCTGTATCTGGAAGCGAGGATTCAACATTGTCTTCAGATGATCTCTAATCTCATGTTCAAGTTGAGAAACTCAAAAGCCCCTTACAAAATGAGGGAACCCTGCTGGTAGATCCAATAACATCAAGGAAGACTTCAAGCCCAGCTCTAGAAACCTCAGAACTAGATATCTCCAAAGAAGTTAATCTACAATGTGATATATTTAGGGTAGATTCAAAAGAGGCTACATCAACATAAGACAAATCTTAGTCATCTGAACCAATTGAAAACTCATTACCAGTTCATCTAGAAGTTGTGGAAGATAAGGGAGAATGGACCAAAGTATTAAAAAAGAAAAAAAATGAAAAAGAGTTACGGTTTAAGGTTCTAGTGTGGTTCTCCATTCAGGGAGGAGGAGGGGGCGCAAGGCAAGTAGAAGTTTCATAGAAGACAATTGGAAGCGATACTTGATGTAAGATTTGTTGAATATTAGTTGATGGTAACTAGGTTGCTATAGGAAGGTATTGTCCACTTCTTGGTACGATAAGTGTTACTTCCTCAACATTTGATTGTTTTGCCTACTTGGTTTCCACTAGTAGAGGCATCCCATGTGATTGTTAAGATTGTCATCTTTCTCTCCATTGTATAAAGTTTTGGGAGCTTTAAAATCCATGACATTGAACCATATCAAATAAAAATTTTGAGGTCAAATTTATTTGTGCAAGAGATAAAAATTTATGTTTTCTATGAATTTGTGGGAAGAGGTCAACTTAGTCAATAGTGCTCTTGAGTAAATTCATATTATTATTTTTAAAAATGTAAACAATCCTTTCAATTTGTCAATTTGTCATTGTCGAATTTAAAAAATATACAAATTAAACATGTGATGTGAATAATCCAAATCATATTTTTATCCACCTGTTATTGGTGTTAATCGACAACAACTTTCATTAAAAATAGTTTAGTTTCTAACAATACATAAGTGACATGTCCTAAACCTTACAAAAAACAAAGAAAGAAAGAAAGTCATCCACCCTTGTAACGGTTTATATTTTCAATCTTTAAAATTTAAATTTATAATAATATTATTAAAATCGTTTATATTTTTAGTTTTCAGTTGTACAATATAAATTTTTAATAATATTATTAAATATGAAAAATATAATTCAACCGATTAAGTAGGAAGAAACTCATCCATCTTTTGTAGTCGTTTATATTTTCTCTCACCAGTTTTACAATTTAAATTTATTATAATATTATTAAATATGAAAAATATAATTATTATTATAATATTTTTATTTTAGTTTTCCCATTTCTTTTTTCAAATAACAATTAATTAAAACAATTAAAAATAAATAATATAATTAAAATAATAAAAATTAATTAAATTATTATTATTATTTTTTAAGTTATCTATTCTGCTTGGAAGATAATGAAAAATAAATAATATAATTAAAATAATATATAATAAAAATAAATAATAAAGATTAGCGAGATTTATTCTTTTTAAAAATTATCGATTCTTCTTGCAGGATAATGTTGGCGAACTTGGTAGGCCTGGATTAAATTTGTGTTACTATTTTAGCATTTAAGATGTATGTCTGATTTGATGTGAATGCTGCTTATTATTATTTTATTTTCAATCATAAATAACACTTTCAACGGAGTCGATTATCCCATGCTACCGGATCTATTTTTGGGTTCGAATCACGACATATCTAGTCGAAAATTACTTCTATAAAACATGTACAATATTTTTACATGTTTGGAAGGGTTTTTGCGAAGTAAAACAACTACTTTTATTTGTTTATTATCAATTCAAATTTTATTAACGTAAATTACCTAATATTTTATATATTTTCCGGATTTGGAAGGGTTTTAGTGAAGTAAAATAAATTTTATATATATATATATATATATATATATATATATATAAATATAAATATATAAATATATAAATAAAATACAGATTCATCCAAGTAGCATACTTACATTTTTTGATGGAAAAATTAGTCTAATTTTACTAGTATAATATTAACTTTCATTTATTAGATCCCTTATCTATTAGCCCTCTATGATCTTATATATATAAGAAACTATTTTAAAGTTAGAGTTAGGGTTTTGGAGATTAGTTACAAATAGAATAATACAACTATTGTTAGTAAAAGCCAATTAAATATTTAATTAATTGATAATCTTTTGTAATAATAGTTTATGAATAAGTCTCTGTTAATTAATGTTTATCAGTGAATTACAAATAAATATTAAAAGTACATATTAAAACTATATAAAAGTATATATGTAATTATGTTTCATATGTAGGACGTCACTAAGAACTTTAAAATTAAAGAAAAAACATTTCACTTGACATTAGACACTTCTTATTTTGGAATCATATTTTGTACTGCCAAGTGAGAAGTGCAATTTTAAATATATGTTGAACACTGAATTGCCTGTGTCCAATACTATTGAGACAATTCGTTGAAATGTACCATATACAATTAGAAATTTATTTTAGTTTGCTATTTTAATATTTAGCTTTACCATTTTAATGAGGGTTGTAGCATACAATATATTAAAGTTGAATCCCTATTGTCTATATTATTTTTTAATGTTAATGAATGCTAAATGCAGTTTAATTTCCACATAGTAGTTATATCGTTTTACTTACAGGGATTCCGTGATCATTTACATTCGAGTGAGTGGAAACTCACACCTTTTCCGTTCTTCGTTGCCAATGTTGGATATGTAGATTATAATTAATATAATTACTAGGTTTTCCACCATTATTAGCTAAATATTATACAAGGGAAGTGCGAGTAAATAATGGGTATAATGTTCAATTTTTTGGTCAGTGTGCAGCGTGCTTTCAACTGAGCTAGACATTTAGTTTTGACTGTGTAAACTATAATTAATAAAATTGTTAGTGTTTTTGCATATTATTTGGGGCTTCCGCCATTATTATCTACAGCTATAACTATGGAGACCTTGAAAATATTATTAGGGACAATAAAATGGGAGTCACATTAAGTAAGGATCAAACTTGTTATGAAGACCCGACCTTGCAATTAATGATTCTAAACTTTAAAGATTGGAGTAAGTATCAAAATCAGTTATTTGATGTTTTAAATGTCAGATTGTTTCCTTTAGTAAAGATAAGTCTCCACCATAATAGGCCTAGCTAATGATGCTTGTAAAAAGTAGAGACATTTTTTTATCTTAGATCATGGGAATGCACTTTTCAAATGTTATTAGGGTTGATTTTCATTTTTTGAAATATTCTAATGGTGATTTTTCATTTCTTCCTTTTGATTGAAATTATTGTTGACATTAAAATAATTGTTATACTAGTTCATAGTATCATAGACACTAGTTCACTAATATTGTAAGTAGACCTTCAAGATGTTAGTCGTATGAATATTATAATTTTACTGTAGGATGTATATAGGAATTGTAATCATAATTTTTATTATTTTAGTTATATTATATTTTCTCTTGATGTTATCGTAGATTGGGTGCATATTACTTTACCTTGTATTTTGTACATCTAAGAAGCTTCTAGATAACCTTTACTAATTATATTGAATACTTGTGTTCATGATTTTAATATTGTGTTTAGTTTGTACTTTGATATATGTAATGATAAAGTGAACTTGATTAGTTCACTCTATTCAAGAGTTGATATATACATAATTGTAACCTTATTGTTGGGGTTTATGTAGAATATAGTGGTTGTAATTATATTTGTTGACAAATTTGTGGGATATGGCTGATCTTAACTCTAATGTGTTCTCTCAAGCTTTAATACATATCAATTGATAAGTAATGCATTAAGATAACATTATAGTAATGTACAATAGGGACTTTGAATGATATTATTATATCATTGTTCTATTATTTTGACATGATTACCAACCTTTGATGGCATAATGACAAATGTACATCTACTTAAAAATAATCACTAAGGGGGGCTCCATATAACCTGTCATAGTTGCAATTGATGTCGATCTAATTACATTGGTTCAAATTCCCTATTCCCTATACAACAACACATTAGATGATTGTTTTTACTTTGCATGCTCAAGCAGTTTAGGTTATTATTTGATAATGAATTTGTAGTATTGATAATCCTACTATGAATTCCCTTAAGCATTGGGGATACCCTTCATGAAAAAAATTCAAAATGAGTGACTATATTAGTGTTATATTTAAGGACTCTGAGTAGTTTGGATTTGATGAAATACATTTGGGTTGTGTTATGTACTCTATTTTGTTGAGTGATTGAAGGAAGTTATAATGTTATATAAGTTGTTAGATTATAATGAAGTGAAATTTAACACCACTATACTCAGGTTTATACCACAAAAAAATTTGAATGATTTGAGAATTATGACTCTTATTTAATTCAACAATTTTGAACACTCAAATAAAATTAAACCATGTGTCAATGTTGTTTGTTATTTGGTTATGCCTCTTTAAAGTTTTGGTTTGAGCATTTGGCAGGCTTGACTATTCTTAGAACATAGCCTCATGGAATTCCAATTCTGAAACACAATTACTCATACATGAGTTTGCATTAGGGTTTGAATTATTATTATGGGGTTTTCTATTTACTTAATTATTGGTATACACTTATCATATAAATGCACATCATTAATTTTTTAGTGTATATTATTTACCATGTTTAGGGGGTAGAGTTGGAGTTTTGTACATAAAAAATGCAATTGAGGGGGGTTCCACTATACCTTATCCTACTTGTGGTCAACATTGATATGATTGCATGAGTTCAAAATGTTATGTTCCCTATAAGAAAACACATTAAATGATTGCAGTTACCTTGCATGCTTAAGTAGTTTAGTTTAATGTTTGATATTGAGTGTGTTATATGTTTGTTATACATTTCAATCCCTTTGATTTAGTAATTATGATCCCACTATGAATGACCTTAAGCATTAGCAATACCCTTCACATAAAAAAAATTAGAATGATTGACTATGTTAGTGATATATTTAAGGATTCAAAGTAGTTTGGATTTGATGTGATACATTTGGGTTGTTTTACGTTTATTGTATTATTGAGTGATTTAAGGAAGCTATAATGTTATATAATTTGTTATATGGTAATGAAGTTGTGAGTTTAAAACCACTTTACTCATGCTTATGTTATAAAATAATTTGAATAATATGAGAATTCATACCCCTATATTATTCACCAATTTTGAACACTTATATTTGATTGAACTATGTATCAATGTTGTTTTTTATTTTTTAAGGCCTCTCTAAAAAATTTATTTGATAACATGGTAGGCCCAAATATGATTAGAACTTAGGTATCATGTAATTACAACTATGCAACATGATTACTCATACATGAGCTTGTTTTAGGGTTTGAATTATTTTATGGTTATTTTTATTTATTTAATTATTAGTATATGTTCATCATATAAGTGAACATCCCTAATGTTTTAGTGTATATGATTGACCATGTTTTGAAGGAAGAGAGGAAGTTTTGTGTATATCAATTTTAGCTATGATAAGCAAGATGCATGTGATGTGATGTGTTTCATATTATACTCTATTGGGTTGATGTCATTCAAATAATTTATTTAATTTTGGAACTATAATAAAGATAAAAATTTGAGGAGATAAGAAATTAGTACCTTAGTATTAGCTGGAATTTTAAAGTTTTCATTACTAGCATTATATGAACTTTTTCAATGTAAAGTATGATAAAGATGCACTTTCCCAATTTTAGATTTTCTCCAAATATTTAAGGATAACCCTATTAAAGTCTTGATGTTAGGGCGTGCCAACATATTTTCATTAACATGAGACAATTATATCAATATTGAATGGCTTGAAATATTCTATGGATGCGAATACCTAAAAATAAAATAAATTTTATGTTCACTTAGTTATATTGTAATTTTTATCCCACTTATATGATATTTATATCCTATTTTAGATGTGTTGCTATGTTTTTATGAGGCAAAAGAGAGAATATCTTTCCTAGAACAATGGTTGGAATTCCTTTGTGGATTTAGATTTTCAAATAAACTTATTTAAGTTATTAATAAATTAATAACATTGGCATTGGGTAGTCAGATACATAAAAATCTTGTGGGATTGTTCGTAGTAGAATAAAATTTTTGGTAACTAAAATAAAGTGCTATAATTACCCTCTAGTAATTAAGGATATCTCAGCCCACCATGATACCCCAACAATATGTTATGATGAGTTGAAACTTGCATTATTTTCACCATGACACCACAACAATATGTTATGACAAGTTGAATTATATGTTCCATTACTCTATCTTCATTATCCTCCACTAATTAAAAAATTAAGGGTGTAATATATTCTTTGTCATTAAGGGTTTAATGTACTTCTTTTTAAGTCTGATGTAACAATCCTTTATGTCATCATTTACCTTTTGGCACTAGTTGAGGTGAAAACAGGGTAGAACATTGTTATAATAGAATATGTATGACATAATTAGTTTTATAGTCTAATCCCTTTGTTCAAATCTTGCATAGCGATCATGGACAATTTATCAATGTTGATGTTTGTTAACTGTTTTATATTTTTTAATATGTTTGCATATGTTTATCATTATCATTTGTTTACCAATTCTAATTGTTTATCAATGCCCCTTGTTTATTGAATGCATAGGTTTGGTAATTATTTTCTATATTTACATAGGCAAATATGGACATCATATATGTCTTGCATATATTTGTTGTATGCCATGATACGAGGAATGTGTGTTTCAAATATGTGTATATTATTTATGGTCCATGTAAATAAGTACCCCTTAATTATGTTATAATTAATTATGGTATAAAATTGATTGGGTTCATACTAAGTACCCATTATCCATGGTCATATCACTCTTTTGGCTTAACCTCTATTATTTGTCTTCACCATTGTCATTTGACTTAATGCCATATCATAAAATGTCAACCAAGCTTGTGATAGATAAAATTTGACCAGTTTCATGGGCCCCATAGACATGGATGGAAATGCAAATATATCAGCTGGTTAAGGCGACCCAATACCCCTTATTTATTAAATGCTTATGTTTGGTAATTATTTTTTATATTTGCATACAAAAATATGGACAACATATATGTCTTGCATATAATTGTTATTTTCCTTGATGTTAGCATAGTAGGTAGGTGGTTAGAACTATTATAACTATTTCATTATTTTTGGTTGCTAATTTGTAACTCCTAGGATCCTAATGATCTCTCACTTGTTTACTGTTGCATCTCATGGTGTATTTATTCTATGTTGTATTTGTGAATAAATAAAAAAAGTTCAATTGTTTGATCATAATCTAGTATCAGAGTGGTAAATCACCTAGTCAAAGACTACAAACTATTTGGTAGAGCAGCCTAAGAGGTGAAACATAAAAGTGAAAACCCATAAAGGAGAAAGTTTGACATTGAGCAAGAGTGAAAGATCGATGCACAAGTGACCTTTATTTTTCCTGATCTCTAAATCTGAATGATAATAGAGATCATGGAATCTTGATTAGAATATACAAAGACTCTATAGCATGGGAGAATCGTGACCTATAGTTAAAATTAATTAGCATAAAAAATTACTGATAGAAGCTTGCCTGAGCATCAAGTCCAGTGACAGAAGGAATGCAATGAAGTTAGACCATAAAATCCTGACAAGAAGACAAAGAAGTACATTCTTCATTTGATTAACACTTGGAGTCTAATAATGACCCCTTGAAAGGAGAACTCTTAGATGAATTACCTATTTGATACCAAGCCTGTAGTGTATGTAGCCAAGAGGTGAAGTGTGAAGGATCGATAAAAGAAGCAGATTAAAACATAGTCTAGAGATAACATCAACCTATGTGGAGACCACCATGTATGTATAGCATGAAGGATAGTGTTGGGAATACCAAAATCCACCAAGGACACTCACAAGCCATGAAAAATTATCATGATGCTCAGGGAATCTCTAGTTTTTACTTTGCATTGCTCAAAACCCTCTATGATAGTATCAACCTTCAGTTCACTGAGTTAATTTACAAATAACTTCTGGAATATTTCTTATTCGATGTGTGCTACCAAACAAGGAGAATATGATAAGAAATCAATATTGAATATGATACAGACTGTGAAGATGAGGTTGAACACCCCATAAGTGTCCCCATCTCTCAACATGTAATTATTGAGATCATCTCCAAGCTTTATTCTCATGTTAGTGAGTAAAAAGACTTTTAATTTTATCTCATATCAATAATTTTTTTTTTTACAATGTTTGCTCCAAATTTGCTTCTATCTAATGCCCAACTTCTTAAAGGGCCAAACTATGCTACTTAAAAAATAAATATGTGTACCATCCTTCAGCTTAAAGGACTATGGGGCATCATCATAGGGACTGTGTAGGTTTCTACTAATTTTGATGAGATCAAGAAGTAGAATAGGCTAATTCTAAAGCCTTGATGCTGATTATGTTAAGCATCATTGATTATGTGCAACTGCATGTTAGGGATGTAGATAGAGCAAAGATAGCATGGGATAAATTAGCGACCATCTATGAGGTGAAAAATAAGACAAAGATCCTCCATTTGTGGTCAAAGAATTCTTACATCAAGTGGCTAAGCTACAGACATAACTGTTAGCACTCACTGAGATAGTAGAGGACCAAATCTTGGTCCCAATCACCTTGAGAGTTCTCCTCTCCTAATTCAGATTGTAGGTCATAATGCTAAATTCCTCCAAGTAGATAGTGTCATTCTAAGAAATCATGAACCTACTACAACAAGAAGAAGCCATCAACTTAGTCTAGGATGAGATGTAAGACAAAGATCTTATCTCGAAGTAGCAATGAGGTTAGAATTATTGCAAGGGATCCCTAGAGAGGTAACCATAGAAATAATAGTAATAATAGTCTCCACAACATTAGAAATCATAAAATTTAAAGAGGTGGTGTCATATTTTTTGAACCAACACTCACAACATAGAAAATTATTGGTATAATGGCTAGACACAAAGGTCTTCTAGTCAAGAAATCATATTAGGGAGTGATGATTCTTAGAAATCAAAAATACTTCCTCAGTGGAGGAGGCAGAAGGGATATCTAGTAACTCAATAATATGATGGACATGATGAGGAGATGCCTAAAGAGGCCAATTGTAGTGCACATAAGAATTTAGTGCTAGTCTCCCAGACCTCATATCCCATTATGAATATCTGGTTGATAGACTCAGGCACCAATAAACACATGTCAAGTGTAGGAATCTATTTGATTCAGTGACAAACCAACCCACTAGAGATCGGGCTATGATCACTAATGATAAAGAGTATGTTTTAAAATGAATAGACCAAGTCACCATTCTTGTCAGAACATGGTAATGTATACTCTCAATGGTACTATATGTTCTTGGATTGACATCCAACCTCTTATCAATAATTTAGTGTTTGAATCATCATCTAAAGGTGGAGTTTCTTGTTAATAATGGCATCAAATCCTACTTTATCTCATGATAAGGTACAGTTCTTGCTAGAGCATTTTTGAAAGATAAATTATTTACTTTAGATAATGTTTCATTTTCTATAGTAGCTTTATTTTCCTCTATGATAGAATCTACTATTCTATGGCACTACCGTTATGGTCACTTATCTACTAGATCTTTATACCAGTTGAGTTCAAAGGTGATGGTACATGGACTTCCCAAGTTATCTAATTCCTTTCCCATTTGCCCTATATGTCTTATAGGTAAACAACATAGGGATCCATTCAAGGAAAACACATTTCATGACAAGAAATGTTTGGAAGTTGTTCATATCAATTTGAATGGGCTATTACCTACTTTATTTTTGGGATACAAGTACTTATAACTATTCATGTATGACTACTCTTGAAAGACATGGGTGTTTTTCCTAAAGCAAAAGAGTGAGGCCCTTCATCATTTCTAGGTCTTTTATTAGTGTGTTATGAAGGAAATTTAATAACCTCTTCTTCTACTCTATTTAGATTGAGGGGGGATTTCACATCAAATAAGTTATTAGCATTTATGAACTAATAAGGCATCAAATAAAATTTGACTACTCCCTACATGCCCTAGTAGAATGGCATTGTTGAGTGACATAATTTCACATTAATGGAAAGAGATCACTACATGTTATGAACAACAAAGCTAGAGGAATGATATTGGGTAGAAGTAGTCTAGACAAATTTATGTTCTCAGTAGAGTACCAACAAAGATTCTACATGAAAAAAATATAGAAGAGGTATGGAGTGGTAAAAATCCATTGATTTCTCATTTAGGATGTTCAAATGCACAACATATATGCATATTTAAAACCAAAAGAGGAAGAAACTCGAGCTAAAAATACTCCCATGCATCCTATTGGGCTATATCACTACCTCAAAATCATACAATCTCAATGATCTTGAGATAAAGAAAATATATGAAAGTAGAGATGTGGTTTGTGACAAGTCATCCTTTGAATTAGTGATGCAGAAAGAAAAATAAACACAAACCACCTGTCACAAATTACTCTCTGAGTCAGATGATGGAGATACTTCTCATAGAGAAGATAAGCTATAAGGGGAGTTATATATTGATCTTATAGAATTAGAAAATGTTACTGTACATCCACCAGGTAGTTCTTCACATCAGCAAAGTAGTTCTTCACATCAACAAAGTAGTTCTTCACATCAGCAACAAAGTTCCTATTCGAAGTGGGTATGAAGCACCATCAAAGACTCCCATGTGAAATCTCTCTAGAATACTTCATCCAAATTTAGAACGAGGAGTTATAAAATAAATGAGGTCATTTTTTCACTCATGAGTACAGTAGTTGATAGCTCTGACCCAATAATATTTGATAAGCACTAAGTCAACTCAGTAGAAAAAAGCCATAGATGCTGAGTGTGATTCACTCATGCAAAATAGGACTTGGGAACTTATTGTTCTATCTATAATAAAGAAACCCATAGGCTGAAAATGGGTTTTCAAAACTAAATATAAGCTAGATGGATTCATCAACAAGCACAAAGAATGACTTATAGCAAAGGGATATACTAAAAAATAAGACATTGACTATGAAGAGACCTTTGTACCCGCTACGAAGATCAAGACCATTAGAGTTGTTTACGCATTAGCAGTACAAAATGGATGGAAAATTTAGTAGATGGATGTCAAGAGTGATTTCTTAAATGGTGATCTTAAAAAATAAGTGTACATTTCCCAACCTAAAGGATTTATTGATGAAAACCATCCTAGAAATGTATGTCATCTCATCAAATCATTGTATGGACTGAAACAAGCTCCTAGGGCATGGTACATAAAGATAGATGATCACATTTTGTAGCATGGTTTCACCTATAGGCCCTCAAATTCCAACTTGTACATAAATAAGGTAGGGATAAAATTGTCATTCTTGTTTTATATGTGGATGATCTTTTGATCACTTAAAGTTCATAAGATCTGGTTGATATTATGAAGAATGACCCCAAGATCCTTTGACATGACTGATTCGGGGCCACTCTACTACTATCTTGGCTTGGAGATATGATAAAAACATAATCACATTTTTATCTCCTAGATGAAATATGTCAAGAGACTCCATGAAAAGTACAAAATGTCAGATTTTAAACCTCTTTCAACACCAATGGAGAAAGGTTTATAACTCTCTCAATTCTAGGACTCACCTCAAGTGGATGCAACTCTCTATAGACAACTTGTTGGGAATCTCATCTACTTGACCTATATCAGACTAGACGTATGTTTTGTTGTGATCTATCTCTCTAGATTCATGCAAGAGCCAAAGAAATGTCATTGGGTTTCAGCAAAACATGTCTTGAGATATGTTTGAGGTACACTTGAGTATGGTCTAGAATACAAGAAGAATAATCAGTTATTCTTGTAAGGATACACTAACTCAAAATAAATCAGATATGTTGATGATATAAATTAAATGTTAGGATACATATTTCACCTTAGATCTGGACTAATCTTGTAGATCAGTAAGAATTAAACTATTGTTACTCTTTCATCCACTAAGGCTAAGAATCACACCACACATAGAGTTGTGTGCAAGGTAATTTGGATACATCGCATTCTAGTTGATATGGACATTAGTGAAGAGAAGCCACCTATCCTTCATTGTGACAATAAGGGTGTGTTGAATCTTGTGAAGAATCCTATTTTTCATGGAAGAACCAAGCACATTGAGATTAATTGTCACTACATTCGAGATCAAGTCTTAAACCACCACATCCAACTCTAGTACTACTTAACAGATACACAAATAGCTGATACACTCACCAAATCCCTTAGAAAGGTAAAATTTGAGATATTTAGGGAGTACATTTGTAAAAAATAATGTAACAAGGGGGGGTGATGTAGCGTAGCAAGGAGGTGGTTATAACGGTTAGAACTATTTCATTATTTTTGGTTTTTGTTTTGTAACTCCCTGGATCTTATAGATCTCTCATCTATTTTCTATTGCATCTCATGGTGTGTTTATTCTTCTCTATATTTGTGAATAAATCAATAAATTTCAATTGTTTGATCACACTTGATACGAGTAATGTGTTTCAAATATGTGAATATAATTTATGGTCCAATGGAATAAGTGATAACATTTAATTATGCTCTAATTACTAATTTTAGCAAATTGATCAGGTTCATATTATTTACCACTTATATATGTTTTTATCACTCTTTTCTCTTAACTATTGTCATTTGACTTAACACCATATTTATGGATGTTACCTAGGCCATGAGTGTGGAAAGTTGACACATAAACTAAAAATGCAAATGTACTATTTGGTTAAGTTTCTCTATAACAGAATGGAAAGAGTAAGTGACAGGGACATGAGGGTCATCTTCTAGTGGGATAGTCCATACTAAATGTACCTACTAGTTATGATCAGAATCAAGAATCTTTTATGTGTGTAATGAAGCACTGAGTGTAACTAGTTAGTATTTTTAGCATTGAGTTCCATTCTGATAGTTGATCTCCACTTCCCTATTAGTTACTCCATCTACTAGAGTTTCAATATTATTTAAATAATGTAGATAACTTTGTATTGTAAATAAAATAGAAAAATAGAGGTTGACAGTCCATATTGAATTTTTTACTAATTAGTTATGCTTAGACTAAAGGATATTTTTTTGAACACTCATTGAGCACAAGTAGTCAGTATGTTCACATCCCCTTTAGTTACTATATAAAATTACTTATTTTATTTACAATAAGAACATATAATAGTAGATAGAGTAACCAATGAGGACATAGAGGTCAATAATGAATGTGATGAAGGATGTTAAATGTACTAGTAAGTTACACTTATCACTTCATTGTACTTATAAAATATCCTTGATTTAGATTGTAGTATGGATGGTCATTCTAGTAGATGAGCACTACATCTACAATGGTAGACATAGTAACTCATGATATTATGGAGGTTGATTGTTTATGTGGGAATCCACATTGAATGTACCATCTTCTTTCACTTATAATCATGATATAATATGAGCACAATGAGACATTAAGAATAACACATTGGTACATTCAACTTAGACTACCACATTGGTAGTTGACCTCTACATCCCAGCTAGTTACTTCATCTATAAAAAAGGGGGATTTAACCCATTACCTACTTTATTTCCAATTATAATGATAAAACAAATTTAATACTTGTAATAGAATGGATAGAGCAATAGTAGACAGAGTAATTAATAAGGACATAAATGTTAATAGACATATAATGGTAGTCCATGTTAATATAACATACGTGAAGTAGTTCTGATAAAAGTAGTCAACTCTCATTTCTCCCTATTATGTTGTTGTTACATCAACATCTATTAAAAATGGTGTGTAATGCTATTGTCTAGGAAATTTATAAGTTAAAGTTAGTTTAACATATTGTGATCTCCGACTAAGAAAATTAGAAGTTATGATTATACTCATGTGCCATTCTCTTTTTCCATTTTGACATCTGAAGGATCATTCGATAAATAATTAATAATTACCTAATTTATTCACAATAACATTAATTAAAATTAAAGTCTTCTCTTGTAAATAGTCAGGGAAGGATGAGAAATCATCAATTAAAATAAATGAAAATCGTTAATGGGATTGATGAAACTAGGGGAAGTAAGTGAACTAAGGGAAATTTTGTTTCTCATGTATTGATTGATGTCTATTAAGATGGTTTTAAGACAAATGATAATGATGAAGGAAAATAACAGTGCTTAAGATAAATGCTAGTGGTTAATTGAAATCAAATATTAACCTTGATTGAACACAAGTTATGCATTGACCATAAAAGTAGAAAATTATACATGTTGATTATCTACCCTTCCTTGGTTCCATTTTTAATTTTCCATTACCCTCTTCATTTTTTATTTTTTATTTTTGTAGGAACTCATGCACCATTACCTGATTTGATAAGCACATAAGAAATTTACATGAGCATCTCGGAGGAGGTGTAAGATGCATTTAATATAGGTATAATTATATTGTAAATAAATTATATTACATAAAGATCTCTTTCTTATTGTTGTTATTATAAAGAAAGCAGATAGATAGAACATTGATAGATAGAGTAAATATCAAAGATGTGAAGGTTAATTGGAAGTGTGGATGTACAATGTGAATGTATCAATTGGTTTTGTTCAATGCTCATAAATCATTTGGGTTGGGTTGGATCAATTATTAGATAATCAATTTTGAGCATATCTAGATAATATATTGATCATGGTTTGTCACGTTGTAAGTTGAAATTCATGTCCCATCTAGTTACTATATTTACTAGCCCTCCTTACATTTAATTAGCCCATTAGCCCACTATTGATGGAGCCTACAATAGTTTGAAATATTTATCTTTGTGATGGGGTGAGATATTTGAAAATGATGATTTAATATTCTATCAACATCAAGCTTAGTAGTCTATGTTGAATATACCAATTGGTTAAAATCATAATCAAGGATGGAAGAAGTGGGAACCATCAACAAATGGTTAATAGAATGCATGGAGTGAGAGTATATGTAGTATCAGGTAGGCATGTGGAGGTCAATTATCAACGTGAAAATTTTCCTCCACATATCTAATGGATGCTCTAACTACCCACCTCAGGTCATTCTATTATCCTGTTAGACCTCTATTGATGGGCCCCCCTTCTTACATCCTTGATTTTGAGCTGACTCTAAATATACCAATTAGTTATGCTCATAAATGAAGATGTGGTGTGGGGCCCAAAAATAGAGGTTGATTGCCTAATGGAATGGATGAAGGAGAGGATATAAAAAGTATTATGTAAATTCATGGAAGTTAACTATTAGTGTTAGAGTTAACCTCCACATGCCTAATGGTTACGTTGTCTACCCTCCACTTCATACATTCCATTATCTTGTTAGCCCTCAACTTATGGGACCCACTTATTAAATCCTCAGTTATGAGTTTAGGTTGAACCTACGAGTTGGTTATGCTTAAAATCAAGGATGTAAGAAGTGGGGAAAATTAAGGGAAGGATAACCATCTAATAAAGCTTCCTTAGAATTTAGTGCATATTAATAGGAATCATAAAATATTCATAGACTTAACATATTTAATTCATCCTGAATATTAAGCCTTAGGCCATTAATGTACATATAAGCCTTATCATGATATACCTCTTGAAATTGAGTTTTTATCCCAAGTATTATGATTTAATTTTTATTGTGAGTGACCTTACACAAAGAGGCATATTTTATCTGATAGGTTTCCACATAATTATCCCTCATATCCTCTATTAATAGAGATAAGATTACATCTTCCAATTTAATCTCAAATGAAGTACTAGTGAAAGCCATCACTATATTTTCCCATGAATCTAGAAAAGATTAAAAAATGTGATACACATTTCTTCATTGTCCATTTTTACATCGAAATATGGTATCTAGCTTAACAAAATGTTGAATGTGTCTACGTTATATGTAATTGAGTCATTGTCATTTAATCCTAATGAATACAACTTACTTCATAGGGTTAATTTACTTACTGACACCTTTATCTGGTATAAAATTATGCACTTATCCCAAAGAAGCATTGTAGTGTTTTCATTTGATATATTAAGTGGCACTAAATTTGAAAAACATACCCTAATAAATATATTGGTTTTCCTATCAATATTTTCCCATTCTTTTAGTTTCATTCCCATGGTTGGAGCATCTATAATCTCATAACCCATTAATATCTATCTACTAAGATATATTCCATATTGATATTTTATAACTCAAAACATTGACCATTAAAAATTTCAATCTCTATTCTTATCCTTATAGTCATTTGCATCTCAAAATATTCTTCCCCAAAATCCTCCCACTCAAGAAAACCATTTATCATACAAAGTTATAACAAATATCAATTTTGAAGATTCTTGATAAGGCCTATGCTTGAAAAATAAATTTAGATGTTATACAAATCTTAAACATAAGATGAAAAATAAATACACACAAAATCCATAAATTTTTACCCAAAAAAACCTTTCAGGTAAAAAACCAAGCACAATACATAGTTGATTATAACATTAAAAAAATCTTTTTTATAATACTACAAGTTTCAATTTTCTCTAACCTTCATATAATAGGTTACTATATCTACACTATACCATGTAGACCCTAAAATGCACACATTTTACCATGTGTGTTTAACATCATATTCTTACCAAACATCATCTGCTTCTTCAGCATCCCCCTCCTTTTGGATAAAATTATGCTTATATGAGCCATATTACTTTATAATAATCATGTAATAGAGGAATATTTAGTAACCAATAATTAGAAAAGTGATCATTGTGTAATGCTCCTCAATAACTCCATGTTAGAGAAATATCAACACATTACTCGCACATCCTCAATATAAAATATATAATGAGACAAGTTTATAGTGACACATCAAATTTGTACATTACTTGACAATGTTATCTAGCTTCCTACAACACCTTATTGCTAATCCACCAGTGCATACCACTTTGAAACCTTATATAGTGCAACGATACTACCAAATACTCACTTTCAACTCTAATCATTTAGATCATGATAAAAACACAACTACCCTGTAAAGTCTCCACACAAGCATACATAAACTTACTAAGTTGCATAAATAATATTGCACAATAATTCTTATGAAATAGATTATGAAGCTACAACTTATGTAAATAGCATTGTGGAACACCAACCTTGTGTACAATATCCTTATACATATCTATGAGATTTTGAAACATTTATCAACACTTTATGGGTAATATCCCTCATCCCAATAATTTATCAAAGTTGAAAAAATGGAGTTTCTACCAAAGGTTTTATGAAGATATCCTCTAACTGGCATGTAATTGAAATATATTGTACACATATCAATTATTATTTTCTAGGACACCATACCCATAATCTAGAAATGAATAAGATCCTACATTAGTAATATGAATAATAAGCCATGATTTTTAACACTCTAATAGTACCATTCATATATCCACACATGCAATGGAGAACCAAGTAATGGTACAAATGGTGGTGCTCCAAGAGAAAATTATCCTTCCCAAAACACGATGAAGGACTAAAATGTGTAGGATAATTGTCTTTAAGGTATGGCCCAAGAAATTGTGCCCTATCCTTGAGGAATAAAAACATATATTTCTAAAAAAAAGGACTCAAAACTACCTCCCAAGTTAAAATGAGATAAGAAAAATGCAATAGAACCACCAAGGAAAGGACCATTTCCATGAAACATGTATTAAAAATATAGATTATGACATAACACTAGTATAAGTTTCTCCTCCAAACTCTTTAAATGGCTCACTAGAGACATAATAAATAAAATTCTCACCAATTTATGGTGAAAATATACCTCACTCTTAAATGTTGAATCAAACTTAGGTATCCCATTGACATAATTATTGGGTATTGATGACAAGTATATGGATAATCGGGAGGATGACACTAGGATGAGTCGACATCATTCTTCTAATAATAGATAATTTATGCATAGGTATAATTATAATTTTTTAATTTAAAATGAAGTATTTTAATTAAGTATAATATTATTTTTTTCTTAGGGTTTTGATAACAAGTCCACTAGTTATATGGACCTATGAGAGGATGATACTAGGTGGAGTTCGCATTCTTCTTCTTTTACTACGGACCCAATGAAGAAATATAATTTTTAGTTTTATTTTTTACATTAAAGTATTTAAATTAATTCTAATATAATTTTATTTTAGGGGTTTTGATAATAGGTCCACTAGTTATATGGACCTATAAGAGGACAAGGATGGGATGAGTCATTGTCCTTCCTATGATACTAGGGACCCAACATAGAGGTACTATTTTCATTATTTTAAATTTAAGTATTTAATTTACTTTGTTTCTATCATTTAATTTTTTTCAATTCCACATCATCAGTGCCTCATGACTACCCTATAATGAGTAGAATGATAGGTGCATGACCATGTCAACCTCGATGTTCATCAAAGGTTATATTTATTTTGAAATATATGAATAATTTCTCCCACTTAATTATTAGGTGGACATTGGAGATGCTTAGAAACACTCTAACTATGATCACCCCTCTCATCTGAAGTAAGATAAATATAAACCATGAGTGATTGGGTCTCTAATAGTTGCATTATATGTGAATTTGAAAATATGGAATATTGGAAGATACTCAGGGCCAACAATATTTTAATTTGTGTTATATATATATATATATATATATATATATATATATATATATATATATATATATATATATATATATATATATATATATATATATATATATAGTCTTTCAATTTATGTTTGATAGTTTTAAAAAAAATTGTAATATATTTGACCTTACATTTTTTTAATTTTAGATATTTTAAACAAAGTATAAATTTTGTCACAAAACATTATTTTGTGAAATTTTCAATTTTAAATATAATTTTATATGAATTTGGGAACACTTATTCTAGCATAAAAATAATTGATAATGCACAATGATTATTCTTAAAAGGAAGAATAGACATATTAGGGTAAAACTACCTAAATAAATATTATTATTATTTTATATATTTCCAAGATTTTTGGAAATATTTAATTTATATCTTCAATATTTAGAAATATAGATGAAAAGAGGAGAAGGCTTCGATCTTCCATCACGAAAAATCCTAGTTGGTTAAACCTATGTGATGATTGGCTCAACTATGATCAAGAAAAGGTTACAATATAATTAAATATTTTATTGGGATATAAAATTTGTTCATTTTTTAATAGTTTACTAGTTATATGTTTTACATTTATTTCAATTAATAAAGGAATTAAGAGTAGTAAAAAAATTCCAGTAAGCAAGAGCTAGTCAAGGGATCTTGGTGACTCATCACTTGGGGCGAATGAATGAACATAACTTTGCAAGGTTTTTTATAAGTAGTTTTACATTTTATAAAAAATATTAAACCACATTTTATGATACATATTTTATTGAAAGAGTAGTGTTATAATTTTAGGGCCACAAAGAAAGTGAGAGTAAAATTGAGATCTCTATGATGGGAAATAAAATCACTAAACATGTGATCCCAAGCTAGGCACTATATGCTGGTATGAAATTAACTATTTGATTAGTTAAGAAGAATTAGTCGGGTCTACAAAATATAATTTACACTTGTAATTAAACATGTAAATTGTAACCTTAAGATATTATATGATTATTAAATTATGTTTATGTTAAAGTTAGATAGACATTTAATCCTAGTTCATAGTCTAATATCGACGAGGAAGATAATGAGGATTCCAATTACACTAATGATGATAATGGGGTATATTAGGAAGTCTCATTATATAGATCTAATGTCCCTAAAAATTATATATAATATGAGGAAAATGACTAGGATTTATGATAAATTAGTCGTATTTTGTTGGAAGAAAGATAATATTAATTTCAATCCCTCTAAAATTGCATGCATGCATGCGTGTGCACACACACACACAAGCATGCATGCGCACACACATGCACACGCGCGCGCGCGCACACACACACACACACACACACACACACACATCATAAGCACAAAAAATGAATTTATCCATTTTGAAGAATTGAGATATAATTATTGGTGCTCATTTGACATAAAATATATACCAATTTTTTTAATGGTATCAATGTTATACCACAAACATTTATGCAAAATAATTACATTTTTAGGGATAAGCACCAATTTTCAACTCAACTCAGATCCAAATTATGGTGCAAATTTCACATTATGTAGTTGTGATATGAAGTCTCTCTTTTTATGACCATAATATTTAGTGGTATCCATCATCGACAATAAAAACTTTCCTCTCATAGAGAATTTAGGTATTGAATATCTTAGAATCCATAGGAAAAGCATTCACACTACATGTGTTCTTATTTATTTCATATACCCGACTTCTTGGTTAATCTTACATAGGAAGTTTAAACTTCTTAGTTACTTTGATTTTCCTTTTGTTTTACACTTTCAAGTGGTCATGCCTAATGTTATGATGCCTAAGTTGGGTCTTCAACAACCAATTTCATGGTATAAATAGTGTCACTAGAATTATGATCTACCATTAAGGAATTAAACTATTGGGATTTTGAACATAGTTCTTAGTCCTTTCTCATCAACTATATATAAGTTAAAAAACTAGTGGTGGTTGAAATATTCACCCCAAGATTGGATCTTGTACTTAAATTTCATATTATAAGCTAATATCAAGCATAAACCTGCACATTTTTATGGTGTTTAGTTTATTAGGGATTGCCTTTGAGCAAAAGTCTTCTCCATATTTTGATTCCTAACTTTAAACATCCTTCATGAAAGAGACCAAAGCCCTTAAAAGAAGTATTTATGGATGTGTATTCATGCTTAGGGTGTTTGGAAGTGCATTCACAACCTTTTTACAGGCCTTATCATCCTAAGGCCAATTCTTGATGATTACTTTATTTGAGGGTTTTGCACATTGGCCCAACTATGTTAAGCCCCTATTTGTAATTTCTTCAAAACTACTATTTCTAGCTTTGTAAGTTTAGAAACTCTTATATTTTTAATGACATGAGGAGTATTGAGAGTAGTTTTTGACTAATGAGAAGGTTTGTATGCTTACCTATGTATTATTGTAGATCTAAGAATAAAAAAGGTAGCTTTAGAGTTTTATCACCTCTAGGGCTTGGTCAATCATTAGAGGAGGACTCATTACACTATGAATAAAATTTTGATAGATATCCTACCTCAAGCATATCCTCTCCTAATTCCAAAAAAAATTTACAAGTATTTTGTTATGACATTTTCTTCTCACCCGTTTCATGTAAATTTTTGCTTAAGTTATAAGAAAGAGAGAAAAGAAACTCAATATGGGTGTGGTTGAAAAACTTGTTTTTTTATATGTACATTGAATCATATGATTATGAAGAGATCCTCTTTGGCTTGGGAGGAAGACATGCATATAAAAAAGCATAGAAGTCGATTAGGTGGATGGTTGAGATGGATTGCTTATTGTAGAAGTTGGTTGTGATTCTGGTAGAGTAACGATATTTGGAAAACCTAATGGAGAGATGGCAACAAGATGGCTCCCTCATATGGCTATTGGATTATTGAAGTGCTTGAAGATGATTACCTAGAAAAAGAGATTCTAGATACACAAAGCTCTTGATCATGATTACAGATGGATTTGGCCTCGTAGGCCTCTCTCTCTTATAGGCACAAGTAAGAGG
The DNA here is from genome assembly GCA_037957365.1 of Torreya grandis. Taxonomy (NCBI): domain Eukaryota; kingdom Viridiplantae; phylum Streptophyta; class Pinopsida; order Cupressales; family Taxaceae; genus Torreya; species Torreya grandis. The sequence continues at coordinate 2,383,891 of JARHVA010001634.1, read as the reverse complement.
TAAACGTGAAGGTGTAACTAGGCCATATAAATAAAAATTATCCATACAAAGGCTCACAATGAGATTTAGACAAGCTATATTTAAAAAATCAACAAAGTAGTGTACATGCTAAATGTCCAGGTGGTATAACCTGACTATCACTAGTTAGGGTAACCATTGCCGATCGTGGATAAAGGTAAACATGTGGCTAGGTTAGGTTAGTTAGGTCAAACTAATTATGGGTTGGGTTCGGTTAGGAGTTTGAAGGTAGATGCTCGTAAGGGGGATCCTAAGATGGTAAAGAGGATTATGACCTTCAGAATCATAGTGTGTAGATTTTTGGTGTCTACATTTTCCCCTTTTTGTTATGTAGTTTCAATCAAAAAGCTGTAAAAAAAATTGATGCTGGTCAAAGGTCTCATTTCCCTGAGTATGGGAGGAATTATTCCCCCTCAAATTGGGAGTTAATGAGGTAAATCAAAATCAGGTCAGGGTTTGATAATGGGTAGATGGTGGGTTATGAGGTAGGTGAAAAAAGAATGGTTAGTCATTTGAAATGAAAATCTGTGCACAAAATGTGACTAGGTGCGATAGTCATGATTGTGTAAATACTAAAGTTGCTAATGTTGGTGAAAATAAGGGTTAGTTTTAAAAAGACAAGTGACTAGTGTATCACGTGATCATGTTGAGGCATGGCAGTTGGATATACCTAGTAGTCTCTAAGGTAGGGTTAGTATTTTCATGTGTATCCAAGGTAAGAAGTGCTCCTAATGAAAACACCAATGGGTCAAGTGTCATGGGTATCTGAGGTAGGAAGTGATCTCAAAAAGATACAAATGATCTAGGTGTGTACTACGTGGTGAAAAAATGAATAGTCAACAAGGCAAGGTTAATATGCATGATCAAAATTACCAAGCATGGTTGGTGAAAAATATATGAATAGGTTGGGTCAAAAATGAACAATGTTGAGGTGGATGTGGCCAAAGGGGAGGGGTTGGCTAGAGGGGGTGGATGAGCTAACTCCATGTGCACTAGGCAAATGGACACTGCCTACATAGTTCCATGGACATAATATCCAACAAAAACTTCATGCCAAATGTAGTTCTTCCCATATAGGTAGATAAAATGTTGAGCACCTAAGTGGGATGCTAAGAAAGTTTAAAAAGGGAAAGGTCACCCTGACTAATGATGATTGGGATTTTCCCATAGGTCGATTAGTTTTGGTCACCCTGATTGGAGATGGTTAGGGTAAAACCCTAAAAATTTGAAAGGTTAAAAGTGAAAAGGTGAATTATTTTTCACCATATGACTTTTGGCATTTTGCTCTTGATGAATAGTGCATTTTGGATATTTGTGTGTTGGTGATATTGAGGTGGAAGGTTGGGATTGGTTTGTTTATCTGAGCAAGGATTGAGCTGATGGAGGATGGATGAGGATGTAGCCAAGCGGTGGGATGAGGGCTTCGACCATGCCAGTGATCACAAACTAAGGTAGGTGTTGCTTTGAATTGATATCTAGGTGAGTTTATGTTTTGAATAACGTCTAGTGGTAGGAAATAGAGGGGAGAAAATGGGTTTATTTAAGTGTTTGATTTTGTTGCCCTAGGTCTAGGGTTTGCTTAAATTAAGCAAATTGGTATATAAATTAGATAAATATGGGTATATAAGGTTGTTATTGGGTAGAAAAGATTATAAAAAGGGGAATTAGGCATAGTTTTAGGTTTTATGGGTTTATACAAAGGTCATGGGTTTGAGTCCCTTCATCATTAGGCATAAACATAGACTAACACTAGTTCACCTCGACTAGTGATGGTAGGGTCCAAGGAGAACAATGGGTCCTAAGGGACTGATGATGGTTCTAGGAACTATTGATAGTTGATGGGTTAGGTAAAAAGGGGTGGAATTTGGTTAAAAAGTGTTTATTTAAAAGATTTTAAGATGTGAAATTGTAGTTGATGAGGATAGTTGTTTAGCAAGTTGATTATTCTCTTAGCTGATGAGTGTGTGAAAAGTGTTGGGACTATAGGGGGATAAAATAGGTGTGATTTTGACAAAGAAGGATATGAGGGGTGAGGGTTGAATAGAGGTATAAAGTTGTGTGGGAAAAATTTATGTAGAGTAGATGTAATGTGGTGAATTGTATTAGGTTAAAAGTAAAATGTAAGTTAGTACTTAGCTTTAGATAGAAAACTAAGTATGCATGTTTGATGTATGTTGTAATTCTAGGCTTGCAAGTAGATTTGGTTGAGGGATTGGATTTCCATGCTATTTATAGAGGTTTAGGACACCATGACTACTGATGAGTGGAGGCATATGGAGGTTGTTGAATTATGTGCGATGTGACACTATCAACACCTACCTCAAGATCTTATGATGATCATCGTGCTCATCGAGAGATGGGATCTCATGATGAACACTTTTTTTATCAACTGGAGAGATCACCATCCTCCTAAAGGATTTGCATAGGATCACATGGTTGCCAATTTAAGGAGATCTAGTCTACCACATAGAGAGTAATGAGATAGAATATTTCATGGATCTGACATATGGTATAGATTATGTTCATGCATGTTTTCACGTAAGTGGATTTAGTTATAGTCCATTATACCAGAGGGATCATGAGGATAGATGCTTACTCATGATGATGATGATGATGATGGCCTTGATGAGTTTTGTGCTACCTGATTCAGTTGGAGGGTAGGTTCCACATCTATTACTTAGTGTTTTAGTTGAGATGTTACTAGGGAGGATCACATTTAGATGGACCCTAGTTTTACTAGTGTAGATATACCAAGAGCTATGGGTATTTTGAGCACACAGGTGGTACGAGATTAGTGTTGGCTTCATACTTCACTGCTAGGTATTCAAAAATATTTAGGTGCTAGGACCCTTGGGGATACTAATGGAGGCTTATCTACCAATTAATTACATAATGGGCTTCCTACATTAGAGGAGAGGTGGTGTCATGATAGGGGTAGGTGGAAGATCCAAATATATTGAGTGGTTTGAGGATACATTAGAGGGTTTGGTGGTTAGAGATGTTATATGGAGACCATATGTTAGGTGGTTTTGGTGGATAAGACTTAAATATCACATCATAAGGTTTCAAAGCTAGCAGTGGATATACAATCATAAAGATGGTGAGGATGAGCTCATCCCTTTTAATCATGCGTAGAGATAGTTTGGGTTGGTATAGGGGATACCACATAACTTTCCCCAATACAAGGGAGAGGAGGCTGAGTTTATGTTGTCTGAGCCACAACTGTAGGATGTTGCACTTGATTATGAAGAGATATCGATAAGAGCCCTTTTGATGATGTGGGTGTTTATAAGGGATACATAGCCTAGTATTAGGGAAGATATGTCATAGTGGAATTTGGATGGGGTGATAGGGGATAGCAAGCCATAGACATAGATCTAGTGGAGGCATAGTTACAGGGGAATGTTTAGGTGGCAATAGTACTCATCAAAACATAGGCCCAGATCATCACACTATAGGGGTAAGTGGCCACACTACAAAGACAACTAGTGGCTATGATAGTGGAGTTGGATCAAGCACATGGACATATCACCATAGGATAGGGATAGATAGCTATGAGATGTACATTTTTTGTGAAAGAGTTCATACAATGTTATATGTATTTATGATGACATGATGTATATGATGATGCATGGTTTATGATGTTATATATGATGTATATTTATGGTTCATGGTTGATATGCTTAATGTGGTTATTCATGTTTATGCTAATGGTTGATGGTCTATGGTTTGATTTATATGCTTTATGAGAGGTTTGACTCAGTACCTCAGGCATGTGATGTTTGAAAGATAGTTATGATTCTTTGATTTTGTTCATGGATATGATAGGATGTGTTATGGATGGATATATGGTGTATGATAATGGCTTTGATCATGGTTATGATGATGTGGTTTGCATGAGATATATTTTGGTAATGTTATGGATAGATTGGTAGATGACATATGATATTGTTCATGATGTTTCGATTATTGATTTTTTTTATGATCATGAGATTGAATTAGGATATAATATATGTTTACATGATGTTTTGATGGTAGATGGATAGGATTATATTTATGGCATGACATCATATGATGCACATTCATGGTGTTTTGATCATAGATAGGTAGGTGATGTGGTCCATGGACATAGCTCATAATGTTATGATTTTGATTTGATATTTGTTACTTATGATCATGGAGATAAAATGTGGATATGGTTGAAGATGTGATGAGAATACATAAAGTATGTAGATAATGAACAAACTTAATGTTGAGGATGGTGAGAGTAATCATGAGAGGTAAGTCTACATGAACCAATAAAAGAGAAGAAAAGAAACATCATGCTTCTTCATTGGTAAGGACAAAAGTGAAAAATGGAGTTAGATCAACTTGGTGAAAATAAGCCTTTCAAATTCTTTACATTAGCGTGCTTTGGTTGGTAAATGGGTATCTTGATCACATTACATCATGTAAGTTTGTAATACTATGCATATGATATATAGAGGGAGGATGGGTGAGATTGGAACCATTATGTGAGACTAGCATGCCTCTTCTTTAGGCTTCCTTAAGGATAGTGTAAGCAAGTCTATACTCATATATAAAGTGTAGACTGATCGATGCAAGAAGTCTACTGAGGAAATCTGATTGTGTCTTTCTGAGATTTATTTATTTTATGAGATCCGATTACTGATTTCAAAATTCTTTTGTTTTTGCTTATGATTTTTTGATTATTTTGATTTTGCTTATGGTTGGGGAAGCTGATTGATGTAGGAAGCTTTCAAAAAATTGCTAGATTTTGACAAGTGCATTACTTAGCGATCTTTTAAGGGAGTGGTCTAAGTTTACGTGCTTATTTCAAATGCTTATGATATATGTCCTTTGAAGGAGTAGTCAACCTTATGTTTTTGTAATTTTGAATAAGTTTTCAAACCATCCTTCAAGGGAACGGTCTGTGAATGCTAAGAATGCCCCAAGATTTGGTTTTTGACTTTTGATATTAGTTTTTGCTTTTGTTTGATTTTTCTTGACATAGACTTGCTTATACATGCTCAAGGGCTTACCTTTATAAAGGCAAAACTAAGAGCATAAGAAGTTTAGTAGGTGAAAACAGGTGTAGGTGACAATGACCATGGAAATCTATCTCGAAGAGGTATAGAAAGTACCATGAGAATCATGCCATGGGCAGAGCCATAGTACCCAAATAGGCCATGCTTCTCATGAGGTTTTCATGTCTGAATCAAGATCAATGTGTGTGGTCCAAGCTCATATCTTCCTAATCCAAATACTTTCTAGACACACCTGTGAAGGTATATTTTGGCTAAGTCTAGGTTGTCCAAGTAAGAAAATGTAGAAGTGAATAGTTGTAGGGAAGAGGGGGTCAAAAAAACATCGAGTGGCTTGTAAATTCCCCCATAGATAAAATGGTTTGACAGATTAAAGGCCCCAAGGGAGTAATGGCTCTAATGTTAGGGTCATAACCTGGTTGGTGGTGGAGTTTACTGTATTATTGGGGAGTAAGGAAAGCATCGAGGGTAAGGAGTTGATATTCTCTGAGGGTAAGGTAGTGGAAGGTAGATTCCAAGGGATTAGTGGTGGGTATTTGGTTCATGAGAATAGACAAACTAGTAGATGCCTCTATGGAAGGGAAATCAATGGCTTCATTTTTTGTGGTTAAGGGCTTGGTGATGGATGCTTGAGATGCCATTACCAGAAGTAGGAGGACATCATTAGGTTGGTAGGTCATGTTGCATGATACAAAAGGGGTCACATTAGCTTGTATGGTAACCAATTGACCCTCGTGCTCATATTTGACACAATGGTGAAGGGTAAAAGGTACACAACCTATAACATGGATCCAAGGTCTCTTTAATAGAACATTGTACTAGAATTCACCTTTGACCACATAGAAAAATTTGGGGAGTGTACATGGGTTAAACTAATGTGGAGGATAATGGTTCCCAAGGTAGTGGTCATGGTGTCGTTAAAGGATCTAAGGACAACTGAAGTTTGGGACATGACATTATCTAGTAATTTGAGTTGGTTATAGGCATAGTAATAGATGATGTTGATGTTAGCCCCGCCATTGATCATCACTTGTTTGATGCAGATTTGGTTGATGTGGGTAGTAATGAAGAGATGAGGATTGAGATCCTTAGGGTAGATAAAGGGTATCTATGAGTCCTTTAAAGTAACAAATGTGGAGAGTTGGAGAGCACATATGCAGGCCTCTATAGGTGAGGAGTCACTTGGTCTAACCTCAATAGCTTGGATACCTCTATCATGTCTTGATGATGGTGAGGTGAGGTGGAAATGAGCTTGTAGAGGCTCATATTAGTTAGATTTTGGTGAAGTTTCTTAAGAATGACCCTCCTAATGGATTCAGAGGGGTTAGCCTAAGAGGTGCCTAAGATGATAAGCTTAGGTTTAGCTAAGGATGTAGAGGTTTGGATCGAGTTTAGATTAGGATGAGTTGGGGGGTATGTCCATGGAATGGACACTTTGACCTTCCCTTTATCCTTTTATTATGATCATGTGATCACATTAATGGTATGGATAGAGGGGAAAGGTGTGATAGGGGGTTGGGTAGATTCTTTGTTACTTTAAGGTGGGAGTGGAAGATTAGGGGTGCATTGACAAATGGTTATTGGGTGCATTGGTAGAGGAGTCAAGGGAAGTTCATCTAATAAAAATATCATCCTCATCATAGAGATGATGGATGATGTCTTTGAGATATTTTCAATTCTCTATGTCATGCCTAGGTGTCTTATGATAGGAACAAATTTGACGGTCGTTATACCAAGTGAGTTTTGAACCAAGAGGTTTGAAGGGCCTGATAGGGGTAAAGTGAGGTAAGAGGCTTGCAGTAACCTTTGGAAAATGGCTACATAACATTAAACTAGAGGTGGGGAAGGTTTAGAGGTTGTGGTTTTGGTTGGGAATATGGGTGTGTTGGTAGCAATGGGTTTGGTGAGAGAGGGTTTAGGAAAGGTGGTGTTTATAGTCAACGGTTTTGGTTTGGGTATGCTTGTGGTTGGGGTGTCTGAGGTTAATAGTTTGGCTATTGGTAATCTAGGAAGGACTGATGCATCAAACAATAAGTGGGATGGTGTAACCAATGGCAGTGGATGACATATGTTAAAAGGAGCTTGATTTTTAGGCAAAGTTGAGAGATAAGGCCCTAAGATAAAAGGCAAGGTAGAGGGAGGTAGACTCCTAACCATGTGGCTCTTTAATTATTTTGCCCCCTTGGTTGGTTTGGGTATAGGCCTAGATGAGGTTAATTCCACTTTCAAGGATGGGTGAACCAAGCTTCATGTAGGGAAGGCACCAAGAGTTTTGGAAGGTTTGGTTGGTGGTGTGGTTGTTGGAGAGGTGGCTATTTTGGTTGATTGAGAAGGTGAGGAGTTAATAGAAGTTTTGATCAATTTAAGAGGTGGTGGAAAAATGATGGGTTGGTTGGTTAAGGGCATGTTGTAAGGTTTAAGTTTGTTGATGTAAGGAAGCCCTAACTGTTTCTAGAAAGTGGTTTGATCCATGTCTAGTTTTGTGACCATAACCAACTTTTGAATGAGTTTAGAAAAAGGTTTATATATTGGTTTGACCTCCCAGGTAGTGGATGTCAAGGATACACCTAGGGGTTGAGGAAGAGGATTGGTAAACTCACTTATTTCCTCAAGAAAGGGATGTAAGTTTGGACTGGGTAACTACTCTATGAGGGGTGTTTGTGAAATTTTTTCTCCCTAGGCATGATTTCCATAGTTGTGGTTTGTCCTACGGTTAGGGGAGATGGTTGATTAGGAATGGTTGTTTTTTTGGATAATTTTTTTGAAGGGGTGTTTGATGATTCTAAAGCCTCCATGAGTGAAGTTAAGGAAAAAGGAACCTCCTCAGTTTGGGCCTTCGAAGGAAGGGAAAGTGACTCCACCGCCTGGGTCGGTGAAGTGGGGGAGAATCAGGTAGATTCGATGGTAGGTTCCCCATTGATCAACACATTAACCACCGTATTGACCATGTGGGCATCATGAGAACATTCAACTTGTGTGTCCTCAATTTTGGCAGGGGCATAGTTGGGAAAAGGCTTCTTGAAGATATCAAGAGCTTGATTTTGAGGGGTATTAGGATTATCCAATATGAGTTCCCCTTGTCGATAAGGCTTTAAACAACATTCTTGAAAGTATTACATTGACTGACATCATGTCTAATTACTTGATGAAAAGCACAAAGGTCATTCTCAGTATACCAAGCAGGTGCTAGATGAGAAGAATCAAACTGCTGAGGAGGTTTGATGGGGGGAAGCTATATGAGGTTAACTTTTAATAGTTTTTCCAAAACTAAGGCATAATATTCTCCAAGCAGAGCGAACTATTTTTGTTTTCTTTGATTTGGGTTCTTTGTGTTTTGGTTGAAGGTAATGGGAGAATTTTACTAATTGACATTGGGTGGAGGGGTGGTTTTAAGGACAGCTAATTTCATAGTTCCCTTATTCTTGGTTCTGGTGTTGGCTTGGTTGCCTAGTTTGGAGGAGGAGGTTTCATTGGTCTTGAAGGTAGAGTTTTTAGTACATAACTTCAATTTTACCTTGTCTATGGCCCCATTTTATAGCTTATGAACTATGGTAAAATATTAATCAAAAGTTTTGAAGCTTTGGACACACAGTGTAGAAGATATATATTTGGTGTAGGCTCGAGCAAAGAGCTCTATAGGTTTAGGTTGAGGCAAGGAAAATTAAATATGATTAATCAAGCTTCTCTAATGGGTGATGAAATTGGTAATGGACTCATCATCGAATTTCCTAATAGAATAGAGGTCAGTGATAGAGACCTATTTGGAAATGTTAATGAAAAAGTGATCTAAGAAGACTTGAGCTAGTGGGTGAAAGAAAAGATTGAATACCTGGTAAGGGCACTATACCAATCAAGTGCCTAGCCATATAAAGACATGGGGAAGGTTTGGAGGAGAAGGCAATAATCATAAGCAATCATGTAACATGCAAGCCCAAAATCCCTAAGGTGTTGTTGGGGGTCCTCCTTGCTCTAAAATTTGGTAAATTTTGGAAGCTCCTATTGAGGAGGGTAAGGCATAATAGGGACAAAGGGATGAATAGGTTTGTTACAAATATTCTCATAAGATATGATGTCATGAGCCCCTAAAATGGATGACTCGAGGTTTTTCATCTTATCCATGAGCATTTTCATTAGGTTGGTTTGAGGTGGTGGACCAAAAGGGTTGTAAGGTGGATACTGTGGTTGAGATGGGGTAACATATTAGTAATTGTTTGGCAGTTGAGAGGCTATCACATTTTGGAATGCGGATTTTAAAGGCTAGGTAAGTGGTATGTAAGGATAGGTGGATGATGGTGGTAGAGTAGTGCATACAACCCTTGTGGGTTAGGGATGTATCCTAGAGTGGGTGTAATGGATACCTTTTGAGGAGTCCTTATGGATTGGGCATGAATGGTAGTTAGGTTGGTAACAAGAGGAGAGGTAGTGACCTTCGTGCTAGTGGGTGGTCAAGTAGAAGGGACAGATACCCCTAAGCTTGGTAAAGGGGTATAGACCAATGGGTTGGGGTTGATAGAGGGAAGGTTGGTAGTGCTAGTGGTAGGTGCTCCAACAATAAGTGGAGTATGATGGGTTAATGGTAGGGTTATTCCTAAGGTGGAGGAGTCATTGGTAGGGGCATAAGGTGTAAGGGTAGTAGTTAGTTGGATAAGTTGGTTTTTAGCTATGGCATCAAAGGGGTTAGTAGACAAAGATGTATAGGTAGTTGAAGGTTGGGTGGTGATCATAACAACAAAGATACCCTCATAAGGTGGGATAACATGCCATATGGAGGATCCTATGGTAGAGTTGGAATCGGGACATGGTGAGGGGAGGTGTTAAGGTAGTGCTAGAGGGTAACTAGAATGTTGTTTAAAAAAGTGGTAAAGTCTGTGTCTCCTTGGGAAAATACCTGAGGAAAATTATGGCTTCCCAATGGATGGGGTGAGTCTTCTACCTCAAATGTGTACTCCATAGATGAGAGGTAGAAGAGGTTGATCTGAGAGACAAGTTTTGCTCTACTAGATCTCTTTATTGCTGGTGAGTGAGAACAATATAAGAAAGGGGGAGAGATAAAAATAATAAACTTACCACTCAAATAGGAAGAAGATGAGAAAATGATCAAGGCAATCAAGACATACACTATAAAGTATGTTAATCCTAGAGGTTAGTTTTAATATCACTTTTGGCTTATGCCTTAGTTTATGAGAATGTGTGATATAAGTTGGCATGTAGATTAGGTACTTTAAAATTATTCTATTGTTGGTTTCAGGTTGTTTAGGTGCTCAAAATAATTTATATTAGAATCAATATGTGGCTTGGTATTAGGGCTTTCCCCCTCACTTCACACACCATAATGATAAGGGTGTCGGGTGCTTAGCTAATATATATTGATATCCAAAGTTTATACTCAACCAGAGAGATGAGTTGGTTCTCCCCTTGGTAATGACCTCCAAGTAGGATTGTCAAGAAAGGGTAAGGTGAATTCTAGGTGATGAAATCCTAGTCAGGCATTATCTCAAATTATTTTGATGTTTGATTAATGAAAGTGATTTGGCTAGTGTGTGCAATAAAAGTGGTGATACAATAGGATTAATGTGCTTTAATTCAAAGTGAACTAATGTTAAAAGCAAGCAATGGATGTAGTTGATTTTAAGCCCAAAAAAAAATTTAGTTTCAATTATGAGCACAAATAGAGAGAAGAGCATACAAATGCAAAGATAAATGCAAGTAAAGACTCTAGGTCCCATCAGGTATGCTAGAATGTTTCATGTAAATTTTTGCTTAAGTTTTAAGAAATAGAGAAAAAAATTCAATATAGGTGTGGTTGAAAAAACTATTTGTTTGTGCTCATATTGAATTAGAATATTGTGAAGAGCTCCTCTTTGGCTTGGGAGGAAGGCTTATAGATAAGAAAGAACATAAGTTAGTTGGGTGGATGGTTGAGATGGATTTATTGTTGTAAAAGTTGGCCATGATTTTGACAAAGTAAATGTATTTGGAGAGCTCGATGGAGAGATGGAAGTAAGTTGGCTCCTTGGTATGGCTACTAGATTACTAAAGTGCTTGAAGATGATTAACAAACAAAAAGAGATTTTGGATACACAAAGCTCTTGATCATGATTTTAGATAGATTTGGCCTCCTAGGCCTCTCTCTCTTATAGGCACAAGCAAGAAGTATAAGTGAAGGTGTAACTAGGCCATCTAAATATAAATTATCTATGCAAAGGCTCGTAATGAGATTTAGATAAGCTATATTTAGAAAATAAATGTGGTGGTTTGCATGCTAAAGGTCTAGGTGGTACAACTTGATCATAATTGGTCAGCTTGACCATTGCTGGTCATGGTTGAAGGTAAATTTGTGGCTAGGATAGGTTAGTTAGGTCAAACTAACTATAGGTTGGGTTTAGCTAGGTGTTGGAAGGTGGATGTTCCCAAGAGGGTCCTAATATGGTAAAGATTATTATGACCTTTGAAATCACAATGTGCATATTTATAGTGTCTACATAACCCTTCCTCTTAGTAAATGGGTTAGAGCTTGTTTGGTCATGGAAAGACTATTGTTGGCTCTTTGAGGTGGACGTCTTTGTCACAAGATTTGTTTTGACAATGGATGTGATAGTTCCTCCTCTCCTTGTGTTGTGAGTGCTTATTAATTTAGTTATGCAAAATGACTAATATAAATGGGTGACATCAAACATGCAATTGTGGGAACCCTTTACTTGGGCCAATCCCCTTCCTCAGGATGATATGCATTCTTCACCTTTTGGAATTGCTGCTTATGTCTACTATGACTCTTTCTCTCTCTCACACACACTCTCTTTCTATGTGTGTGTGTGTGTGTGTGTGTGTGTGTGTGTGTGTGTGTGTGTAAATCTGTAAAGTTAATTTAAATAATTTTGTTAAGGCTATTGGAATGCTTTTAGTCCTTAAATATGAACCACTCACCTTTTTATTCTAAATCATCATAGGTAATATATATATATATATATATATATATATATATATATATATATATATATGGATTGATATGATTTTGGTGGGATATTTACCCTATATGATTTTGATCAGAGCTCCAACTAATCTGGGACATAATTGAGGGCCCAAATCCCTATTCTAAATCATCATAGGTTATATATATATATATATATATATGGATTGATATGATTTTGGTGGGATATTTACCCTATATGATTTTGATCAGAGCTCCAACTGATCTGGGACATAATCGGGGGCCCAAATCCCTAAGTAAACAAGTACTAAAATTACCAACAATGACCATAACTACCCCGAGAATACTAATGAATGACTATAACTGGCCTGTGATTACCATCAATGACCACAATTGACCCAATACCAATGATCAGCCACAACTAACCTCCAATACCATCTGAGATTTGAACTGGGGTGGTGCTTGTAGCAATCAAGTCACTTCACCAACTCATCCACATCTCATTGGTATGCACTTTATATTTTCTTCCTAATAGACTTTTTTTTATTAATATATATGTTGATGAGTTTTTAATTTAAAAAAAAAGTGATACATTATGACAATGTAAGTCTCAATGAAATAGCTTATTAGAATATTCATTTCTCAAAATAATTTTGAGTAAATTAAATTATTTACATCATGAGAGATTTACATAGATTGAAATTTCACAATGCACCCATTATCAAATTTTGTATTATGGATAGGGGAAGTGGACAAATATTAGGACCCCTAACTTTGGGGTGCTACATTTTCTACACAATGCCACCTCATCATACCAAATTTGACATTTAGTTGGTATAAGGTCTTCTTAACTTAAATAGGTAAGTTGGGAATTGATTGGACTTTATCGAAAATCACACCACCATTTCTACATTAAAAGGTTATTTACATGTCATTTTTAAGTATAAACAAATATTGAGATATATATGTCCATTTATTTATGAGAATGGGACCATTAATCAAATCATTTACATTCATTATTTTAAATGTGATATAAAAATATGTTCAAATAGAGACATAAAATAAAACCTATATATCATTAATACAAAGTAAAAAAAAATTATAGAAAAAATGGGACTATTAATTAAATGCATTTACATTCATTGTTTTAAATGTGATATAGAAATTTGACCAAGCAAAAACATAACAAAAAACATGGGACCATTATAAAATACTTTGATAGTGTTTAATAACCATTATGAAAGACTAAGAGAGTGTTTAATAGCGTTAAAGGTTATACAAATATGGATAAAGTGATTGCCGATTAGTGAAAGTGGGATCTGCTTATGTGTCTTCCTTGCTTCAATGTGGGCCTCCATTTCTACAATGTTACCTTCAACTATTTTACTGCACCAAGAATTCGTTAGTTTTTCTTGATCCTCTACATTATCCCTTAGCTAAATGTCTATTTTAAATAGGTTAAGAATTTTTTTTTCTTTAGTAGCATAAGATATTGAGTGAAATAGTTCTCATCCATAAAAAATCCTACAAAAAATTTAGGTCTTAAGGTTAAGTTTATTGAAGACATCAGTTGCAAGGGTGGTCTTACCCATGCAATTGATGCTGTAAAAAACCACAAATATCATTTTTTTATCAATGCTGTCCAAGCTTAAAATCTCACTTACACGTTCTCTTTCATCAATACCAAATGTATAAACCAAATACAACTAATATTAAAACTTATTACATTTAACAAATTAAAAAATACAAGAGAAGTATTCTCTAAATATAAACATAAATATTTTTTTGTAAGTGGTGTAAATGTTAAGAAATTTGAACTAACTATAAGATGTCAAAGATTGATGACTTCTTAAAAAAATCTAATGTTAAGTACAATATTCAGTAAAATAAGGGTTGTAAAACATAAATAGATGCAAAGAATGCTCATTAATAGAATGGGGTTTTTTGTGAATAAATGCTATTAAATTTAAAGAAGTTAACTAATACCTGGATTTGGGTCTTCACCCTATGATGATAGGAGAACATCAGGTATCTAGTTCAAAATAATAGTTACAACTTCTAATGTGAGTGATCCTTTCATAGTGAATTGAATTGTATAATTTAGTTTATCTTTTTCTTGTTGCTTAATGTGCCTGGCCAAAGCACAAAAATATCTCATGAGTTGCACATATTGGCTATTATTTTTAGAATCGTGATCAATTTAGTGCATAACATATGATACAATAGAAATCCATGATACTAACTAATGACTTTCTACTACTCTTTTAAGCACATCAATAACAACCTTCTGAGTCTCACAATTAGGCTTCCATATTTACATGATGAAAACCATCAAACCACCATACCTAAATGTCAAATTATTAATAACTAATTAAGAGTAAATATTTTTAAAACACAAATTTGGGGTGGTACTTGTATGAATGTCTTGAGTTACACCTTACCTACTAAGAGCCTCCACACATGAACATAATTTTAAGCACTACAAGACTTAACTCTACTGACATCACTGCACATTTTTAAGCATTTCATGTACATGAAACATGAAACTATAATCAGGTCCTAAAGGATAAAAATGTATTTTGTATATCATAGAAATTATAAAGAATAAATGTATTTTTATCAAAGATTTGAATATCTTATCAATGTAATGATGCTACATAGGCACTATTAAAAATGACAATGCCATTGACGAGCCCAAGCAATAGGGAAGGCATTTGGGAAGATCATATGAATGATATTTGGAGGGATTTAATTTGGCTAAGAGTGTGCTTTTGAACTCCATGTGTAGAGAATATGAGTCGTACCTCCCCAAGTTCAAAGACCCAATTTAAATTATTGCATGTATCAACTCTAGTCCTTACACATCCATCACTTCCTCACTTCTAACCTAGTACACAAACTTCTTCCCTAAAAAATAATAATCTTTTAGTATGCATACAAACACATATAGATGGGTAGTTAGTGGAAAAAAATACAAACCATATTGTTTCCTCCATTCCATAAAGTATGGGATGAAGTGAGGCTCCAAATCGTGAGTAACAACTTATAGTAGGAACTTAATGAGAAATATTAGTCATAGGTTGGTAGTAGAATTGCACCCAAACACCAAAAACTAATTATTTTATAATTACCAAAGTGTTACTTGGTACTTAGAAATGTTAATGGAGATGGCCCATGGATACCTGATATGTATCAACCAAGTGAATGATAATGGCAACATTGGCAATATCTATAATCCAAAATAGATTGTAAAAGCCAAACCTTGTGATGAGATTTATTTATGCGTCATCCTCAAAATTTACATACCTCATGCACCCGCATAACATGTCAAACATTATTTTTGTTTCCATTCCTAACATCATTTCCTCCTCCATTATTTTGTTCTCTGCTACAGGCAATTTTATTATGTCCTACAAACATGATCCTTTTAATAAATAATTCTCACTTATTACAATGAAAATAAAGATCTCATTCGAGGTTATACTTGAATTCCAATGAGAATCATAAAATATGAATAAGTGAATGCAAATTATAGGTTATACTTGAATTCTAATGAGAATCATAAAATATGAATAGGTAAATGCAATGTTACAAAGAGATTAGAAGGTCCTTTAATTTTTTGGGCTTTTTTTACTAAACGATGCTCATGCCCCATCAAACTCCCTATGAAATGTTGTAATTCTACATATATTCAACTACTTCAATCCAAGCTAGTGATTTAACTATTGGATAAGTTACCAAAAATTGAATGTATATTCATATCCTTGCTACTTTGTTGAATGATCTTGTTTAGCTCAACAATAATTCCTAGCAAAAACATTAAATTGAGACTTGGAATTCCTTGGATTTCCATCATACACTTTGTCCTGTTTGGACTGAACACCAAATTAATCTTGTACAATATATGATTCATCATGTTTGGATTGACCCAACCCAAGGTAATTATAAAATAGGCATGTATGGAGTCAAAATAATTAAATTTGAATAAATTTGAACCAAAAGTTGGAGCCAAAAGGTTGAAATATGAATAATTTGGAGCCAAAAATTAGAGTGAAAAAGATGAAATTTAAATAATTATGCACTAATGACTTTGAATAATTTGAATAAAATGTTACCAACAAAGGACATGGAAAACAAAAATTTCACTATCTTCATCATCTTCTTTGTGGTCCCGTAGTATATGAAGAGACCGTTGAAATTATGGTTTATCAAACTTTATTGTTCCTTCCAATATTTATATGACTTGAGACATATTTGACCTAGAATTAACATATTCACCTAAAATACCCATCAGGTTTCCCTTATGGATTTGAGTTTCAACCCATAGAGGGAAGTAATATTTACTCGATTTCTAGATGGTTAACTCCAGATTTCTTTGACCTAGTATTAATTCTAATAGTGTCATGCTAAAACTATATACATCTACCTTGGTAGTGATTGGCAAGACATAGATCCACTCTAGATCCAAATATCCTCAATTTCCTTTGGTATTGGTGAGTACATGATTGAAATCCCTACCAACAAGCTTTGCTATACCAAAATCAACCACCTTTGGGTGGAATTTTCCATCTAGTAGAATATTTTTAGGTTTAATGTCATAGTGAATGATTTGATCTATACATTAATCATGGACATAAACTAATCCTAGAGTGAATCCTCATTTTAAAAAGTACTAGTTTGCTTGCCACTTCATGTAGTTTTATGTCGTGTGGAGTTTGTCATTTAGGAGACAAAGTATATTATATCGTGTGCTGAGGGTAGTATCAACTAGCTACACTTAAGAATTACCTAGTAATATGAGAGAATATGTGGTGGATTTTGATCATAGATAAATTCATATGGGGTCCTCTTAATGGTCAAGTAGTAGGAGATATTGTACCATGATTATAAAAGTGGTAACCATTTTACCTATTAATGTTTTTGCTATATGGTGAAACAATGGATGTAGGTTTCAACATTTATTAATTTTTTTTGTTTAGACATTAGCTTGTGGATGGTATCCCAAACTCATTTTTAGATGGGTGATTAGGTACTTGAAGAGTTTATGATAGAAATGAATCGTGAAAATTGATTTTCTATTTGCTGCAATAGAGGTCAGAATGTTGTGAATCAAAAATATTTGATCAAGAAATGTTTGGGCATAACACATAATTAAGGATATTTATAAAGGTGATATACCACCATGATAATGAAAAATTTACCTCATGATTTTGGTAAGTCTACAATCAAATAAATTGAAATGTTAGTCCAAAGATATTGTGGAGTGGGTAGTGTTGGAGTAAACGAGGTGATACCACTATTTCCCATTTATTGTGTTAGCATATATCACATCTTATAAGAAACATATTTATATCCTACTTAATTCCAAGTTAGAATAAGTTGTAGTCGACTCGCTCATGTATTTTTATAAATCATGAATGAATTGTGGAAGGGAAGGCATGAAACTCACTTAATATATATTATTTTAACCTGGATCCAATGATCAATATAATGTGACCTTTATATCATAAGGTTTGTCCATCCAAGCTATAATGAAATTTTACAATGGGATCAATAGATAACTAATGATTGAGTTATTTTGTGGGTTTTTCATGATTCCACTTCTATTCTTATCATGTATCCACTCTAAAATAGTGACATATACATTACATAGTCATGCATGTTTTTTAAACTAGTGATAGAGTTCATCAAACAGCTATTTATGTGTTTTCTATGATGATCATTGTATTGTATAGTCCCTAAATTTTTGTAATGAAATTCAATAATATTAGTGAGAGGTACTTGGAAATGTTAATTTTTGACATATCTTAAACCACTTAACTTACACTCAAATACATGCCTCTTATTCACCATTCCTCTACTCATATATTTATATGCAGGCTTGTCCCTTATTTTAACTATAAATAATACAAAATAGGTTTTAATAAACATGCTTAACATTACTCATATAATTCTTAGACTACTTCCAAATTAAAAAAATTATCCTTGTTTTTATGGGACATGATTGTGTTAGGTAGATAGGTCCACATTCACAGACCTATTTATCTAATGTCACCTCATCCCCATGACATTTAATGACTATTTGTGAAAAAATGAAATATTAATTTAGGTCATCTCACACATTTCACAAGGTTGTATAAAGTAAATTATTTAAAAGGATCACTATATAAGTAAATAAAAATATCATTTCAAAGGGACTTGATATCCAGTTTGGCACTATTCATTGAGAGATCATACACTACTACACATTGAGAAAAATCTACAATATTATTTGCAAACTCAAGATCATTCACTAAAATCAGTCATAAGTCAAGTTTGAAGGATTTCAAACCAAGTCAAGAGCTAACAATTTCAAGTATCAAATCAAAATTCATAGTTGCACACATATATTCAAGGAACATGATTACACAATCATTTTAGGTTGGATAACTATGTGTGGCTTGATTTATTGTGAAGAATCTTCTTGAAATAGATTATAAATATATTTTAAATATGTACAAATAAAATAGAAAAATATTATTTGTATTATATGAGGTGCAAAAACTTCATTATAAATGTCATTGGCCTCTTTGAGGAGAAAAATTCTTTTGAGCAAGGTCAATTCAATACAATTTGGGATGTTTTCTCAATAGTATAGACTCCTATTTATACTAATTCTTCATTAAATAACTAATACTTCCCATGAATGTGTGATTATTAAAATAGGCTTGAGGGGCATCTTACAAAGCATATGCATCCATAGCCTTTTATTAAAGATAAAAATGACAATAAAATGGTTAGGATGAAGGGTCCTAACATGCCTTTGCCATTAAAATATTTTCCCCTCAAATATGAAGGTGAGTAAAATATTACTATAGATGATGAAGAGGTTATCACATAAGATCTTATGGTTGTATCAATTAAAATTTTACTAGAGCTTCAATGATAACGTGATTTTAGAGTTGATGGGAGCACCTTTCCAACTAATTTAACAATTTTGGGAATATAAGTGTGTTATTCCTAATTTAGTTAAAGGGTCTGAGTAGTAAAATCAATAAATAAATATGTAATTATTATTCCACTAATTTTAAAAATTTATTTACAATTTGAAATTTTAAAAAAATAGTAATAATAAGAAGAAAACAAGACTTAGCTAGAAACTGATTGATCTCACTGAGATAGATGCTAGAATTCACTATGCAGGACTATGACACTATCACAAACTAAGATCTAAACTTCATTTTGAGATTGGATAGGAGCATCAAAACTAGACAAGATTAGAATCGGTGCTATAGTCCACCTCTACCACTATTTTTCTAAGGATCTAAGATTTATGGGTTTTGTTCACCATGTCTGTGTGACCCTATCTACAAAATTTTGATAGCTAAAAGTCTATAGAGCTCTCTGTAGAGTAGATTATTTCTTCAAACCCTATTTTTTATTATATTTTGACCAATTTTAATCAAGAGAGGAGGGGGTTAGTGTGTGTAAGATGCATTGAATGTGGATCCACACCCCTTATTTGGGCACACTGCCTATAAACCAATACTCTGAAGAAGGATCAAGCCATATGTAGTTCTCCCATTTGATGTGCCTTTTGAAATTATGTGTATGAAGATGCAAAATGCTAAATTGAATATGCTTGAGGTGGCTAGGGACTGGTGTAAGGATTTGAATAAGTGAATAGGGAATATTACTTAGTAGTCTTGCTTGATTTCTATATTGCTTAGTGATAATTGCCAACCCTTTTTAAATAATTTTTGAATGGGTTTTTTTAGGGATCTATTGGTCATGGGTTGAATGTGCTCACATTAGAATGATAAAGAAAAGGATGGTGAACTATAATAAATTGACTGTTAGGGCCATATATGGACTTAGACAATAGCACCAAAAGTGGATAGGAGTGGCACCGACACTATAGTCCTAGTGTGGTACTATTGTCTTGAGCAAATGGGACTTAGGGGGATGGATCTGTCATGGAAAGAGGGGTATGGCTCAGATGGAATCAAGTATGGAAGTCTACAGATGATTGAGAATCAGTGAAAATATGCCTATGAGGGTCATTAGAGCAAGCAAGAGGGACCTAAGGGTTGGGTGTCATTATCTATGCTCAAATTACTATTTTTTTCATTTTATATGACTGTATTTGACCCCCCTTTATTTAAGTGAGGTGATAAAGTAAAAAAATTGGATAAAGGAAAAATAGAAAGCGTACCTAAACTTATTTTAAAGAGTGAAACCCATGAAGCTATGTGATGTTGGGTGTCCATAGAGAGAGCATGTTATGAAGTGTAAATATGTAAGAGAAAACAAAGAGTAGATTAGTTCTTACTAGATACACTATATCTAAAATAAGAACATACAAGGTTGGGTAAGAGAGAGAGAGGAAGAGAAATGAATGAATACACTTCATCGAGTATGTAGACTAATAAAAAACCTATTGTGATGTATAGTGATGTTGAGTAATGTTGAATGTGTTAGGTATGCTATACCAAGAGTAATATCATGAACGAAGGTGAGTGCTCAATTCCTCAGAAGTGTTTCAAGAGTGCAAAGGCTATCCCTTTGGCTCCATCATCGCCCACTAAGTGAATTTGGGTGATCATTCATGTACTAATCAATGTCTAGACTATGTGTCCAATCCTTGTGAATAGGTGGTTTAATAATACAAAGACTAGTTAGTCATTTGGCTCCATCATTACCCCATGAAGTGAAGCTATAAACTGATACCTGTATGAAATGTGTGTCATATGAGATGGATCATGAAGCCCATAAATGTACTATGATCTTACAATGTTGGCATGGATAGCTAAATGTATGTTGGAAACTAGGCCACTCTTGGACACTCTAAAAGATGGAGATTAGGCTTGTATGAAATCCACTCTAGAACTAGTGCACTAAGCTTGTATGAAAGCCACTCGAGAACTTGAAAACTTAGGAATGTGGAAGTTAATCTTGTATGAAAGCCATTCCAAAATGATGCCAACCATCTGTAGATGGAATAAAGTATGTAACTTCTAAAAATGCTTGGGTAATGCCAAACTTAAAATGAAAAGAAACAAATGTGCTGTGCACATTTCCCCCAATCACTAGTGTCTAAAACATGGATTTTGATCTATAAATCATATAAACTACCATATCTAAAACTAGAAGTGAGATCCATCATACCATGCATGATGCCCCCTATATCTGGATTCTCTGAGTGAAAGTGTACTAAAAACTATTGATTCTAAACTATTTTGGCTGTGCAAAACCGTAGTTGAACCTACTTTTCTACCTGCTTTTTTTACTATTTAGATATGAGTAATAAAAGTGGACACTAGTGGTACTAACACTATAGTCCAAGTTGGGCATTGTTGTCCTGGGCCAAATCTGGTGATTGTTTTGATATTCTCACTATTTGCCTAGTTTGTTCTAATTTTTTTGATATTTGGTTGCTATTTTAAGTGTGTTAAATGTTGGATTCGTGACTATTAGGAGATTTGATCCCTATGACAAAACCCTTGATTATTTCCCCCTCTTTTAAGGGTATGAATGAATACCCTTCAATGACTACCCTTAGAAGAAAGAGCCCTGCAAGTGTGTTATGATGCAAAGATACATGATATAGCAAGATATCTCAAAATATAACACGATTTGTCTTGAGATATTGTTAGATCAACAAGGGTATGCCTATATGGATATAAAAATGTAATAAGATGTGAAATATGCTAAACTTGAAATGAAATTTTGGTTAGTTGTTAGTTGGAGGGATGAAGCATGATGTCCATCATGGCATCCAAGAAAGCAAGATAAATACATGATGTGGATGATGTCATGGCAAACAATAAGAAGAAAACAAGCAAAAAACACACAAGGCAAGAAGTAAGAAGAATACAAGGGTGGCCAAGAGGCCACACAAAAAAGGGACATGGGAACATGTCACTCAAATTGGAAAGCAAGCATACAAGGCATGTTCAAATGTTGCATATACATACAACCAAAATAAAAAAAAAAGGTTGGCATGAAGGTCATAATCACATAGAAGAGTACATGTATAGGACATTGGAAAATGTCCTAAGGCACACATAAGACATAGAAGCAAAGGACATTAGCAAATGTCTTAAAACAAATACAGGAGACAAAACATGAACTGAGAAATGCAAATAATCTAGCTATGCTAAGTAAGAAAATAAATCATGCAAGAAATTAGAAGTAAAATCACATCTAACTAATCAAATAAAGATGGAAAGTATGAAAGTCATGTTAGTACAAGACTAGGTATATTTTAAGAAATACATAAGTGCTATATACTAGAGAGTATCGATAGAGTAATTTGTGTAAGCTAGTAAGTAATGTACATCAACATGATAACTAGAGTGTGTGGTGTAGGAATGACATAACCTAGATGGTGTAGTCATATAGAAGATGCCCCCAGTGGGTATGTATATCAATGTATGTCTCAATGTAGAAGTAGGATGCCCCCTCAATGGGTAAAGTGAAGCAATCAAAGAGTTGGATGTCACTACACACACTTAAAAGAGATCAAGTGAAGCATGGTAATGTAGATAAATTGATAATCAATAGCATAGAATAACAGATGTAAGTCTAATATGATAGTATAAATGTAAAACATGGATAATGCATATAATTGAAATGTTTTTGGTGTTTTGGAGTTAATTGTATTTTGAAATATTTGAATGTTTTTGAATTTTTGAAAAGTTTGAATGTTTTTGGATTTTTGAAACATTTATGAACTATGTACAAGTAATAATATAAAGAATATATACAGGAAATACTGAGAAACTATGTATAGGTAACTTTAAAAAATTAAGTGTAATACAATGTGTGAAATGAAATGCTAGACATGGAATCTGCGTAGATGCATAATATTCATTAGATTTTTGTGTTTGTTTCCTTCAAGTGAGTCTAGATGATACACTTTAGGGTTAATATTTTTGGTAATAATGTATGGACCTAGCCAATTTGGTATGAATTTTCTGTTGGTTTCTTCTATAGCGTTGACATTACAAAGATTTTATTTGAGAATGAGATCATTAACTTTAAATTATGTAACGTGAACTTATTTGTTGTAGGAGCATTGTATATATTGTTGGTAGATTCTAAGATGTTCTACTGCTTGAATGCATGTATGGTCTAACTACTCAAGTTGGTGTAGATGTTTTACATGATACTGGTCATCAGTGATAATGTGTTTAAGGGAGACACAAAGAGATGAGATTTCAAATTCCAATGGTAGGACTGATTCTATGCCATATGCAAGTGAATAAGGAGGGTATCCTATGGGCATGTGGATACTTGTGTGATACACCCATAATGTAAAGACTAGTTGGTTCTTCTAATCATCTCTAAATTTGGTCACTATTTTGCTCAAAATGTTGTTGATGGTTTTATTGGTGACTACTTCTTGACCATTTTATTATGGGTAATATGGAGTGGAGAATGTGTGTTTAATATTATATTTTGTAAAAAAATTCTTGATGGTTTTGTTCTTGAATGATGTTTCATTATTGGAAATGATGGCCGTGAACAAGTCAAAGCGTGAAATAATGTGAGTCATGATAAAACTGTAAATGTCTTCACCTATAGTAGATTGAAGTGGAATGGATTCTACCTACTTAGTAAAGTATTATGTGGCCGTGATTATGAATTTATGTCTATTGGTAGATTCAAGGTTAATTTTTCCAATAAGATCAAATCCACATAACATTAATGGCCATGGAAAGATAATAGGCTGTAATTATTGTGATGGTGCATTTATCTCATAGTTTTGCATATTGTAAACATTCATATTCCATGGTGGGCTAGTAGTACCCTTATCGAAGCAATTATTCATCAAAGGATCATTTAGAAAGGTCTCCACCAATGATTACATAACAGAGTGCTTGCTTGTGTAACTTGCACTTGTCATTTCAAGAAAAAGTGTTTGGTGTAATAGATTTACTTAGAAAGTTATAGATATCAGAGAACCATTCTAGAGTTGTGAAATTGCATGTAGTGTCTATAATGGATAGTGCAATCAAATCTGCATTGGATATTGATGGCGATTATAATCATATAATTATCAAAATAAATTTATCATCATCAATGTCAATAGGAATCAAAGATGTGGCAATTTCCATTGCATTTGCATGTTGGTTGTCTTTTCTTGGTATACTTTCTATAAAAAAATTAGTTAAACTATGATTATAAACATTGTACCATGTTTCGGTATGGGATAAGATGTTCTTCTTTTGTCTAATAAACATCACTAACTTGGTTGACCACAAGTTGGGAATCACTAAAGACTTAAATAGATCTAATTTGAATAGATTGGGTGATAAATAAACCTAAAATAAGTGCTTCATTTTATATGGTGTTGTTGGTGCAAAAGAAACTTAATTGATATGGAATATGAACTATGTGACTAGAAGGGTCGACAAAGATAATGCCTACCCCTGCACTAGATGCATATCAAGAACCATCAAAGAACAGGGTCCAAGTATCAGAATGAGTAGAATAGGTAGTGAAATCATCTCTAAATGTGTTATTAATAGGATGAGTGTTTAGGAGTGATGTGACTGCCAAATGGTCTGCAATGATTTGGCCCTTTATTGATTTTTGGAGGACTATTTTTAAGTGAAACTCTGTTAATAACATGACCCATTTTGTGATGCGACTAGAGAGATGTGATTTTTACATGAGAAAATTTAATGGATATGCTTTTGTGATAACCTGAGTCTCATTATTTACCATGTAATGTCAAATTCTTTGTGTGAAAAAAACTAGTGCTAAACATAAATTTTCTATTGCGGAGTAATTTTTTTCATAATCAACTAATATATGACTGATATAATAAATTTCTCATTCAGTGTGTTGATCATCATGTTGTGCTAAGAGTGCTCCTAATGCATGGCCTATTGCTGAGATATATAGTAGGAAAGGCCTGTTAGGGACAAGTGACTAAGATAGGTGGGTTGAGAAGATATTGTTTGATTTTATCAAAGCTTTCTTAACATGCTTGGTCCCAAAAAAACATTGTATCTTTATTTAATAATCAATTGAATGATTGAGTTTTATCATCAAGTTGAGCTACAAAATGATGTATTTCTTAGATCTTGCACTGTAGGGATCAAAGTTACTTTAAGTTCATAGGAGGTTGCATGTCGATTATTGCTTTGACTTTCTTAGGGTTAACCTCTAAGCCATGTTGAGAAATAATGAAACCTAAGAGTTTTCCTTGTGTAAATCCAAATACACACTTCTTATGGTTCAATTAGACATTATATTATTTGAGTCTTTGAAATATCTTTCATAAGTCAATAGCATGATGTTGTCATTATTTGTATTTAGCTAAGATATCATTGACATAATACTCGATAGCATAATGAATCAAATCATGAAATATATGTGTCATGGTACGCTGGTATGTGGTTTTGGCATTTTTTAATCTTACAGGCATGAACATGTAACAAAATGTACCCCAAGGTGTTATAAAAGATGTTTTCTCTTGATCTTCTTCAGTAATTTTGTTTTGGTTGTATCTTGCAAAGCCATCCATAAAGGATAACATTTTATATCGAATTATGGAATCGATGATAATATCAATGTTAGGTAAAGGAAATCATATTTTGGGCATGCTTTATTTAAATTTTGAGAATTAAAACAACACTGAATTTGTCTATTGGGTTTGACCACGAGGACTATATTGGAAACCCATTCAGGGTGTGCTACTAGTCAAATGAAACTGACATCTAAGAGGCATTGAATCTCATGTTTGACTAAGAGAGCCACCTTAGGATGCATTTTACAAATTTTTTGTTTGACAAGTTTAGCATCTGGGTATAAAGGAATTTGATGAACTGTTATGTATGTATCAATTCCTAACATATCAGAGTAAGACCAAGTAAAGAGTTCTGGACAATTTGTTAAGGCTTGATGAATATCTATATCTTTTTCCTTTCGTAGGGCAGTGGCTAATAAAAAATGTAGGGATATTGATCAGTTCCAAAATTGAAATTAATTATTTCTCTGTTAAGTAATGTGGAATGATCTAGTGTATAGGGAGTGGTAGGATTAGTATCATTTCAATCAACTGGTATGTCTGGGAGAGAATCTAGAATTTCTTTGAAGTATGTGTGGGAATTTATGTGATGAGGAAATCTATTTTTATGATAGCCAAATGGAAGGTCCTCATATGCTCTAAGAAATTGTAGGAGGGATTCACCATTAGAAAATTCATCTAATGTGAACATGTCTAGTGAAACTACATCATTAATGAGATCAGGATAGATCAATGATAATGTTGAAGCATGATTAATGGTGTGGTCTATTAATGTAGTGGGTGGATAAAACTTTATATGCTTTAAAGTGGTGGAAGAAGGATTATTATGAAGGTGGGTAAAATGATATCCTATCCCTTGTGTTCCATGTTGTGTAGATGCCTTGATAGGATTGACAATTCTTTGTTCATTCTTTTCAAGACCTTTTCCATGATATCCTATCTTATTGAGACATTTAAGTGCAAAAGGAGAGGTAAACTGGTGATTTGGTATCAATTTTATTATGGAACTTGGGGTTTGATGATGTGTTGTATGTTCTGAAGGTATGAATAATAGGTTGTGTTGGTATGTTACCAAGATTGAAGTGTAAAATATAATTTTGTGGAGTTTTAGCAACTTGGAATTATTTAAAAGGTTCGTTATAGACTGGGCATGTGTAGATGTAACCTTTATGACTAAATTTTAGACAAGCATGGAGTATAGAAGGGACTGCATGCATATCATGAATCCAAGGCTGACCAAGTAATAAATTATAGTTGAGGTCATTTGAGATGACTCGACAAGTAGTTGGTAATGTCTTAGGCCCTAAGATAAGATTGAGTGTTTTTAACCCATGATTTTTTGTGGAATGTTTTCAAAACCTCTGATGTTCATATCAAAATGGTTGAGATATTGAGGTTGTATATTAAGATGTTTAAGAAAAGAAATGTTGTAAATATTGAGTCTTGAACCATTATCAACTAATACCCTTTTGACCCCCACATCATTAATTATTAATTGAATGTACTGATGTAGATGCTATTCAATGATGTGGCATGGGGGTAAATCCTCTTTTTCAAAAGAAATATGTTCTTCAGTCCATTGCATGGTGTTGAGGATAGATGAAACATAAGCTAGGTCAGTAGAAATGGGAATTCTAGTATTTTGAAGGGATGCATATAACATATCTTTGTAAAAATATGATCACTGAAGGATCTCAAGAAATGATATTATATTGGAAGGGGTGATAACTTAAGTGATAATGATATAACCATGAGTGTAATCAAAATACCTATCTTCTAAAACTTGGGTGATAACATGTAATGCATGAGCTACTATAGGCATAGAGCTAGTAGTAGGTGCGGGATAAGGTCTAGATGTATCAAGTTTGAAAGGAGGAGGGATAGATATAACCACTAGTATTTGTTTATGTCTAGTAGTGATAAGAAGATACTCAAAAGTAGCCAAGGAGTTATATGCATCTAGATAGAAACCATGAATGTGGAATGAAATATGTGTTATAAGTTGTATAACAATATGTTTATAAAGAGCATTCCACATGAAAGATAACAAGTTTGGGATAGAAATCATGAATTTGTGCATGAATGCATAAGAAAATTTGGCATGTGTTATGACATATGCAATGTGTTTAGCATGATAAACTTGAAAATATTTCCATGGGAGATAGAAAGCATGAATTTGTGCATGAATGCATAAGAAGCTTTGGCATGTGTTATGACATTTGTAATGTGTTTAAGATGATGGAGTTGGAAATTATTCCACATGAGTGAGAGAGAATATGCAAAAGGAATATTGAAATCTTGTGCATTTTTAGTAATAAATGTTGTAATATCATCCTTGACTATAAAGAGTAAACATGAAATACAAAGAATAAAGATTTGTACTAATATATGATAAACTTCATCATTCATGTACATGATAGGACCAATAATGGCTCCTTATTACTTGCAATAAATGTAAGAAAAAATTGTAGATAAATAAGATCCATTTTTGAAATCTAATTTTAGAATGTAAGGTGATATATCAAAAAGCAATGGGACCTAGTATATACAACTAAGGTTTTGAAAAATAGTTATGTTGAAATTTACCATGAAAATTTGAAATTTAAAGTGAATTTCTGAGTTAGATATGCAAGTAAAAAATCAAAAATTTATTAGAAAATTAGTGATTTAAAGAGACCTAGTAGATGCCACTAAGGTTTTGAAAAATAGATATTTTTGAAAATTACTATTGAATTTTGAAATTTAAATGGATTTTTTGATTTAAATATGCTAGTAAAAATTTAGAAAATGATTAGAAAATTATTGAAAAAATATTAGGACTAGTATGGGCAACTAGGGTTTGAAAGAAAATTATTTTAAAATTTAGACAAAATTATAAAATTTAATAATAATTTGTGATTTTATTATGCAAGTAAAAAATAAAATAAAAAATAGGAAAAAACATCAAAAAATTTACCCTAGGGTTTTTATGCACAAACAAAGTAAGTTGGATTCACCAAATGATTTAAATTTTTTGGGAATATTAGTGTATTATTCCTAATTTGGTTAAAGGGTCCGAGTAGTA
Source organism: Torreya grandis (assembly GCA_037957365.1). Classification (NCBI taxonomy): domain Eukaryota; kingdom Viridiplantae; phylum Streptophyta; class Pinopsida; order Cupressales; family Taxaceae; genus Torreya; species Torreya grandis. The sequence goes on along the minus strand of JARHVA010001634.1, from coordinate 2,355,314 downwards.
AAATTAGTAAATAATTATGTAATTATTAAGCTACTAATTTGAAATTTGATTACAATTCAAACTTTTCTAAAAATAGTAATAAGATGAAGAAAACAAGACATACCTAGAAATTGATTGATCTGACTGAGACAAACGCTGGAATTCACTGTGAAAGACTATGACACTATCACAAAGAGGAGATATGAAATTCATTTTGTAAATAGACAAGGGTGTTATAATTGGACAAGAGTGGCATTGGGGCTATAGTCCACCTTTGCCACTTTTATCTTGAGGATCTGAGCTTTTTGGGTTTTATTTGCTAGGTCTGTATGATCCTGTTTGTTAAATTTTGATAGAAAAAATTCTGTAGAGCTCCTTTTATATAATATTATTTCTTCAAACCCTATCTTCCATTATGATTTGACTAATTTTGAGCAAGAGGGGGGGGGGGAGTTAGTGTGTGTAAGATGCAATGATTGTGGATCCACACCATTTATGTGTGCACACTACCTATATACCAATACTTTGAAGAGGGATCAAGCTATATGTAGTTCTCCCACTTGATGTGCTTTGTGCAATTATGTGTATAAAGATGCATAATGCTAAATTAGATGTCCTTGAGGTGGCTAGGGACTGATGTAAGGATTTGAATAAGCTTGTATGGGTGTTGGCTGGCTGTATGCAAAGAATATGAAAGATTTCTTGAGTAGTATTGCTTATATTCTAGCTTTCTTAGTGATAATTTCCAACCCTTTCATAATGATCTTTGAATAGCATTTTATAGGGATCTATTGGTCATGGGTTGAATGTGCTTGTGTTAGACTAATAAGGAGAAGGATGGGGAACCAAAAAAAATGACCATTGGGTCATAAATGGACTTGGACAATAGCACTGAAAGTGGACAGGAGTGGCACTGGTGCTATAGTCCTAGTGTGGTGCTATTTTCTTGACTAGACGGGACCTGGGGGGATGGATCTATCATGGAAAGAGGAGTATAGATCAAATGGGATCAAGTTTGGAAGGCTATCGATGACTATGAATTAGTGAAAATATGCCTATGAGGGTCATGAGAGTAGAAAGAGGGAACTAAGGGTTGGGTGTCATTAGCCATGATCAAGCTACCAATTTTCACATTTTATATGACTACACCAACATAACCTTAGGTTTTAGAAATATAAATCCTTTAGTATCAAGTTAGATAAGCACTATTTGGGAAGAAACATTCTACCTAGATAATAATTTCCCCTCAAAGATGAAGGTGAGGAAACCACTACTAAAGATGAAGAAGGGGTTCCCATATAAAATCTTATGGATACTTCCATTGAAATTGTACTAGATCTTCCATGATGACCCAACTTCAGAGCTAATGGAGCACCTTCCCAAGATAACCTTAGGTTATAGAATGAGAAATCCTTTAGCATTAAGCTTTGGAATCACTATATTGGTAGTGATATTTTGGCTAAGGACCTTATTTAAGTAGGAGACATAAAATAACTATACGCACTTGTGATGAAGGTGAAAGTCTAACTTGTATGTGATACAGTCAATCAACTCAAGAACTTCATACAAACTATATAATTTAGGATCCAATTTTTTTTGGTAGCCTTTCAACTTGAGAGACCAATGTTTGTAAGGTCATTGGTAAGGAAAACATATAATTGGGTTGAAAGGCTCATTTTGAGTAGTACATGTTTGCCTATGTAATCTCCTAAAAGTAGTATTTGGATGTTAAGAGTACTATTTGAGACACACTATTCTTATCTTAGCCTTAGAGCTATCTTAGAGACTTTTATCATAATTTTATAGTCTTTATGTAAACCATAAATGTCCCTAGTCAGCTAAAACATAGTCCTAAACCTTCATTCTTAGATACTAGCCCTTCATGCCCAACAACTTCCCAGTTGGATATTAGCACCACAGTAAGGACACTAGAGCCACATAGTGCTAGTGTCCCCAACATGAAACTAATGTAGCTTGCCCTAACTCTCTTGAATGGATATATTTTCAATTTTTTACCCCTCTTAAGGTCAACCTAAGCACATTTTATTATTTGTACAAGATATAAAACACTATAAATGCAAGACTCTTAGACATATATCCACTAGATGGAAAATAGATGCAAAAATCCTATTCAAACAAGAATCAATTTGAGCAAAATCAAGGTTTTTAGTCCCTATTCTACCCTACTTCTATATACTACCATCTATAGTTGCCCTATGCCTAGATTTAAAATATTTCCAATCTCAAGAACACTCAAAGAATTCAAGATCACTACCATTCTAGCATTCACTTACACTTGTACCAATACTTAGTTGGGAGAACTACATCAGGATTGATCCCTCCTTGGAGTATTGGTATGTAAGTAACTCTGTTCACAATGGGGTGTTGAGGATGTCCAACCTATCCTACTAACGAGCACACATTTTAGCTCATGTTATATTTTCTAGGAGGATTAACATTTTCATCATAAATCAATTATTATAGGCATAATACAAAGTTATAGATTTCATGTGTAGGAATAAAACCTAAAAACATAGGTACAAGTGCACCCATATTATAGGAATAATTCTATGAAGAGGACACTAGTGCCATTTTTAGGACACTAGAGCCACATGGCACTACTATCCAAGTGTGATGCTACTATCTAGGGGAAGATCTAACTCTGAGATCTTGTTGACAACACTTAGACCTATATGTAACCCAATTTTCATCAGTCAGATCTTCTGTGATAGGTTTTTTGTAGATAAATCTCTATTTTCACATATTTATTGTTATTTTTACAAAGTAAAAGCAAGTCAAATTCTATAATGAATCAATGAATATTTATTGTATATTATTTCACTAATTTAGACAACTTAGCTCTTTAATTTAATATAGGATTTACACTATTAAAACCCTAAAAGGTTAAAATATTTGGTGAACTCGACTTACTTTGAATATTGTTCAACACCTTATATTGCATTTTTTAAAATTTTGTGCACCAAATTAGGGCTACATACTTCTATTTTTATAAATTTTTGGTAGAATCTAGCTCATTAAATTAATCTTACATTAGGGTTACCTTTATTTAAACATAATTTAAATTTTTACAAGATAGCCTTAATTAAAAAAAAACCTAACTCTAAATGATCTTAGGGTTTGTATCCTTTCCCCTATTTTCATTAGTTGCTTTAAATTATTTAAATTTCATATATTTTGTTTTATCAGATCTATTCCAATTTGTTTACTATATGCCATCTCAAAAAGCTATTTCTCTTCCATTAAGAAGAAGTACTAGACTAGGTGGTAATCCTGTAGAGTATATTTAGATGCCTACTATCTGAGCCTATAGCATGGATAAGAGACCTATCATAACTCCAACGATGCATCCTTGACACCTTGATTATGTGGATTTCAATGATAATACAACTAAAGATGAACAATACAATTAATAACAAGATGATATAAACATTGAAAATTGGGACACTCTCCCTCCGCTTAACAACAATGACATAATTATCAACAAAGATGAGATATTAAAGGATTTTAGAAATATAATTCAAGAATAGCCCCTTGGTCATGCACAAATCCTAGAATCCATATTGGAAATAAAAAATAAAGTAAACAATGGTCAATCTTTGGGAACAACCCTTTGATCATGCACAAATCCTATGATAATCATTTTTTATCATGGTAGCATGGTTGTTTTTCGTAACGTGATATGTGAAAAATTGTTCTAATACTAAAAAACATGGAAAGACCACAAGGTTTTCAAGGAAAGAGGATTGCACATTCGATCATATCCAAAAATTATTTGAAAAAACCCTTATAATTTTTTTTAACAATACCTATAAGGAAATATAGCTTACTTTAAGCATTATGAAATTGAATTTTAAAAGATTCCACTATCATATGTAATGTATTGGTTTAATTGTGATGTTAATGTTAAGTCTAATCTTAATATTAAAGACATGTCCAATTCTAACAACTTATTACAACTATGACCTCTAAAAATGTGGATATATACATGTTATTTCTATATTTATATTAACATGTGTCAAGTTCCTAAGTCTTAAATTAGTCCATTATACTTATGTCAAAGATAAAAGGAAGTAACCAATACTATTAAAATAACAATAAAAAATAAAATAAAAATAAATAAATAAATAATAATATGTATGAAAGTAAAGTTTTTTTGTCTTTAGAGTTATTTCTCAATGATATGTCGTTACAATAGTGATCACTAGGTCATGAGTTCTAATCTTGATTGAACTGTGAGCGTTAAGTAGAGCTCCGATGTAATCTCGAAAGATTAGTCATTGGACTTGCCCTGCAATCACGCGCCTAAAAATGTACCAAAATGTTGGATCCAACACAATGATATTGCCATGCCAAAAAAATTATGAACACCCTCAATCATAAAAGAAAATTAATAAATTCTTAACTCTTTTCAAATATGATCACTAATATTTCCCCTGGTACTAATAATACAACTTAGCATTCATAAACTTCAATCCAATTAAATCTAGCAAGGTACTCATAACCCAAAAAAATAAATAAATAAGTAAATAAATAAATAAATAAATAAATAAATAAAATAATGTTAAAAGTGCAACGCCCCTATCCCTTTAAACAAGTAATGTCATTTGAAAAATGTAATTAAACATAAAAGTAAGTTAACTTTAGATTTGCATTAATAGAATGTTTTTAAAAAGAGATTCTTTAGCACTATTACCTCAGTCAGTCCACGGTTTTTGAAAAAAAAAATTGGTGGAAGGGAATGGAGGGAAATACCATGCCGTGCGTCCTCTCTTGCCTCAGTATGCCGTTCATGGTCTCCTTTTTCCTGTTTATGTAGAGTAGAGTATTTTTTTTTTTCATTTGCAGTCCATTTTTTATTTTTTCATTAAAAACATGGTGTGGGGGCAGCATTGCCACATCCCACGTTATTTTATTTAATATGTCGAAAAAAATTTCCATGAAAAAACATCACTCAGTTATTCGGTCAAACATTTTATCAATTCTATAAATATCGACTCTAGTAAATATCATTTAGTTGTTTCTATAAATATCGATTCTAGTAAATATCAACACTTTCAAAAACCTTCATGAAAAAATTAATTTGTAAGTAAGAGTTTGTTCATAGTCTCAACCACTAGACTATGAAAGCCTACCATTTCATTGTTGTAACTATTTTAATATAAGGTATTTGATTAAAAAAATTATAAACATTAGAAGAAAAGAAGATTCATTTTGGTGGAAGGACTCCCTTCATACCAACCTTACAGTGATGGCTGATTCTAAAAGCGAAGATTCAACATTGTTTTTAGATGATCTCTAATCTCGTGTTCAAATTGAGAACTTCAAAAGCCCCTTACGGAATGAGGGAAACCTGCTGGCAGATCCAATAACTTCAAGGAAGACTTCAAACCTAGCTCTAGGAACCTCTGAACTAGATATCTCCACAGAAGTTAATCTACAGTGTGATATATTCATGGTAGAATCAAAGGAAGCTACATCAACATAAGACAAATCTCAGTCTTCTAAACCAATTGAAAATTCATTACCAGTTCAGCCAAAAGTTGTGGAAGAGAAGGGAGAATGGACCAAGATATGAAAAAAGAAAAAATGCAAAAGAGTTGCGGTTCAGTGTTTCAACATGGCTCTCTGTTTAGGGCAGCCTGAGCAAAAGTTTCAAAGAAGACAGTTGAATGCGATACTTGGTGGAAGTTTTGCAGAAGATTGGTTGATGTTAAATGGGTTGTTAAAATAAGGTAGTATCCATTGCTTGGTACAACAAGTCTTAGTTCCTTGGCATTAGGCTATTTTACTTACTTGGCTTCCATTGGTAGAGGCGTCTCATGTGAGTGTTAATGTTATCTTTTTCTCGATTGTATAATGTTCTGGTAGCTTCAAAATCCAAGACCTTTAACCATATCAAATAACAAATTTGAGATCAAATTTATTTGTGCAAGGGATAACAATTTATATTTACTACAAATTTGTGGGTAGAGGTCATCTTAGTCAATGGTACTCTTGAGTAAATTCATATTATTATTTCTAAAAATGTAGAAAATACTCTCAATCTGTAAATGTCTGTCATTGTCCAATTTAAAAAATATACAAGTTAACCATGGGATGTGAATAATCCAATTCATGTCCTTATATCACATGTTATTCATGTTAATCGGGAACAACTTTTGTTAAAAATGGTTTATTCTCTAACAATACATAAGTGACATATCTTAAACTTTGTAAAAAATAACAATTGATATTGAGAATGACAAACCTCAAGGATTGACTTTTCCTACAATCTAAAAAGTCGAATCTTTGTAAAACCTTTGCATCTATCCTCCTTTCTTTGTTAAAATATATTTTAGAAGACAAAGATACTCCATATATTTCATATCATACAACTAATTAAAAATTTCTCAAAATTAATTCATTACAATTAAAAATTCCTCTTCCTTAATTTATTATTAATAGACACATATATATTTATCTTTTTTTTTGATATATACACTCTGCTCCCAATCTATTACTTTACTTTCTTCGCATTCGACATGTTTTTACAGCGCCTCTTTAATGCAACTTGTAATATAAACTGGATAGATTTATTTATGCATACGTCGCTGAATTATCGTGTCAACTGGAAAAGTATTTCAATTTTATATATTTTTATTTACCTATTTTATTTAAAAACATGGAATTAGATTATAAATTATAATTAAAATAAAATACGGATGTCATGTTTACTTTGCTGGGCTGATATTGTGTGCAGTTCACGCATTCTAACTGAATACCGTTACCCTGAGGGACAGGAGCACCATAAATGTGACTTTTAATGAGATAGAACCTAGTCGTATTTAAAGTATTCAAACATTTATACAAAGGTATGGGTTGGCTTCATTCAATTTGTATATGCTTTGATAAGAACTTATATTAGTTTTTTTGAAAGACGTTCCCCTCTGTTTACTTTATATATTTGTTACTAATTTCCGTCACAATGTAAGCTATGCAAAATTAAACTGCACGTCGTAGTATCTGATCGCCGTAGTTAAATATCTCTGCGATCATGTATTTCGGATCACCAAGTAAATTTATATTTTCTTTTCAGTTGTAGGATGATCAATTAAATTTATATTTTCTTTTCAATTGTAGGTTAGGTGTAGCGCGAGTGCGAGTGGATGGCTGGTGGGTGGTTGGGATGCAGTTTGTTTTTCAATTGTAGGTTAAGTATGAGGGGAATTACAAGATTATTGTGATATTTTTATTTTCCATGACCATTCTGGTTTTTTTTAATGGAACTTCCGTCGCTGACACGTAAAAAAACTCCTTCCATTGCATTCAGATCTATGTTCTCACTTATAAGACAATTCATTTTTGGATTGATTGTTGGATTTTATAGATGTGTGGTACTCAGACTGCTTACTGATCATAATTAGTAGAGAAATATAATTCAAGCTATTAGGAAAGAAAAAACTCATCCCCAATGTATTAGTTACAATTTAGATTTATGATATTATTATTAAATATGAAAATAGAATTATTATTAAAAATGTTTTGTGTTTTTTTTCTTCAATCTCTTTTTTCAAATAACTATTAATTAAAACAGATAAAAATAAATAATATAAATCAAATAAACAAGATTAGAGTTTAGTTTAGTGTTTTTTTTTTTTCTTAAATTTTAAATTATCGAATCTACTTGCAAGATAATGTTGGGCGGCGGCGGTAGGCTGGGATTAAAGTGTACTACTTTAGCATTTAACATGTATATTTTATTTAATGTCAATGCTTATTGATATTTTTCCCTCTGAACTCATAAATAACTCTTTCAATATAGTCGATTATGCGATGTTATTGGATATGTTTTTGTTGAATCCATATTATATGTTCGAAATGTTACTAATAAAGGGAGAAACTAATCACATCTCCAATCGGAAATCATTTCTATAAAACATGTATAATATCAAAGCAAATCACTTGCAACCTTACATATTTTACAGTTTGGAAGGGTTTTAGCGAAGTAAAATAAGAACTTTTCTTTGTTTATTATTGATTAAAATATTATTAAGATAGATTGCCTAAAACCTTACATATTTTCCAAATTTGGAAGGGTTTTACCGAAGTAAAATAAAATCTTTTATCTGTTTATTAGTGATTAAGAAGAGTATCTTCTTGGTACTGAAACAAATCCCTTATTGAGCAATATAATGATGCTAATATTACTTGGTGCATGGTCTACTAAATTTTCTCCATAGGGTTTGGAATTATATATTTATATATATATATATATATATATATATATATATATATATATATATACATATATATATATATATCATTTTCGATATAAAATTCAAGTGGATATTGAGTAACATAACTCTATTTCATTCCGACATTTGAGCTCTTTTTTAAAGCTTTTTTTCAGATTTATATATTTAGGCATCAAAGTTTTGGGTCATCTTCACATTCTATAAGGTATGAGTGACCGGACCTTTCACTTAAGACATGTGAGACCCAAGAGTTTTTATTTAAAGATTATGAGACATTTCCCTCCACACTTGCATAAGATACTTAATAGTTCTTATGTTAAGCATGAGGGTCCTACCTCATCATGTGATTCACTTAGGCATGAAAGTCCTACATCTGATCTAGAAATTTTCTTACATACATTATTTGTGCACATGGCACATAATTACTTATAGGCATATTATTCCACCATCTGTGTTTGTTTGAGATGGATTAATTATTGGATATTGTAGAGTCATCAACACTCTTTGTGTGCTCTCTATCAACATGGATCTTTCACTATTCAACTACATCTTTTGCACACTATTCATATTGTCAAGTAGTGCTCCCTTCTTGGAAAAAATCTCATTTTGTGGTGGTTTATTTGACAAATTGATTTATCCTTGTGGTGATATATTTATGTTGTTATGGCCATATTTTCAATTTTTTTGGTTCTTTGTGGATCTATCTGATAGATTTATCGAAACCAACTACAAGATCCTTGTAGTGTATCTCCTACTTCATACCATCCTATTATTTTCAAAATTTTCATCTACCATACCCAATTAATATTTAATGGAAGTATGTTGTACTAGTATTTTGAGTGAGATCCTAGAGTTTCATCTCACTATTTTTTATTAGTCATTTTATGACATTGTACGACTTCATAGGTGACAACCTTATGACGTGTCTCTTTTTTAGAAAACTTTTTTCATTGTATATGGGTACCTCATCATGCCTAGTATCAGAGGCCATTTTATATATTTATCATCAATTTTTATACACTCTCCCTAAAGTTCATTTAAATGGGATGTTGGTGTAAATTCTTAATTACACCTTAAGATTATTTAGTGAGTAAGTATTTTTCTTATGATTTCTTATTTTATTATCTATAAAACAACTCCTATTTAATCTTGGAAATTTATACTAAAGTAAAAGTTTCACACCCATATATCATAATGCACTAAATTTTGTGTTGAACACGAAATCAAACGTTATGAAACTACTCACAACCACTTGAATTTATGAAACCACATGCTTTAATTTAACAACACTTATTTATGAGTATTTTTCTACTCTATAAAAGTGACTTCTTTAGTTTTTCATTGCCTTGACATGCCTTTTATTGCATTGGTATGGCTTGATTACATCAGTATTACATTGGTGTAGATTGTCAAAGGTCAATATACTATCCAATCCTTAAATTTTTGTAGTATAATGGAATAATAGTGGTATGATATTATACACAAATCTTTGTGTCTATATCTTTTATTTTCATAATGTGAGTAATGTTTAAGTTTAATCTGTTTGATCTTAGCTAGATAATAATTCTATCAAATTAAAGTGTTCGAAGCTTCTACTCATTAAAAGTGGTGAAACAAACACAAATAAAAAAATAATTATGAATATTATGTTTAAATTGTGTCATTCTTAGTCATTTTTTATTTAAAACTAAAACACATAATAATAATCTACAGTATTCACATATATAACACCAAGTTTTGTCATGTGAACAAACTATAAAATAACTTTTATTTAAAAAAATATAACATAAAAATACTAAGCAAAAAATATTATAATTAATTATATTAATGCAACATCACAATGCAATAATAACAAAGAAAAATTCCCTACTAAACAAGGAAATAAAATCCCAAACTTAAGGGTGACCAGTCAATTCATCAAAATTCATCCCCAAGTTGCCAAAAAAGAAAATGGAAGTTAAATGCTAATGTTGACCAAGAATGTTGTAATTAGTTTAAGAAACTAAGAAATTATGAACATCATAGCTTCAATAAAAAGACATAATTAAAATCAAAGTTAAAGAAAATGTAGATCCCCAATTCCAAGACAAGGGCAACATTTTTTGGAACAACAAGATCACATATTTCTAAATGGATTATGGATTCGTGAGACTCTCCCTTTATTGCATAGGATTGTTCAGTGTTTAAGATATTTATCAATGTTATATTATAACTCCTAAAAAAAAAAGCATAATACATTATTGTATTTTAATAAAAGGATAATACATTACATGAGTACAACTACACAATATTTCAATGACAAAATTTGGTAGTAGATATGTATAGAAGAGAAGTTTACAACAAGGCTAAGGTTGATTACCTCAATAATATATCCAACTATTATTAATCTTAAATTATCTTTAATGATTCACCTTTATTTAGAGGAGAATCCACAAGTCAAAGAATGACTTATCTCTATAGCAAGCAATAAATTAAAGGTAACTAAACTTGATGGAATTAATGGAAACAGTTAAAAAAATTAATTTTCAATATTAATTTAACAAAATGAAAAAATATTTAAATCATCAAGAAACCAAAATAATAATTAAATTTTCTTCCAAATATCAATTAAAGAAATATCTTTTTCTAAAATTATTTAAATCCACAAATACTTTCCAAATTAAATAAATCATTTTTCTTGCTGAAAAGAGTAATTTTCAAATTCCTCCAAGCTCAGCTAAGTATTTTTAATTAAACATCCTCAAAGGCTACAATTCTTCCACTTATTCGAATAATTATAAAAAGCGATGATTTTTAAAATAGAAACTCGAAGAGGAGTTATATCTCAACCCTCGGATATGTTTAATTATATTCGTATATCGAAACCCTCAAAGCAGCTTCCGCTTTTTAATTAAAGAAGCAAAATTTAATAGGGCTTCATTTCGTTCGGAAGGGCAATCTCTGCCAATTTTGTTTTATTTATTTTTACAGGGTAATTCTTCCTCGCTCTTATATGTACTTTCTGTGTAGGATTATATATTTCCGTCAGTTTTGTTTCTACAGAGATGTCGAGTACTCAAAGTTTGAGTCCTTAGAGGGAGGATGGAAATGTACTGTTAAGCAGGCTGTTGGGTTATGGCCAGTTTTATGTTGTTTGGTAGTTGCTAGTTGGGGGCACCATAGGTGCTTTGCATTGTGTGGACTGTTTGGTTTCCTTCTAAACCGTGCTGGAGGGAGGTTGGAAGGTAGTTTGAAATTTGAATGTTCTACTCGGCAAGAAAACCTGTTGGGGGTTTTCGCAACCCCTGAGTGGAAGTTATTTAATTCTGGGATGGATCCCAGGAGATCTTGGTGGTTGTATGGCGGGCTGATGGTTTATGCCCAGTTTCATGTGGATGGTTCAAGTGTTGTTTTCCATTTTTGGGTTCCGGTTAAAACCCATGGTTCATGTTCTGGTTTTGGGGCCTTTTCAAAACACCTAGATGAAGCTCAGATTTATGATGAGTTGGTTTCATGCGAGTTTGTTGAGTGGCTTAGCAGCTCTGTTTGTTGTTTCAGTTCTGGGTTCCCACCAAAAACCATGTTTCCAATTTTAGGGCTCGATCAAAACCTCTGTGTGAAGCTTAGGATTTTTATTATCAATTTTTATGATGAGATAGTTTCATGCGGGCTTGTTCATTAGCCTAGTAGCCCTGTTTTTTGTTATTTTGGTTTTGGAATCCTGCTAAAAACCCTGTTTGTGATCTGCTATATCATGTTTATTGCTTTGCAGGAAGTAGGGGTATTTTAGGCTGACTGCTCATTGGTTTATGTCTGATTGTTGTGGCATGTTTTTTGTATGTGGTTGGGCTGTTGTTTGGTTGTTCATTGTTGTGACCTACGAGCCATTGGAAGAGGCAATGCTTAAGATATTAATTGTTTTATCTTTCTTTGTACAAGGCTTCGGGGCCTTTCAAAACTCCCATATTTACTCTCATCTAAGAAAACAATTAAATGCTGTAATTATAAGTATATAAGTGTGTATCAATGCAAAGCAGTTGACGAGTAAGAAAGAGAAAAAAATGGTTTGGAAATAATTTTTTTCCCTATGTTTATTATTAAGAAACACTAAAGTTTTTGCAAATGAATGTTAAGAGGAATGATATTGATTCTTGCCTCCTAAGTTTTTCATTGATTAACATATATATTTTATTTCATTCTAGCATAGTGGTCAAAATTGAATGAAGCATTGATATATTGTCAAATAGAGAGCACACTTTTCAAATAAAGGTTAAGGTCAACACTTGGTGTTCAACATTGCCAAAATTTATTGTTGATTTATGAAGAATCATCCCTTGTGCTTTATGTATGGTTAGATCCAATGCCATTTTAATAGGCATTTGACAGTGATTACCCCATGTAACAAGAGGAATTGGAACATGTGTTGGATTGCTAATATCTAAGGGGGAACCACAATATTTGTTGAAGGCAACAACCACACACATAGGCAATGAAGATGGATTAAAATTTGTGTGGTAGACAATGTGACTATTTCTATGATGGCTCCATTGACCAACCCTACTTTCACCCATAAATTGGATGTCAATGTAATCTTTTGTCCTTTACCTAGAAGCATAGTTTGCTCAAGTTGAGTGTTATTTTCTAGTGTAATACGTTGTTTATTATATTCTATTTTACATATTGCTATTGGAATATTTTAGCGATTTTAAAATTTGCTTGTTATGCATTTTCACTAATTTATTAGTTGCATACAAATGTGTTGACACTATGAAATCTTTCAAATATGTTGGATGTAAAAAGGATGATGTTCTTGACGTGAACATATTCCAACACTCTTTTGTTGTTGCCATGTGTAGGTTGAGAAAATAGCTCAGGTTGATTCTAGTTGTGGCTACTGTCAAAGTCACGAATCCCAATCATGTCAATGTCATTTATGTTATTATCACATGATGGATGCATGCAAGACAACATTTCCACTCATGCATTTCCACCTTGACCTGGACATGTTAGTCATTATCACTATCACTGTTTTAATTCACATTGTTGGGTTTTACTACATATATTTGATCAATATGCCATGGAGCATATGAATCTTTGAATTGTTTCCAATGTGCAATAACGTCATGTATAGTTAAACCAATGTCTATTGCAATGTTACATAATCATTTGTATAGTATGAGTGCAGACCAACAAAAATATTCATATGTTGGTGAATCAGGGGGAGGCCCAATAGATAAAGAATGGAAGCTGCAAACATTTTCTTGAATTGCTCCATGTTTCCATCGGTTATAATTTTTATTATTGTTGAAAAACCATGTTAGAGTGGCCTCAATGAGTGGAAATATATATCAAAAATGAGGGAAATTTGTATATACATGAATGAAAGAGGGTAGTTTTCCTTCGTCACTTGTGCTTTTAGAAACACATTAATTTTTTTTTCCAATAGACAAGGTAATTAAAGTTATGCTAAAAACTATTTGAGGTATCTCTTGTAACATGTGGCATGTTTCCTATGCACCTATGCCACATTCAACAATAGTTTCTATTAGAAACATACTATATGCAACTAGTGATGGGCATTCAACTACAACTATAACTAATATTCTAGTCAACATATGGTGTTAAATTTCATATTTGTTTTTAGCTTTAGCAAATATTTTAATCATAGATCTAATAGTAGCCATCACATAAGCTAATTTGTTATTATCTCTCATAAATTTTTCAAATATCATGACGTCAAATTTTCTTTTGAGAATATCTACCATACCCTTGTAAGGCACAAATTTGTCATCTTTAGTCTAGTATTGATCATTAACTTGATTAATAATCAATTGTGAATCACCATAAACAACTAGATGTTAAATATTCCACTAATCTGCAATATGAAGCATGTCAATCAATGCCTCATACTCTATAATATTGTTAATACATGATAATCCAATGTGAAGAGATCTAGGAATAAGATCACCTTATTGAATAATAAATAATATTCATGCAATAGAACCATGAGATGTGAAGGATCCACTAAAGTATAATTTCCATGGTTTGGATTCTTTTAGAGTCAAAATAGAATCATCAAGAAATTAAACTGTTATAGATTAGAAACTGAAAGATATGATTTGGCCAATTGATAAGTGAATACATGTCCTTTGATGGCATTATGATGTACATAATCTATTTCAAACTCACTGAGTACCATCACCCACTTATCCATTCGACTAGTCAAAGCTACTTTCAACAAAAGATATTTTAGAGGATCAACTTTTTCAATCAACATAGTCTTATTGTTCAACATGGAATGTCTTAGCTTCTGAGAAGCAAAAACCAATGCAAGACAAGATTTTTCAACTAGGGTGTATTTGTTCTCGTAGGGAACCAGTACTCTACTTAGATAATAGACTACCCTTTCCTTACCTTGATCATTATGCTAAGAAAGAAGTGTCCCCAAGCCCTGTTTAGTGGGAAAAATGTACAATAACAAGGGTTTACTAGGTGTTGGTGGAAAAAGCACTAGAGAATTTGATAGATATTTATTGAGTTTCTCAAATGAATCTTGATATTTATAATTCTATTGAAATGTACTTCCTTTCTTTAAAATGTGCATGAATGTGTGGCATTGATTAACAAGTTGAGAAATGAAGTAACATACTAGATCTTACCCTACAAATTGTGGAGTTACTTTAGATTGGAAGGAGGCAGGAATAATGGCCTTAAACGTGGTTGGATCAACTTCAATTATCATTTAGGAAACAATGAACCATAAACATTTTCCATAGTTAACACCAAAAATATTTTTCTTAGGGTTCAGGCACACATCCTCAAATATTTTATGCAATACTTCAACATGGACTGCATGAGTTATTAATTTACCTAGAATGCAATCCACATAATCCTCAATAATTTTATGCATCAAATCATGGATTATAATTTTCATTGCATGATGATATATGGATACAACATTTTTCAACCCACATGGCATTACCTGATAACAAATTATTCCTAAAAGAGTAGTAAACAACATCTTGTGTTGATATTCAAGAGCAATATTGATTTGGTTATAACCATAGAAACCATCCATAAGAGATAGCATCTTATAACCTATTATATAATCAACAATCATATTTATCTTTCTCAATGAAAAATCATAATTTGGGCAAGCTTTATTAATATCCTTAAAATCTATGCAAATTATGACAACAAATATTTTCTTATTAATTAGCATGATAGATCCAATCTGAGTAATCAATTGCTTTAATGAAACTTACCTCAAGAAACTTCTCTAATTATTTTTATACCAACATAGAAATTTTTGGATGCATATTTTGTAATTTCTACTTGATGGGCTTAGCGTCTAGATGTACAACAAGATGATCCACCACTGAATAAAAAACCAAACTAGGGATGTTCAAATAGGACCATGCAATTATATCAACGAATTCATGAAAACAAATAAAATCAATTCACTTTCATTTTAAGTGAGGGATGCATCAAGCTTAAGCATCTTAGGATCATATTGTGTCCCAATATTTACCTCTGTAGTTTCTTATATAATAAAAGGGGATCTATCTTCTAGAATTGTAGGTAAATAAGGTATTTGATTTTCAGAATCTACTCATGGACTATTAGGATATCCCATGTAAGAAGAATATGAATCATCCATCTTAGGTAATGTCCAATCAGTGACAAGATTTAGATTCTATAAGACCTTTTTTGTAAAGGTTTCGTGATCCTATGGATTGAGTTCTACCTAATATGATAACCATAAACTTTTATCACCTTGTGCTTCCTGTGGAGGAGAGTTAAATTCCTTGTCCATGTTTTCTTGAAATAGGTTTTCACCCATGGAATTATATTTTCTTTACTATTTTCCTTGTTCAAAAGAACCTCAAAGAAGTTTTCACTCAAGGACCTTGATGTTTCATTTTCATTTTTAATATGAGGGTATGTTCATGAAGTTGGGGGCCAATTATGTAGACATAACCAATAACATGTACGTGTTAATCACATAATGCATATGTGTAATGAGAATAACATGCATTATTAACAATATGGATCAGCTATTTCTATGCGATAATGTGTACCATTAAAACATCATGTACATGTTATGGTATACGTTATGCAAATAATGTGTATGTATTATTTATAATATGGCTTGGTAATTTCTAAGCCAATGTGTATGCATTAAAACATCATGTACATGTTATTGTTATGCATATGTGTTATGGTAATACATACACATTATTATAATGCCTACATATTACCTATTTAAATTTTTTTAAACCAATAGCTTAATGCTACCATTTACCATTTTCCAACTCCCAACTAATATTTTAAGATCGCGTATCTCCCTCAAAGACCTCAAAACTCACCAGAAGTCCATTGGAAATCTTGACACATCTCAAAATTCATAATGCTTCTACATAGATGAGGTAAGTGATAAAAAACTACACTTATTAACCTTGTATTTTACCAATTTTTTTACATTGCTTATTTTGTAAGTTATTTATTTTAAATAAACCAATCCAATGTAAGAGACCATAAACATCTTCCTAACCCTCCACCCAAATATTTTATTCCTTTGGCTAACCTTCCACTTGACCCTTCTAATTCTCAGGCTAACCCTCTACCTTGCCCTTCTAATCCTCTAGATAACCCTCCACCAAACTCTACTAATCCTCTGGCTAACCCTCCACCTAACCTTATTAACCTTCATATTCCTCCACCTAACCCTCCTACAATTCCACAAGATCCCCTAGGTAGCTAGGAGTATTTAACTGCACACATTGTGGAAAACAAAATTAAAATTCAGCAAGTAATCAGTAGAATGAGGGATTCCACATCAACCAACACCCACTACACCTATCTAAACAATAACCTAGAGTCATTATTGGGTTAATTTGACTCTATAATGAGTCAAATTGATAGGTGGGAATTAAATTTTGATTGTTGTAGGGATTATTATGCTGAAAATTGTCACCATGTGAGGTCAAAAACAAAAATATATCAAAAATAATCATTTGTACATTATTCATGGAACCAACGACCAATGCACCATTTCTAGTAACTGTTCCAATTTTAAAAATCCATAGGTGCCAACACAATTTGATCAAATCAAATTTATAGGACCAATGGTGGATGGTGTTTTATTATCCATCGTGTAACAACCATGAGGTCCCATTTTATTTTTTGAGGAAACTTTATTGTGAGTTTATCTTCAATGATATTCTAAATTATTTTGATTAAGATTAGTTTCAGGGTAGAGGGAAAGGCTCTATGTAGGATCGACCTAGGGAACGTCTTGCACCTAATCAACCTATAAAGATCCCTACCCAAAATCTACTTCATCACGAAATCCCCTATATTCTATGTTTATTTTTTCTATATATATTTGTTCAATATGCCATGGAGTATATGAATATTTTAGTTTTTTTCCAATATGCAACAATGTAATATGTATTTAAACCAATGTCTATTACAATGTTACAAAATCATTTGTATAGTATGAGTGCAAAACAACAAAAATATTCATATGTTGGAAAATAAGGAAGAGTCATAATAGATAAACAATGGAATATTCTAACATTTTCTTAAATTTTTCCATATTTCCATTAGTGATATTTTCTATTATTGTTGAAAGACCATGTTCGAGTGCCCTCAATGAGTGGAAATTTATCTAGAAAAGAAGGGTGATTTGTATATGCATAAATGAAATATGGTATATTCCTTTGTCACTTGTGCTTCTAGAAACAAATTTAAATTTGTTTACCAAAAAATAAAGTAATGAAAATTCTTCTACAAACCATTAGAAGTAGCTCTTGTAATATGTGCCATGTTTCCTATGCACCTATGTCATAGTCGACAATGGTTTCTGTTACAAAATTACCATTTAAAACTAGTGATGGGCATTCAAATATAACTATAGTTTATATTCTAGCCAACATATGGTGGTGGATTTCATATTTGTTTTTAGCTTTATCAAATATTATAATCATAGATCTAATATTAGTCATTGCATTAGTTAATTTATTGTGTCTTTAGTAAATCTTGTCTTGGATATTAATAAATTGTAAATAATGATGATCAATAAATAATACAAACTCTTTAGGAACAAAATAATTCCTCAACTTCTTTAATTCATAGACAATGGAATAAAAATATTGATCATAAATAAAATCTTTATTCTTCACATCATTGATCTTCTCACTAAAATACACTATGAGTATGCCTTATTGAGTAAGAACTTCTCCAATAATTCCACATATTCATCCCAATCCACCCGAACCATTTTGGTCAATTTTGGAAATGTCAACATATGTTCATCAGTGAATTTATTCTTCGAAAGTTCAATGATATTGATTACTACCTTTGTCTATCTAAATTCTCTCTTTTCCACTCTTATGATCAATTTTAATAAACTTATGGTAAAAACTTGCTGAGCCATAAATGTTTTTGGATTCAAACATGTTCTTGGGTGTAGGCCATTCCATAATTCTTTACCTTTTTTGGATCCATTTGTAGAATTTCATTAGAGATAACAACCCCTAATTACACCATTTCATTCTTCATAGATTTGCATTTATTTAGATTGATTAATAATTTATCCTCTATATTCCTTCTAAAAATAAATATGTCATCAAGATAAATAATCAAAAAATTTCCCAATAATGATTTAGTACTTTCATTCATTAACCACATAAATGTGCTAGGAGCATTTGTTAACTTGAATAACATTACTAACCATTCATGAAACCCTTACTTAGTCTTAAATGTTGTTTTCCATTCATCTCCCTCTCTTATCCTAATTTGATTGTACCCACTCTTCAAATCAATATTGCTAAAGTACTTAGCTTTGCTTAGGAAATCTGTGAGGTCATCCATTATAGGCAATTGAAACCTATATTTTATGGGTATCTTATTAATTACACCTAAATCCATGCACATTGTCCACTCTTCATCCTTCTTAGGTTGTATAAAAATAGGTACTACACATGGGTTAAGGCTATCTCTAATTAATCCTGTTCCTAATAGTTCACACACCTATTTATTTACTTATTAAGAATCTATAGGGATTAACCCATAGGCATCCTTGTTGGGTAATATTTCCATGAGTATTAAATACATATGGTGACTTATGATACTCACTGGAGAAAAACCCTCAAGTAGTTCCATGGACATAGTTTCATCAAATTTATTCAATAAACCCTTTACCCCTAAAGGTATATTATTGTCTTCAAGTTTTGTCCCATCCTATACCACCTTAGGGATCACTAAAATCATATATTTTATTTTTTAGCTTCCCTTAAAAATTGTTTTCTCATCATTAGCAATGACCTTAGACTATTTTCAACTTATTCATATTTAGTTTTCATTGAAATAAAGATATTAATTCCACCATTATTTTATGAGGTATATATGTTTTCTCTACCATCTTGGATAACTCTTCTATTAGCTTGCCATGGTTTCTCTAAATTATAAATACACAAATACATGGAAATAATGGCAAATGATACCTAATCCTTATAAGTACCTATTTCAAATCTTACTAGACATAATTCATTAGCCAATATTTTATGACATTTTTGTAGGCAAGTCATGCTTTTTAAGGATTTTGAGGAGCCATTCTTTTTAATTTTAGTATCTTTTCCATTTCAGTTGAAAGTAGATTGTCAATGTTTCTACTATCTATTATGACCTTAAAAAATGTACCTTCATCCTTGAAAACTATCCTAAATAATAACTTCCTCTTAATCAGATCATTATGCTTATTTATAAAAAAATAATAAGACCCTCTTCAACATGATTGACTTGCCTTTATCATGGTCATATTGTTGTTTTGAAATTACTAGTGGAGTCTTCATCACCTTGCATTATATGTCCACTATCCTTAGCTCTATTTTTAACTCCTCCCATCACTTCTGGATAATTAAAATACTAATGTCTAACCTACCCATAACTATAGTAATCTCCACATAATCCTTTTACTCTACCACTTCCAAATCCATCTCTCCCTCTTGAATGGTACATTATTCTATTGCTTCATGTCTATTTTTATGACCATGATAGATGTTGGTATCTTCATCATCATTTTTTAAAATTTGGATTCATTAAATTACCCTTTCCTTCTAGAGAAACCATATTTGCATCTAACAATACTTTGTTGTCTTCTTAATGAATTTTTCTCAACATTTATTGCATACTGATAGGCATCCTAAACTATTCATAGCATTACCATTTTTAATTCATCCTCAATATTAATACTTAGGCCATTGATGTACTTAGAAGCCTTATCATGATATAATTCATGATGACAAACAATGATGGAAATAATGTAAAGCTATTCAGTGTAACTCTTTACAATCAAATCTCTTTTTATTATGTTCTATATTCTTTTTAACAAGTCGACCTCATAATCACCTAGTAGAAACTTCACCTTCATTCTTGTCACCATATTATCCCATCTAGTTATATTTTATTTCTATTTTATCCTTCTGTCACCTTGTACCTCCTTGTACCAAAATGCAACATGGATTTTAAGCTTAGTTTGTGCTATATTGACTATCTTTAGATTTTATATTTCATCATATCCGAAGTATTATTACATCTTTGTCATCCACTCAATCAAGTCTTCAAGGTCTATTATCCTTAAAAATCATGGTACATATATCTTTGTTCCTCTTACAATATTCTACATAGTTTTGATTAATCTTCCTTCTAAAAAATCCATCTCTTTTCTAGCACATTTGTATTTATTTCCCTTTGGTCCAACTTTGTCTTCCTCTTCAATATCACTTTCATATCTTCTATGTGCATGGCCTTTTGATCTTACTTCTTCAAGGGCTTATATGCTATAAATTGTGTTTCTTCTCAAGCCTTAATAAACTATATCCTTCTTATATTCTTCACATTATTATGTCACCTCTAATTCTTGATATGCATACAAGTCTAAAACATTGAATTATGGAGAGATATCCAATTCAACTACTACTCTAGTTCATATGCATTTCATGACAATTTATTTATAATATTGCAAGGCACAATATTATTCCACTTTATATTGTTGTAGATACTCCTTTGAGATCTCCATTTTATAATATGAGAAAACACTAAGTCACTAACATAAAATTTATTCTCTCTCCTCTTTAGATCAACACATTATTTATATACATTACTTCTATGCTCAAGCATTTCCTTTACTTTCCTATGCAAGCATTTCATATATTGAGAAAAATATTCACCCACAATACTCTTCAAATGACATTTCAGCTCATCAAGCCATATCAATTGAAAAATAACCCTTTGGTTGTGATCATATGCCATTTACAATGGTGTTTTGACTATGATACTATTCATAGTCATTGTATGCAAATTCTATTTATGGGAACACAAAAACCCATTGCTTGGGTTTTTCCACAACATAACATATTATCAAGTTTCATAAGCTCTAATTGACAACTACAGTCTACTCAAAGATTTTTATAGGTGATATGCAAAGATGAACTTCTAGTTTGTATTTTTTTTTCCAATAATACCTCTAAAAGTGAACCATAAACTTGATATCTCAATTAGGAACTATACTATTAGGTATTGTGTACGTACTAAAAACATCATTGAAGAAAAAATTAGAAAATTGTGAAGCAAAATTGGTCTTCTTACAATATTTAAAATGTACCATTTCCAAAATCTATATAAAAAAAAGACTGAATCATTATATTTTTTATTCCTAGGTAATACAAGTACAAAGTCCATGCTTATCTCCTCCCATGGAATATCAGTTATTGGAAATGGATGATAAATTCCCATGTTATGGATTCTTCCTTGTGAATGATAAAACATTACATAGACTTGAACAAATTTAATCAATTCCCTTCACATATTTGGCCAATAATACCTTTAATTTAGATGGGATAAGGTCTTGTCAACTCTGAATTGTCCATCAAATCCACCACAATTTATTTTAGTTATTAGGTACTCTATCATTAATCTTTTAGGTATGTAATGTTTTTTTTACTTTAAAGAATAACCCATCATGTATCAAATAATCTAGCGATGTATTTTAGTCCATGTTATTTGTCCCAATGCATTCTACCCAACAATCCTTGAAATCAACATCCTCCTTATACAACTCTATCCTTTCATCAAAACCAACAAATTCAACCCTCATTTTTATCAACGATATTATTATTTTACATAAGACATTAACTACCTCATTTTTTCCCCACTTCTATACTTGAGGAGAAAAGAATAACTTTGTAAGAACCCCACCCACTTCATGTGACTTGGGTGAAACTTGGCTTGGATATTAATAAGCTGAATCAAATGATGATCAGTGAATAATACAAATTATTTATGAGGAAAATAATTTATCCATTTATTCAATACCTTAACAATGACATAAAAATATTAATCATAAATAAAGTATTTCTTCTTCACATTAATGAGATTCTCACCAAAATATGCTATAAGTCTAGATTCTTGATTGATAACTAATCCAATGGTTTCTCCTTCATTGTAGTACCTAAAATAATTTGGTAAATTTTGGAAATGCCAACATAGGATATTCTGTGACTTTCTGCTAAATGTTTTTTAAGCTCTTTTGTACTAACACTTTCCATCTAAATTCTATCTTGTCTACTATGATGGTCAATTCTAAAAATCATTTGGTTAAAAAAAACTAGGCCATTAAAATGTTTGGATTGAAACATGTTCTTGGGTGCAGACCATTCCACAATTGCCTTTACCTTTTTTGGATCCATTTGCAGCCCTTTATTGGAGATAACAAACCCCAATTACACCAATCCATCATTAAATTTTATTTATTTATTTATATTGATTAGTAATTTATCCTATTTAAGCCTTTTTAGGACATCCTTAATACGCAACGAGTATTCTTCTCTATTGTTGCTGAAAATTAATATGTCATCAAGATAAACAATCCTAAACTTTCCTAACAATGGTATCATCATGTCATTCATTAACTTCATAGATGCACTAGGAAAATTTTTTAGCATGGATGGCATTATTAACCATTCATGCAACCCTTCATTAGTGTAAATTATTATTTTCATTCATATCCATCTCTTTTCCTAATTTGGATGTAACCACTCTTCAAATTTATATTACTGAAGTACTTAGCTTTCGCTAGGAAATTCATTGGATCATCCATTCTAGGGAATTTAAACCTATGTTTGATTCTTATATTGTTAATTAAACATGAATCCATGCACATTTTCCACTCTCCATCCTTCTTGGGTGATAGTACAATAGGTACTACACATGGGATAAGACTCTTTATAATCAACCCTCTTTCTAACAATTCACACACCTATTTATTTACTTCTTTATTCTTTATAGGGGTGTATATATAGGAAAATTTGATGGGTAAGCTTACTCTAAGGATTAAATCCATATGGTGACTTATGATACTCATTAGTGGAAACTTCTCAAGTAGTTCCTAGGACACAGTTTCATCAAATTCATTCAACAAAACCTTCCCCTCTAAAGGAATATTACTATTGTCACTTCTTATCACATCATATAACACTTAGGAATCATAGAAAAACAAACTTTTATTTTTTATATTCCCTTAACAATTGTTTTCCCATCATTAAAAATATCCTTAGACTATTTTCCACCTCTTCCTCTTTAATTTTCAATGGACTAAGGATATGCTTTCTACCATTTTTTATCTGAGGCATAGGTATTTTCCATACCTTTATAGATAACATTTCTATCAAATTTACATGGTCTCTTTAAAATAAAATGGCACACATACATGGGCATAATGTCACACCACACCACATCTTTGTAAGTACCATTCTCAAATATTACAAGACACTATTAATCCTTATAAGCACCAAGATTTGATGACCTTTTTGCAGTCATGAAAATTTTAATCATTTGGATGAGTCATCCCTTTCAATCCTAGTATATCTTCCATTTCAATTGAATCTATATTATCAGTGACTATACTATTAAATATGATCTTCAAAAACTTGCCTCCAGCCTCACAAATTATTCACAATCATATTTTCCTCTTAATTTCGTCATTCTCCTTCTTTACAATATTTAATAACACCCACTTCATCACGAGTCCCTCCCATTTCTCATGTTCATCTGATTATTTTGTAGATGTTATGGACTCTTCATGACCTTGGGTTATATGTGTACTAGCCTTATGTCTCTTTTTTCCTTTTCACATTGCTTGCAGACAATTAAAAGACTAAAGTCTAACATAACCACACCTTTAAAAATTTCCATAGAATCATTTTCCTCTACCTATTCCACATCCACCTCTTAATTTTTCATTAGAATTTCTTCCTCTTGATTTATGCATATTTTTATGACCATGAGAAGTATTGGTATCTTCATCATGATTTTGATTTAATTTGGCTGCAGTCATTTGTCATTTCCCTCTAGAGAAAGCACATCTTCCTCTAACAATACACTATTGTCTTCTTGATAATTTTTTACTTAACATTTAGTGTATATTGATAGGCATCCTCAACAATTCACACCCTTGTCATGCATAATTCATTTTGAATAGTAAGCTTTAGGTGATTGATGTGCCTATAAACCTTCTCATGGTCCAATTCATGTTGACTAGCCTTGATGGAAATCATGTGAAATTATTTAGTGTAACTCTTCACACTTAATGATATTTTCCTCATGTTCTACATGTATTTTAATAATTCAAGTTGATAATCAACTAGTAGAAACTAGGCCTTCATCGTTCTCGCCATCCAATCCCATCTAGTGATAATTTCTTTCCTTCTTCTCCTTATGTCACCTTGTACCTCCTTTCACCAAAGTGAAACATGACTTTTCAGCTTGGTTTGTGTTACCTTCACTCTCTTTAAATCATCAATTTCATCATATTCTAAGTATTCTTCCATATTTGTCAACTATTCAATCAATTTTTTAGGGTCTAGAGTAATCAACAATCATGGAACATTTGTCTTTATTCCTATTTTAATCTTGTAGATAGTTCTGATTTAACTTCTTTCTAATACATCCATCTCTTCTCTGACTCTTCCATCTTCTTATCCCTTCGCTCTAACTCTCATATCCTCCTCAATATCATTTTCATCTCTTCCATGTGTATGGCCTCTTGATTTTTCTTCTTCAGGGGCTTAAATTCTGTCTCACATTTCCCTCATAGCTTAAAGAACTCTATCTAGTATCCTTACAACCTTGTTATTGTAACTTCTTGTATCCTTCTTCTTGGAGGCATTTTGTCTCTACCATCACAATATTTTTATACTATTGTACCTCTCCTTGGCCATAATTCTATGGATGGAACTCACTCACATTACCTAGTTGGACTCCTACCAACCTAAGGCCAAAAACTATGCACTCACCTCTCACTTTCCACTCATTTTCATGCTCACAACTCTATTTTGGGTCTTCTTATAGCTGCCAAAAACATTGATAGCTATATTAAAAGGATCATACTATTTGTATCCCTCCCAAGAGTTTAATCTAAGTTATGATACCATTTATGATTGAGTCTTGGGTAAATTTCTATGTGAACAAAGGAAACTAAATTAAAATAGAATAGGAGATTAAATACAATAAAAATCACTAAAATAGATGGTCTCATTATGATAAAATCCTCAATTATACTCAGGACAAGAAAACATAGACTAACACGGGCTAAATATAATGCATATACTCTCTAAAAAACACTCAAAAATTTATATCAAATAAGGGAAGATCTTGTTTCAATATTTAGGGATTGAGCTAAGATAATACAATCCTATATTTGACTAATATAATAGTTTTCACATTAGCTTGTCTACTTACATGTACAAAGTAGCTAATATTATGGCTTCTAAACCTGCTTACATTCACTTTTTCTTTCACAACAATTTTCCACCTCCTAACTATTAGTTCCTTCTTTCAAGAACCTTTAACAACTCCTATTGACAATATTTATTCTTCACATATCCATTCACTTTCCTTATTTTTTATATCAACAATCTTTTATTCTTTGTGTGCTCTTTTGACTATTGCAGATCAAGACAAATTTGACCTTTTGGTCAGAATCAACTCTACCATGATTTGATAGACTTATATACCTCTTTGATCATCTCCTTGTCTATTTCATAATGACTTTTATAGTGCTTCCTAGGTGCTCTACTCTCTCTAATACATTAGAATATCCCTACTTCCTTCAACACGTGTTCCACATATTCTCGATATGGAAAAATGAAATATTTATATCCACTGAAAACACTTTGCCCTTCCTTATTTTGTTAGGGTTCATCTTTTCTACTTTGCATTTTTGTTTTCTTCTTTTTTCTTTTGTCCTTGGTTCTGTAAATAGACTAGACACTTCTAAAAAAAAAGGCAATCCCACCTTAGACAATTCAAAAAATCATTTTTTAAGGATTGGACGACAAATGAGGTAGGTGATTTTAAAATAAAATGTTGATTTTATAGCCCTGTGGTGCCCCTGCATCATAAATTATCATTATCAACTAAGAAAATAGTAGAAAAATGAAATTCATTATGTCACATCACTATTTATATCTTATTATAAAATAAGTGTAAATTATTAATATAACTATTAATATTAAAATATTAAATTTTGTGTGTGTGTGTGTGTGTGTCTATATATCTATCTATATATAAAGAGACTCTCACTCTTTAAACTTCACAAATCCAATTTATAGCATGCATCTATTTTATTGAAAATGTATCTACATATTTACATCCTCAAGCTAAAAAATAAAAAATATTCACCCCACAACTAAAATAATTTAACCATGGATCTCCCTTAGCATTAATTTTAACCACCTACATCCCCAAACCCAAAAAAAATCTTGATCTTACTCTATTTAATAAATAACAAGTAGTAACTTATAACTTATGAAGTAAATATATATAAATAAAAGCTTAGAAATATAATTAAAAATTATTTATTACTTACCAAATGTTCTTCCATGACACTGAACATCTGAAAATAAAATCCAAAATAAAATAATTAAAATTTAACACATGCATCTATCCTTATATTTATTATTTTTTGAAAACGTTTGATCTATTTTCATACTATTATTTATCCTACCTAAATAAATAAATAAATAAAATAAATTATTAAAATCAACCCCCTCCTATATATATATATATATAACAAACCAAACCCACACCTCTTCACTGGTCTCTACCTTATCATCTTCAGATTATCTTCATCTCCTTAAAGAACCATCTATTTAAAAATGCATTCTTCCTACAAGATTAAATCTTGTAATAGTGCAAGCAACCATCTCTCTTTACTTCGACTAATTATTAGGGAAGTCAGCTGAATGATATGGGTAATAACGCTTTCCCACAATCCACAACATCCACAAATATGTTGGCTATAATTTAGGTATGCTTGGGAAAAAAAAATTATTCACATAATATAAAGACTTCAATTTACTTCGATTAAATATTAAAGAAATCAGTTTAAATGATGTGGACATTGCTGCTTTCCCATAATTCACGCGTATTGGCTTTGACAATGATTTGGATGTCTTTAGAAAAAGAAGAGGAATTTATTACCACAATAAAAAGGTTAAGTGGGTTTTGTAGTAGATGAGGGATTGGAATGTCAGCGATTAGGATCGGTTGTTTCAAATTATTGTTTAAAAGTTGGAAAAATTGATTTCAGAAAATATAAATGATTAATTGAAATCTTATTTAAATTTTTAGAGTTCAAAATATTTACTTAGATCAAATTTGAATAAATATAATAATGATAATTTTTTTTTTTAGTTTTTTAAATCTTCTCATCTTTTTAAGAGCGATTGCCCTCCTAATTTTATATCCATGATTTTTTTTATTAATAAATTTTTACCTCTTTTTATAAAAAGAAGGCATCAAATATATAGGTGATGTACGACATCAAATGTATAGATAGTGCACGTAACACTTAGGTAAACACACTGAAGTTTATATCAAAAGAAACCAAAATACAAACGAAGCACATAGATATTTTTATGTTCATCCAAAATTTTAGATTTACAGCCAAGTGCTTCTTGCTCACTCTATTAATAATGGCATGCTTTAAATGCACAACTCTTTTTAATAGACACTATAGAATCTTTGGTAGGCAGATAAGTTTTCAAACACGTGTGTCAAACTACCATTATCATATTTCTAATGCGCATTAGTGTGTCCGTTCTTGATGTGCCTTTATATGTTAAAACTTGATAAAAATAATTTCATGTAAAGAAAGTTTACAAGTACAAAAAGTTAATTCCCAAATATTGTCAACGTAATATCAAATTTATTTTCATAAATTAAATTTTAATATGTTAAACAATGTATTTTATATAAGTTTAATATGTTGTTAATGTTATTATTAATTTGAGTTAATAATATATTAATAAAATTTCTATTTTTTAATATATTAAAATTTAATTTAAAAAAAAAATATACAATGTAAAAATGTAAATATTTATTAACACATTAATATAAATAATATGTTTAATAAAATTCTAATCACAATTTAATCTTTAAAAAAAAGAGACTCAATTTAATAAATACACGTCAATAGATGTAATATTTTATTACAAATAAAAATGTTCTTTTTAAAATCAATTATATTTATATATAATTTAATTATATATTATTTTATATCAAAATTATTTATTTCAACCTTTAATTTCATATAATTATATTCATTTTAAAAATATAAAATATATAATTTGTATAGAGTAAGAAATTAATATACATTATTTATTATTTGCTAAAAAAAAAGTTTACTATTTATTTAAGGAAAAAATAAAAAATAATATCAAAAGAAAGGAGATGAACTTATAATCCAAAAGAAAATGGAAAAAAAGATGGCACACATAACAATGGTGATGATTGACATACATCAATTATTGTGTATACTTTGATCATTACAATTCTCTTATGGATAATTATTAATTTATTTTTGTATGGAGATATGTATAAAAATGAAGATTTATTTTAAAAATATATAATTAAAAATATATAATTGATTGTAATAATTACATAGAAAAAATATTATATTAATATAATATATTAAAAATATTATGTAATTAAATATTTAAATTATATAAAAATAAATTAAAAAAAAATTTATTCTTTCCAAAATTCACTGATTAACATCGTAGAAATATGGAGATAGAAACAGTAGCTTATATTAATTTTTTTTATAATATTTTTATAATAAAATTTTATAATTTTTTTTTTTTTTTTCCCTTTAATTTACTTTTGTAATATTCACATCCAATTAGCTCCTTGACTGATGGATTGTATTGGAAGTAGCTCTGAGTCTAGATCTTTTAGGTTGCTCAAAAAGGTTTGATAGATGGTCTTCATTATTTTAATTGTTTGACTGCTGCCTTTTGGTGGTTTTCTTGGTAATTGTTGGTTATGTTTTTTTGTTGTTGTATTGTTGACTTTTTGTTTGGGGTTTAGTGTCTTGTTTGGTCAAATATGATGGTTTGTGTGTACTTGTTTGTCTCAAATTTGTGTATTATTTTTTGTAACTTTCTTGTACATTGTAAGTATCTTTCAATTTTTTTTTTTATTTGGTTCACAATGACAATAAAAAATGTTTACCATAATAAAATCAAAAATATAAATAAATAAATAAAATAAAAAAATTATGAGTAATTTAATATTCTAAAATAATTATAGAAATACTGATACACAAAAATAAAAATTAAAAAAAAATTATCTTATAACCCAACATTTTATATATATATATATATATATATATATATATATATATATAATCTCAACAATGTTAAGACAACACATCACTTCAATATACGGCTTAAAAATTATAAAATAAAATGGAAATATTGTATAATTACATCATTAATAAGTATCTGATTGGTAACATTCTGTCACTATAACGTTAAAACTGCATGATTGGAATATCCATAAAATAATTAATCAATAATTTTAAATCCAGTCAAGACTATTTAATTCAATTAACAAAAAAGTATTATGAAAGTATATAGGAAACAAGCTGATACAAGGTAAACATCTAAACTATTCACTAAAACAGTCAAAAATAAAATTAAAAATAAATAAATAAATACAATATGTAAGAAATGAAATAAAAAATAAATCTCATTTTTATCACTCCAGGATGAAGTGGCCGGGACTGGTAATATCACTTTTATAATCTGTTTGACTTAAATCCAAAAATTGATTAAAAATTTGGAGCTCTTGACCAAAGTTGTTGCAACATGCTTACAAAAAGATATAAAAAAAACATTAAAAAACGTAGAGGCCTTGTATACTGTCTTATTTTGGATGGAAGGGAGGACGTCGTGACGGGTAAAAGCATTGTTTGCATTGAAAACTGTTTCAGAGCAGTCTAATAATCTAATATTGATTTATATTTAGATACAAATAGTTTAGCCAAATTGCCACAAACAAACTCCTTTAAAATTCAAAACCAAACAAGCAATTATTGGACAAAACATAACTCAAAAATGGGTGAACAAATAATTAAAAAAGAACTAATTTGTTTCGTGTATTTTTTAGATACCCATTTTAAGATATAGTTATATTTGGAGCATTAACTCGCGAAGAGCAAAATATTACACGAAAAAATGATTTGATTGTTAAACGAATAGCTACTTTCATGCAGTATTAAACCGTTTTGTTTTCCATACATATTAGCCTAAAGTGGATGAGTTTAATTTCTGTTGTTAGTAGACTGTAATGTACAAATCAAGAAAGTAAGTATTTTTCAAAAATAACACATAAAATACATCTCATTTCAATTAAAAAACATAATTTAAGCATAAAACATAAACAACGGTAGTCTTTTTGGCCTGAAAATTATAATGAAATGAATATTTATTTACAAAATATGATTGTTTCTACATCGCTGAATGTAATTAGCTGATACGTTCGGTGTGGACCATCACATTGGATATTGAGCATCACGTTAGCTGATATGTTTATTTGCTATTTTTCATTGTACTCCGCCAGTTCTTTTAACCGCTGCCTTCGTTACATAAGTTCCTTTAACCGTTACTGTTTGGCTTAACCACGTACTTCGCTAGGTCCGACAACCCATTCACTTCTAATAATCTGAATTTTGGATATACGCTCATCGTTCTCTCCCCTATTATCAGTTCATGGCTTACAGTCATAAATTCGCTTAATAAATATTACAACGGTTATTTCGTCCTACTGCCCACCAAGCGCGCCACCACCCTCGCCACCACCCTCGTTCGAACATCATCTACATTCTAAAACAGGTTAAATAGCATTTACTTTCCACGTAGTAGTTATGTTGTTTAAATTATAGGGATTCCGTGATCATCTACATTGTAGTGAGGGGAATCTCGAACATCATTTTAATATCGTGATTAGTTTGTACTTAATTATATGTAAAGATATCTTAAACTTAATTAGTTCACTCTATGCAAGAGTTCTCAATAGATACATGATCGTAACATTATGGTTAGGTTAAATGTAGAATATATAGGTTGTAATTATATGTGTTGCTAAATATGATTGCTCTTAACTTTACTATATTTTCTCAAGTTTTAATACATATCAATTAATAAGTAATGCATGAAAATAATATTATAGTATTGTACAATAGGGACTTTGAACGATATTATTATGTCATTGTTCTATTATCTTGATATGTTTACAAACCCTTAACAGTATAATGACCCATGGTCATCTACTTAAAAATATCATTGATGGGGGTTCCAATGTATCTTATCGTAATTGTTGTTGATGTCGATCTATTTGCATGGGTTCAGATGCCCTATTCCTTATAAGACAATACATTAAATGATTGTCTTTACCTCACATGCTTTCATACTTTAGGTTATTATTTGTTAATGATTATGTAGCATTGATAATCCTACTATGAATTGCCATAAGCATTGGGGATACCCTTCGCATAAAAAATTCAAAATGAATGACTATGTTAGTTTTTTATTTAAGGCCTATGAGTAGTTTGGATTTGATGTAATACATTTGTGTTGTGTTATGTAGACTATATTGGTGAGTGATTGAAGGAAGCTATAATGTTATGTCATTTGTTACAATGTAATGAAGTGAATTTAACACCATTGTAATCAGGTTTATGCAAAAAAATAATTTAAATGATTTGATGATTTTGACCTTAGTTTAAATCAACAATTTTGAACACTAGGATAAAATTCAACGATGTGTCAATGTTGTTTGTTATTTACTTATGTCTCTTTAAACTTGTCATTTGATAATTTGGTAGACCTGACTACACATTGAACTTAGTCTCATGGAATTCCAATTATTAAACAAAATTACTCATACATGAGCTTGCATTAGGGTTTGAATTGTTTTTATGGATTTTTCTATTTACTTAATTATTAGTATACATTCATCATATAAATGCACATCCTTAAGTTTTTAGTGCATGCAATTTACCATGTTTTGGGGCGGAGTTGGTGTTTTGTACAAAAATGTCATTGAGGGGGGTTCTACAGTACCTTATCATACTTGTGGTCAATGTTGAAATGATTCCATGCATTCAAAATGCTATGTTCCCTATAGGAAAATATATTAAATGATTGTTCTTATGTTGCATGCTTAAGTAGTTTAGTTGAATGTGTGATATTGAGTGTGTAGCATGTTTTTTTGGTACATTTTAAGACCTTTGAAATAATATTTAGTATTGATGACCCCACTATGAATGGCCTTAAGCATTGGGAATACCTGTCACATAATTTTTTTAGAATGAGTGACTATGTTAGTTCTATATTTAAGGATTCAAAATAGTTTGGATTTGATGTAATACATTTGGGCTGTTTTATGTTATTATATGATAATGAAGTTATGAGTTTAATGCCACTTTACTCATGCTTACACTATAAAATAATTTGAATAGTTTGAGAATTTGTACCCCTATTTTAATCAATAATTTTGAACACTCAGATAAGATTGAATTATGTGTCAATGTTGTTTGTTATATTTTAAGGCCTCTCTAAACTTTTTATTTGAGAACATGGTAGTCTCGATTATGCTTAGAAAAAAGGTATTATGTAATTAAAATTATGTAATAGGATTCCCCATGCACAAGATTAATTTAGGGCTTGAATTATTGTTTTGGTTATTTATATTTAATTAATTATTAGTATGTGTTCATCATATAAGTGAACATCCACAATGTTTTAGTTTATATGTTTTACCATTTTCTAGGCATAAAGAAGGAGTTTTGTGTAAATTGTGTCTAGATATGATAATCAAGATGCATGTGATGTGAGGTGTTTCATCTAATACTCTATTTGGTTGATATCACTCAAATAATTTATTTAATTTTGAATTTATATTAAAGAACTTTTTTTAAGGAAACAAGAAATCAATAGCATAATATTAGCTAGAATTTGAAAGTTTTCATTAGTAGCCCTATATTAAAATTTTGAATGCAAAGTATAATAAAGATGCACTTTCTCAATTTTAGATTTTTTACAACTCTTTAAGGATAACCAGCCAACATATTTTCATTAACATGAGATGATCACATGAATATTGAATGCCTTAGAATATTCTATGGATGTGAATTCCTAAAAATAGAAACAAAAATATATGCAATTAGTTGTATTTTAATTTTTATCATACTTATATGATATTGTTAGCCTATTTTAGATGAATTGATATATTTTTATGAGGCAAAGTAGAGTATATGTTTCCTATAACAATGGTTGGTATTTATGTGTGGATTTAAATTTTCAAATAAATTGATTTGAGTTATTATTAAATTAATAACATTGGCATTATGAAGTTAGAAAGATCAAAAACTTGTGGGATTGTTCACAGTAGAACAATATTTTTGGTAACTACAGTAAAGTTTTATAGTTACCCTCTAGTAATTAAGGAGCTCTCAACCCACAATCACTTGAAACCTATGTTGATTTCACCATGATACCCAAACAATATGTTATGATGAGTTAAATTATATGTTCATCATTGCATATTCGTTATCCTACACTAATCAACAAATTAAGGGTGTAATGTATTCTTTATCCTTAAGGGTTTCATATAATCCTTTTTAAGTCTGATGTAACAAGCCATTATGTCATCATTTACCTTTTGGCACTAGTTGAGATGAAGATTGGCTAGAACATTGTAATAATAGAATATGTATAACATAATTAGTATTACATTTAAATCCCTTTGTTCAAATCCTACATAATGATTATGGACACTATATTAGTGTTGATGTTTGTTAATTATTTAATATTTTTTCATATGTTTATCAGTCATTTGTTTTTCAATTCTAATTATTCATCAATGCCCCTTGTTTATCAAATTCATATGCTTGGTAATTATTTTATATTTTTGCATAGGAAAATATGGACATCATATATGTCTTGCGTATAATTTTTATTTGCCATGATATGAGTAACACATGTTTTAAATATTTGTATATTATTTATAGTCTAAGTAAATAAGTGATAACCTTTAATTTTGATCTAATTAATTATGGTATAAAATTGAACATGTTCATACTAAGTATCCCTTATCTATTGTCATATCACTATTTTTGGCTTAACCTCTATTGTTTGTCTTCGATGTTGTCATTTGCCTTAATTCCATATTAACAACTGTTAACTGAGCCTATGAAGAATAAAATTTGACCAATTTTTGGAAATACAAACATATCAGTTGGCTAAGGTTCTCCCAATACACTTTGTTTATTTAATGCTTATGTTTTGTAATTACTTTTTATATTTGCATAGGTGAATATGGATAATTTATATATTGTGTATAAATGTTATTTTAATTGATATGATCAATATGTGTTTCAAATGTGTATATATTATTTATGGTCCAATGAAATAAGTTGTAACTTTTAATTATGATTTAATTATTGATCATAACAAACTGATTAGGGTCATATTATGTACCACTTATATATGAATTTATCACTCTTTTGTATTAACCATTGTCATTTACTTTAACTCCATCTTAATAGATGTTAACCAAGTCGTTAGTGATGAAATTTTATCATTTTAGTGGTCCCCATAGACACATAAGCTATAAATGCAAACACAGTAGCTAGTTAAGATTCTTCTTAATGGAATGGAGAGAGTAAGTGGTAGGGACATGAAGGTCATATTATAGTGGGATAGTCCACACTGAATGTACCAATTGGATACATTTAGAATCAAGAATATTTTATGAGTGTAATGAGGTATTGAGTGTTAAATATTTAGTATTTATAACATTCACTACCACTTTGACAACTGATCTCCACTTCCCTATTGGTTTCTCCATATACTAGTGGCACATTACTATTTAAATAAAGTAGGTGTTATTTTAATAAAAATAAAATAGGTAAGAATAGGCTGATAGTGTACATTGAATGTTTTTTAAACACTCATTGACCACAACTAGTTGGTATGTTCACATCCCATTTAGTTACTCTATAAAATTACATATTTTATTGATAATAAGAATAACTAATAGGAGATGGAGTGACCAATAGGGAGATGGAGATCAGTTACAAATCTAGTAGTGGAAACTAAATATACTGATGAGTTACATCTAGCATTTCATTACACTTATAAAATATTCATGATTCAGATTTTAGTGTGGATTGTCATTATTGTAGATGACCACTACATCTACAATGGTAGATAAAGTAACTCATGAGGATGTGGAGGTCATCTAT
The DNA here is from genome assembly GCA_037957365.1 of Torreya grandis. Taxonomy (NCBI): domain Eukaryota; kingdom Viridiplantae; phylum Streptophyta; class Pinopsida; order Cupressales; family Taxaceae; genus Torreya; species Torreya grandis. The sequence goes on along the minus strand of JARHVA010001634.1, from coordinate 2,319,443 downwards.
CTATGTGGAAATCCATGCTAAATATACCATCTTGTTACACACATAATTAAGGATATTTTATGAGCATAATGAGGCATTACATATAACACATTGGTATATTTAGCTTGGACTACCACATTGGCAGTTGACCTCCACATCCTAGCTACTTTTTCCATATATAATAAAAAAGGGATTTAGCCCATTACCTACTTTATTTACAATTATAGTGATAAAACAATTTCAATCCTTACATCCAAGGGAATGGACATAGTGGTAGTAGATAAATTAATTAGTAGGGATATAAAGATCAACATACATCATGGTAGTGAAACTAATCTAGTGGATGTGTCAGTAGTTCCAATAAAAGTATTCAACTCTCATTTATCCCTATTATTACATTGTTACATCAATGTCTATTATTAATGGTGTGTAATGTTGTTTTCTAGGAAATTTAGAAGTTAATGTCAGTTTAACATATGGTGATTTTTGACTGAGAAAATTAAAATTTATGATTATACTCATGTGCTGTTCTCTTCTTCCATTTAAAAATATATAGGGTCATTACATAAATTATTAAAAATTACATATTTTAATCACAATAACATTAATAAAAAATAAATGGTTACCTTGTAAACATAAATGTAAGGATGGAACACCACTACTTGAGACAAATAACAATGGTTAGTGGGAGTATTGGAACTAGGGAAACAAAGTAAAATAAGGGAAATTTTTTGGGTCATGTCTTGATTGATGTTTGCTAAGATGGTCTTAAGACAAATGATAGTGATGAATGAAAATCATAGTGGTTAAGCTAAATGTTAGTGGTTATTGTAAATTAAATGCTAACCTTGATTGAAAGAAAGTTATGCACTAACCAAAAGAATTGATAATAATACCTATTATTTGTGTACCTTTTCCATGTTCCATTTCTCATTTTCCATTACCCTCTTCCTTTATGATTTCTTTAGGAACTCATGCACCATTACCTAGTTTGATAAGCACATACTACATTTAAAAGAGCCTCCTAGAGGAGGTGTAGGAGGCATTTACTATAGGGATCATTATCTTGTAAATAAAGTACATTATATAAGGATATATTTTTATTATCATTATTGTAAAGAAAGTAGGTAGATGGAGCGTTGATAGACATATTAACTAATAGGGATGTAAAGTCTAACTAGAAGTGTGGTTGTACCATATGAATGTATCAACTAGTTTTGTTGAACACTCATAAATCATTTAGGTTGGATAAATTATTTGATCATCAATTTCAAGAATATTTAGATACTATAATGAGCATGGGTTTTCACACTAGTAGTTTAAATTCATGTCCTCTCTAGTTACTTTATCTACCATCTATCCATCTATTTCATTATCCCATTATCCCACCATTGATTGATACCATAATAGTTTAAAACACTTATATTTTGTGATGGGTTGTGATATTTGAAAATGATGATTTAATATTCTATAAACATTGAGCTTAGTAGTCCATGTTGAATGTATTGATTTGTTACACTCACAATCAACGATGGAAGAAGTGTGGCCCATCAACAGAGGGTTAATAGAATAGATGGAGTGAGAGTACACATAGTATTGAGTAGGTATGTGGAGGTCAATTATCAATGTGAAAATTGTCTTCCATGCATCTACTTGATACTTGGACTACCCCCTCAGGCCATTATGTAAGCCTGTTATCTCTCTATTTATGGGCCACACTTCTTACACACTCAATTATGAGATCACACTAAATTTACCATTTAGTTATGGTCATAAACAAGGATGTAAAGTGGGGCTCATTAATAGAGGGCTGATTGTCTAATGGAATAGACAAAGGAGAGGATAAACAAACTATTAAGTAGTTAGGTGGAAGTTAACTTTCAACATTACAGTTTAGCTTCATGTGCTTACTGGTTACTTTATGTAACCTCTCCTTCATCCATTCCATTATCTTGTTAGCCCTCCACTTATTAACCCCACTTCTTACATCCTTGATTATGTTCTCACATTGAATTTACCAAGTGGTCATGCTCAAATTCAAGTTAAAAAGAAGTGGGGAAAATGAAGGGAGGAATAACCATCTAACAAAGTTTCCTAAGAATTTAATTCATATTGATAGGAATCCTAAGATATTTGTAGCCTTACCATATTTAATTCATCCTAAATATTGAGACTCAGGCCATTGATGTACCTAGAAAACTTATCATGATACAATTCATTATGACCAATAATTATGTAAATCATGTAAAATTATTCAGTATAACTCTTTACAATCAAATCTCTTTACCTCAAGTTCTACATTATTTTGAACAAGTCAAGCTAATAATAAACTATTATAAACTTGGCATTCATTCTTTTCACTGTCTTATCCCATCTAGTTATCTTTTATATATATTTTATCCTTCTATCACCTTGTACCTCCTATAAAAGTGCAACATGGATTTTGAGATTGGTTTATGCTACCTTGACTATCATTATATTTTATTTCATCATATTCTAAGTATTTTTCCATATTTTTAGCTAGTCAATCAACTTTTCAGGGTCTAGAGTCCTTGAGAAGCATGGCACATCCATATTTATTCCTCTTCTAATATTTTAGATAGCTTTGATTAGTCTTATTTCTACTGCATCCATCTCTTTTCTATCACATTCATCTTCTTGTCCCTTTGGTCCAACTCTCTTTTCCTTGGTATCACTATCATATATTCCATGTGGATGGCCTCTTTATGTTTCTTCATCAAGGGATTGCATTCTATAAATTATTTTATCTCTCAAGCCTTAATGAACTATATCCTTCTTATATTCTTCACAATATTGTGTCATCTCTACTTCTTGATATGCATACAAGACTAAAACATTGGATTGTGGATAGATATCAAATTCATCTACTACTCTATTTCATATGCATTTTGTGAAATTTTCTTTATAATATTGTGAGGTTCGATATTAATCCACTTGATATTATTATAGGTATTATTTTGGGATATCCATTTTCTAATATGAGAAATCATGAATTCACTAACTTAATTTTTTTCTCTCTTATCTTAAGATCAACACATTATTTATAAACTTGGCTACTGTGCTCAAGCATTTGATTTACTTTCCTATGCAAGTATTTCATATATTGAACAAAATCTTCACCCATAACTCTCTTCAAATGACCTTTCAAATCATCAAGCCATATAAATTCAAAAATACCTCTTGGGTTATGTTCATACATCATTTGTAATGGTGTTTTGATTGTGATAATATTCACATAATCATTGTAAGAAAATTCTACTTATGGGAACATAAAATCCCATTGCTTGGGTTTATCAACAACATAAAATCTTATCATGTTTCATAATCTGTAATTGATAACTTTAGTCTAACCATTGGTTTGTGGGTGATATGAAAAACTAAATTTCAATTTTTTATTCATGGTTTTTCCTATAATACCTCCAAAAGTGAACCATACACTTGGTGTCTCAATCAGAAATAATGTTATTAGGTATTGCCTGCATCTTAAAAACATCATTGTAGAAAAAAATAGAACCTTTTAAGAAACATTGGTCTTCTTACAAGATTTAAAATGTGATATTTTCAATAATATATAAATACAAAAAAATATTGAATCATTACCTTTTTTATTCTTAGCTAATCCAAGAACAAAGTCCATGCTTATGTCCTCATGTGGCATATTAGTTATTTGAAAAGGATGATAAATTCCTATATTATGAATTATTCCTTATACATGCTATAAAATTCCATATCCCCAAACAAATTTTATCAATAGTGCCTTTCATTTTGATGGGATAAGGTCTTGTCAACTCCTTGTTATCTATCCAATACACCATAATTTATTTTATTTATTAGGTACTCTCTCATTTATCCTTGAAGTATGTAAAGTTTTTTTACTTTAAATAATAAATTTTCATGTATCAAAAACTATATGGTTATTAATTCCATCTAGCATAACAAATTAATGCACAGAGAATAAGACTCTTTATAGTCAACCCTCTTTCCAACAATTCACACACCTAATTATTTTCTTATTTATTCTCTATAGGGGTGTATATATAGGCAAAATTATTGGGTAATCTTGATCTAAGTATTAAATCCATATGGTGACTTACGCTACTCATTGGTGGAAACTACTCGAGTAGTTATTTGGACACAAGTTCATCAAATTCATTTAACAAACCCTTCACCTCTAATGGTATAATACTATTGTCACTTATTGCACCAACCTACAATGCCTTAATAATCATATAAAAACAAACATTTTATTTTCTATCTTCCTTTAAAAATTATTTTCTTGTAATTTTCTTTTCTAATCTCAACCTCTTCCTCTTTAATTTTGAATGGACTAAGGATATGCTTGCTACCATTTTTTCTCAAAGGCATAGGTGTTTTCCTTACCATCATGGACAAAACTTGTATAAACTTTCCATGGTCTTCATAAAATAAAATGGAACACATAGATGGGCATAATGTCACAACATACCTCATCCTTGTAAGTAAAATTCTCAAATATTAAAAGACTCTATTAATCCTTGTAAGTATCAATATTTGATGACCATTTTACAACCATGACATTTTTGAATCATTTTGATGAGCCATCATTTTCAATCCTAGTTTCTATACCATTAAAATTGAAACTAGATTGTCAGTGTTTACTCTATTAAATATGACCTTAAAAAACTTACCTTCATCCTTGAAAATTATCCAAAATCATATTTACCTCTCAATTTAATCATTATCCTTCTTTACAATCTTTAATAAGACCCACTTCATCATGAGTGCCAAATATTTTTCATGTTCATATCATTTTTTGTATATGTTATGGACTCTTAATCACCTTGGGTTATATGTGTACTAATATTATGTCATTTTTTTCATTATCACATTTCTTGTAGACACTCAATCTTATAATAATATTTAGTCACTCAATAAGAACAAGTGAATCATGTATGCATGATAAAAATTGACTATGATAAGATAGATAGAATATGTAGTATTTGACTTGACCTAAAATGGATCAATAACAACAAATATGTCTCCAACAAAGACAAATTCATCTTGAATTTCATGACTCACCTCATGATTCCCTTTGTTAATAAGAGAGATCTCCAATGTGACCACACTTTGATTCATGAGGGAATCAACTACTTTAGATTTTATTGGATCTTTAAGCTCCACCTCTTGCTCACCTTGAAGAGTATCATCTTTATCATAACTTACTACATCATGAACTTGAAATTATTAGTGATGGTGTAGTCGTTTAAAATGTCCAAATTGGTAGTTTGAGTGTGGCTTGTGACACCCAATCCATAAGTCCTTCTTGCATGCTCTTGTGACCTTTCTAGACACTTTTTTCTCATTTTCAGTCATCTGTAGCCTTCCAAATAATCATTATAGCTTAGATAGACTCCTTTTACCACACCAATCCTATCCCTCCAAGTCCCAAGCCTATAGGAAAAGATCAACATACCTAGACTACAACGTCAGGCCTTAGGGTGTCTCATTTTTGGTGCTCTTGTCCTTTTGTAATTTGAGTCTACACATTTATTTTAATTTGATTCCTATTCTTTATTATGTCATCCTAGCATCAATACATCTAACCCATGACCAATATTTCCCTATAAAAGCCCATCCAAATTTTATTTACAAAGGAGGTGACAAATCTGACACAAACTAACACCCCCACCCCATTTTCATGTATTTCAAATCTTGTTCATCAAGTAAAATAGAGGGTTAGGGTTTGAAGATTAAAATAGCTCTATAATGAGTTTCATCACATTCAACACTAAAAATTTCATAGGCAAGCTCACACAAGAACAACACAAAAAACCCAAAAAAATTAGGTCTTTGTGAGCACTTTGAATAATAATGGCAGGAGTGGACAATAGCACTAGACCCTAGGGTGTCTTGTTTTTAGTGGTCATATCCTTTCACCGAATGAAAGCTAGATTCTAATTTGTGGCACTGTCCCAGTCTTGTACAGCTAATTTCAGACCTTGTAATAGTCATTTTAGCTTGTTTAAAGTTAAGTTGTATTTCTACTAATTTATTACTTTTTTAGAAAGGTAAAAAAGAGATACATTATATAAATTAGGATTGTAATCATTGAAATATTGTTTACTGATTTATTAATCCAGAGCCTTGACTAAAATAGGAATGAAACTCCATTATTCCTAAAAATGTTAAATTATATAGTGAACCTAATTTGCTTCATTTGTGTATAAAAACCCTAGAAACCCTAGGGAAAATTTCCTTACTGATTTTTCTAATATTTTTTTATTTTCTCTACATATTTAAATAAAAAATTCATATTTAATTTTTAAAATTTACCATAGTAATTTTAAAAATAATATCTTTCAAATCATAATTGAATTTACTAGGTGCCTTTGCTTCTTGTTATATCACCTTACATATAAATAAGAATTTCACATTTAATTTAAAAAATTTACCATAGTAATTTTAAAAATTATTTCTTTCAAACCCTAATTGAATTTACTAGGTCCCTTTACTTCTTGAGGTATCACCTTACATGTTTATGAGCTTCATATATTTTTATGCATATTCTAGTTTGCTATTTTTAAGACTTTACATTTCCTTTATTTAGTACTTTCCTTCCATTGCATTTTTCTTATTACAACTAATTACAAAAAATTCAATCAATTTTTAATTTATTTTTCTACATTAATAATGGTCCAATATTCCAGTTTTGACTAAATTAATAAGAAGGAACTTCAAGACCTTTTGACTAAACACCCTGATATACAAGATGACATGCTTAAAATACTACAAGAAGAATAACAAAAAATTACACTTGAGAGATTTTAGCGTAGCTTGCTTGGACTATGTACCAAATTACTAGTTACTAACCAAGATATTTCCATGAAGTTTAAAGGATTATGCTCTACAATAATTTTATAGTCTATCAAATCAGTCGATTAATGTATTCAATCCTTTAGTTGACATGTTCCTAGCTCATTTCAACATTAAAAAATGTGACAAGGTTTGTTATGCCCAAGTTTCATAACATAAACAAAGGTCAAATGAGCATCTCACAGATTATGTTCTTTGATATAAGATTATCTTGGATAAAATGAGTAGCCCCATGGTTGATCAAGAATTACAAGATCTATTTAAACAGAGTCTTCTATTAGCTTTACATATGTCAATAATGTTCAAAAAGTTCTCTTCCTTCACTGAGTTATGTCATACACTAAAGGAAAGGGAAGACAAATTAATTTCAATGGGAAAACTCAATTACACAAGCATATCAAAAACAATAAACAAGAGTAATAGTAAAGTCCCATAATAAGTAAAGGTTAATGATAGAAAAAGTTAAAATAAACCTATAGTTAATGTGGCTTTAGAGCCCCCTCAGTGAGTGGTTTTATTTGTGCCTCCTTGGTGAGCCTTTACCAATCTATCAATATCTCTAGCTAGAGTCTTACAATAGCTATTGGAATGTAATATCATATCTCTCCCACCTATTCAAGAAATTGACACAATAAAGCCTCTTCCATGGGGATGTGATCAGAATGTATTTTGTGATTTTCATAGGGCACTAGCCACACAATAAATAGATGCATTAGTTTGAAACATAAGATACATGATTTGATAGATTGTAACCTTTTTGACATTGGCACTTTAGTTAAACTTCCTCAAGTAAATCAAACACAAGATAAGGCTCTTAAAAATTTATAAAATATTTTCCCACAACATTTTAAAGAAGAGATAGGGGATACATTAGGTGTTCACCATGCATATCATGCACACCCTCCACTAGCTACATACTAGGCACCTTTAGTTGAGCAATATCCTTTAAGTAACATTATTGGTGTTTATAATTTTAGAGTTTTAGCTAGACCTTCCATCTCCTTCTTAGAGTAAGAGATCGTTGAGGATGATTCAGATTACCATGCACTCTTTATCAGAGCCTATATTGATCATCATCCCATTCATAATGTTCTCATAGACAATGAATCCAGTGTGAACATGTGCATTATGACATTACTAAAATATTTAGGATATTCAAAGTAGGATATTACCTCGATAGACATTATTCTCAACAGATTCAATGGGAACATTTAGAGTTCATTAGGTGAGATTGTCCTTCCTATATAAGTTGGTCTAATACATGTTGCCACACCATTTACTATTATTCCTAGTGCAAGAGTTTTTGATATATTACTTGGTCAACCATGGATTCAAAAAAATTGTGTAGTAATTTCTACAATTCATAGATGCATGAAATTTATTCATGATAATTAGGTTGTTATAGTTGGTATAATTTTGTATGAGTTAACACTCCTCACTTCGAAGCCACCTACTAATCTACAGTCACGAATTTCAGCTTCTTCACTAGTTATAGTTCTTTCTCTAGTTTAGATTCAGCTATAGTCATGGCCTTCCTCACCAGCACAGATAGTTCATGCACTTCCATGGAGGTCTATTTTAGATCAACCATAATTTTAAAACTGTAGATAGTTTCTAGCTATAGTATTGACACTCAGAGTAGTATCATTGATATCTCATCCTTCTACACATAAAACACACTTTTAGAGAGCTTATTCTATTACCAGATAGGTCCCTAAGATCCCTATAGTTGCATCTACTCCTTATTGTTACAGGGGGACCCCATAGTCAGTTTTCACTACAAAGATTCTAGAGCATTTACAACATACACAAATTTTAGATTCATAGTCTTAGCCCTTCCATCGTGCTTCATGAACACGCATGATCCATCTCCTTGATATAGGACACCATGACAGGGAGTCTCTTATGAGACTCATCAGTTAGTATCATTCCTTCTTATTATTTATTGTACATATTTTTCTTATGATTGATTTTACATAACTTATTTCAAAAATACCAAAAACAATACAAAATTTCAAAATATAAAAACATTCAAATAATTCAAAACACCAAAAACACTTATCAATTGTATGCATTATCTATGCTTTACATTTCTACTACCATGCTAGACTTACATTTTACTATTCTATGTTATTATATCTCAATTTATCTACATTACAATACTTCACTTGATTTTCTTTGAGTGTGTATAGTGACACCTAGATCCTTGATTGCTTCACTCTACCCATTGAGGGGGCATCCTATTTTTACATTCAAGACACACCTCAGCATATCTACCAACTAGGGGAATTTTCTACATGAATACACCATCCAAGCTAAATCATTCCTATATCACACACTCTAGTTATCATGTTGATATACATTTACATAGATTATTCTATCAACACTCATTAGTATATAGCATTTGTGTATTTCTTAGCATCTACCTAGTATTGTACTACATGTTTTTCATATTTTTACTATTTATTTGATTAGTTATATGTGATTATATTTCTAGTATTTAGATGCCTTTATTTATTGCTTTACGTAGCTGGATGTGATTGTATTTCTCAATTCCTATTTTATCTCTTATGTTTGCCTTAGGATATTTGCTAATTTCCTTCGCTTGTACTCTCTTATGTGCTAGTGGCCTTCATGCCAACCTTGTCTTTTTTCAATTATATGTGTATGTGTGCATTTGAACATGCCTTATATGTTTGATTTCTAGTTTGAGTGACATGTGCCAATGTCCTTTGTTTGCTTGGCCCTTGGCCACTTTTATATGCTTCTTGCTTCTTGCCTTGCACTCTTTTCTTCTTTCTAAATGTTTGTAATGCCATGATCCACATCATGAATTACCTTGGTTTCTTGGATGCTATGATGGACATCATGCTCCATCCCTCCTTGACAACTAAAAACTAACTAATAACTAACATTTTTAGTTTTAATTTACTATACTAGACATGATATTACTTTGATACATCTATCTAGGCATACTCCTATTGATCTAACAATCTCCAATATAAGCTATGTTATATCTTGAGACATCTTTTCAATTATCATTGTTATATCATGAATTTCATAACATAACACACTTACACGGCTCTTTGTTTTAGGGGAGTCATTGCAAGGTCTTCATTCCTACCCTCACAAGAGGAGAAAACAAATAGGGGTTTTGTCACAGAGATCAGAACCTCTACTAGTAAAAAAATTAATTTTCAAAACATTCAGAACAATAACCAAAACCCAAAATAGGCATAGTAGACTAGGAAAATAGTGATGAACATAGAATAGTGATAAATAATAATAAAGGACAAGATCACCACACTTGGACTACAATGATGAACAATAAAGTGTCTTTTTTTTGTGATCCTATCCAAACAATAGAAAACCCAAAATTTCCAAAAATAGGCAGAAAGGTAAGTTCAATTATAGTTTTGTTAGCAACAGTTTAAATCAGGTATCTTTAATAAAAATTTTCTTAGAGAATACATATATAGGGGGCATCATGAACGACATGATGGATCTCACTTCTAGTTTAAATCAGGTATCTTTAATAGAAATTTTCTTAGAGAATACATATATAGGGGGCATCATGAACGACATGATGGATCTCACTTCTAGTTTCATATTAGGTAGTTGGTACAACTTCTAGATTAAAATCCATGTTACAGATACCAATAATCAAGAGAAATGTGCATGACATATTTACTTTCTTTTGTTTTTGATATTAGTACATTACCCATGTATTATTAGTAGTGACGTGACTTATTCCATCTGTAGGTGGTTGGCATAATTTTTGAGTGGATTTCATATAAGCCTAGTTTCCAATTTTAGAGTGGATTTCATATAAGCCTAGTTTCCAATTTTAGAGTGGCTTTCACACAAGCCTAATCTCCACCTTTTAGAGTGTCCAATGGCCAAAATTGACCTAGTTCTTAGTAAACATTTAGCTATCTATTATAAAATTATAGAGCATTCATGGGCTTCAAGAGCTATCTCATATGACACATATTCATACTAATATCAGTTCATAACTTTACTTTGTGGGTAAAGATGGAGCCAAAGGACTAACTAGCCTTTGTATTCTTAAACCAGCTACTCAGATGGATTGGACACATATTTTGAACATCGATTAACACATGTATGATCACATAGAATCACTTAGTGGGTGATGATGGAGCTAAAGGGCCAGCCTTTGTATTCTTGAGCCATCCTTGGGAAATTGAGCACTCAGCTCCATTCACAATATTAATCTTGGTATAGCACATACCTAATATCACTCAAACATCACTTCACATCACAATAAGTTTTTTATTGGTTCACATAACTAGTGAGGTGTATTCGTTTCTTTCTATTCCTCTCTTTTTTATCTAGCTTTTGTACATTCTTATTTTAGATATAACATGTCTAGTAAGAAATAATCTACACTTTGTTTTCTCTTGCAGATTCATGCTTTATGATGTGCTCTCTCTATTCACACTCAACATCACACATCTTCATGGGCTTCACCCTTGTAGGTAAGTTTAGGTACACTTTCTACTTTTCCTTTATTTTAGTATTTAACTTTGTTGCATCACTAGAATAAAGGGAGGGAAATGTGGTCATATAAAATGTCTAAATTGGTAGTTTGAGTGTGTCTTGTGACACCCAACCCATAGGTCTTTTTTGCATGCTCTTGTGACCCTTATAGACACATTTTTTCTCATTTCTAGTCATCTGTAGCTATCTAAGTAGTCATTATAGCTCAACCAAAGTCCATTTCTTAGGCCAATCCTATCCCCCCAAGTCTCATTCCTATAGGATAGGAGTGACATATCTAGACTATAGCACTAGACCCTAGGGTGTCCCATTTTTGATGCTCATGTCCCTTTGTAATTTGAGCCCAAACAATCATTTTAATCTAATTGTTATTCTTCATTATGTAGGCCTAGCACAAATACATCTAACCCATGACCAATAGTTCCTTATAAAATCCCTTCCAAAGTTAGTTTACAAAGGAGGTGACAAATCTTACAAAAGCAAGCAAGAATAAAAATAAACCACTAAGGTAAACTTTCTTATTCTTTACATACAATCACCCAACACAATTGAAAACATATTCAAAATCTCACACCAATCCATAACCACCTCAAGCACTCTTAATTTGGAATTTTTATGTCCACATTACACTATTTCACAAAGAAAATTGAGTGGGATAACTACATACGGCTTGATTCCTCTTAAAAATATTGGTATGTAGGCAACGTTCCTACATAAGGGGTGTAGATCACATGTTCAGTGCATCTTATACACACTAACCCCCCATTTTCAAGTAATTCAAATCCCTCTCATCAAGCATAATGGAGGGTTAAGTTTTGAATATTAAAATAACTCTATAGTGAGTTATGTCAACATTCAACACTCAAAATTTCACAAGTTAGCTCGCATAAGAATACCATAAAGAACCTAAAAAAATCAAGGCTCTTTGAGTAGGTTAGACAATAACAACAAGAGTGGACAACAACACTAGACCCTAAGGTGCCCTATTTTTTACGGTCCTATTCTTTCACCAAATGAAAACCAAATTCTTATTTGTGATACTTTCCCAATCTTGCATAGCTAGTTTCAAACCCTAAACTAGTTGTTTTAGCCTATTTTAAGATAAGTTATGTTTCTCCTAATTTATTACTATTTTTATAAAGGTAAAAAATATACATAAATTATACAAATCAAGACTATAATTATTACAATATTATTTACTAATTTATTAATCTAGACCCTTAACTAAAATAAGAGTTAAACTCCATTATTCCCAAAAAGGTTAAATCAGATGGCATGTAGGATTTATTTTCTTGATAAGATCTTTGCACTTCTCATTAACAAATTCAGTTTATCATTCTAAAGGTTTTAACCTACCAATCTGTTTAAATTTCTTGAACACACCCAAATATGACTACCACATGTTATCAACACATCTATAACAAAATAAATATTTGGAAAAACTTGTTTTAATTTAAAACTTTAGTTTACATGCTCATTCATTGAATAATTACTTACCCATTGTAAATGAATTATCAAATAAATTTTTGCATGGGATTTATTAAATTATTAATGATTCTTACCACCATTGACATTACATGACCAAAAGATTACTAATGGTAATCATTATCAATCTAAATGATAACCATATAATAGTAATGGCCAAATTTTTATTACATGGAAACACCCTACTCTCTATAGATGCTAATAATGATAATCCTATATTAGCTTGATTAAGGTTTATATTTAAAAATTCATAAAGAGATGCATATAATGCATAGAGAAACCTACTTTTTTTATAAAACCATTAATAATCACATTTGAATTTAAATATATAGGTATTGCACTAATGTACTGAAATGGACATGATAAACCACTTATTTTGATTCCTCTCTTAAGATTAAGAATTAGATGAACTTGTTTCAAGTATGATATTTTCTTTCCAATAAGTGGTTACACGATCTACACATTCATTTCAGCATTTGAAAACTTTGTGCTTATATATGAATATATCTTATCATTTTTTGATACATGTTAAATAATGTTTGAACCTTGAATATCATACCAAATATAAAATCCTGATTGGAAAATAATAGATGCACTTGAAATGATGATTTTTTTTTTTTTTTTCTAAATTAGACTTCACTTTATAATATGGGATGTTACTTTATAGACAAGGCAAACCCCTCACTACAAAAATGACAAATCCAAAATAAAATGCAAAATTAATATCACTCAAAAGATTTCAATTTGAATATAAATTATGACAATAGAATTGTGACATTCAACACACAATAATATGGTTTTATGTTTTCAAAAAATATAAAAAATAAATTAATAACATTTAAATTTCATTTTGCATAATAAATTTCAGGATCGACTTTATGAAAACATATGTAGCATCAACAAATATTTTAAAATAAAATTGAAATATACATTATTAGGAAATTAAATTTTTATTTAAGATGATGGTGTAGATATAACTTGACAAAATATATGTATAGGATGCAACTTGAATAACTCTACAAAAAATCATTTTCTATATACAATTAAGTGTATAATTTAGCACAAGAAAAGGAAGATAGTAAATTAAGATAAATAATTCTCATGATTGTATGAAAAAAGTTCCATATTTAAAACTCAAATAAATACAAAGAAACAAAAGGATACATAAGGATAAGAAAAAATAATATATATAATAGGGTTATTAATATACTTAAGTAATGAAAATGATCATTTTTTTTTTGTAAAATGATTCAATAATATTAATCATGTCTTGCCTAACAGAATTTAGAGTTAAAACCAAATTAATTTGCATAATGATATATTTTTCTTTGCTTTTATAAATTTTCCTTGATTTACATCTTCCCTTTGCATATTAATTTCAAGCAATGTCAAATATTTATCATGTAATTTCATTTCCCCCAACTCAACCATCTATAGACTAGAACCCAATGAATTATTATTCTTAATAGTATTATCTTTTGAACTTATAGCTTTGGATATTAATTTTCATTTTATACCTTTATATTAGTTTTCATATAGTGCTTTCAGTGTTTATACATCATTGCATTTTCAGTCTGTTTTTAGAGAATTAAAATGATCATAAAAAATATAGTTTGTCTCATAAAAGTTTATCTTATAGATTGGTGGCTCTATCTTGATTGAAATTCCATTGCATCAAAAATATCCTTAGGAAAATTTATAGAGGGATTAGATTATTAATTTTTTATTCTATTTTCATACTCGATAATTGTCATGCCTTGAGGAAATACATTTTTCATATTATCTTAAGTTTTTATAATGATGCTAAATATGTTCTAATCAATCTCATCATTGGTTTGGTGTTTTAGTCATGTTGTGATTAGCATATTATTTTTGCATAATTATCAAATTTTTAGGGTATAATATATCATTCCCATGGCTCTACTATTGAACTCTATTCCCTCTCAATGCACTTTGTGTTGGAATATGTAATCTCAAACACTGATATTTAATATTATCATGTTCATCTTATAAAATTTAATATTTTATATGTGCATATTCCTAAGATATTTGGATGCACCTTACTCTATATATTTTGGGTATAATTTAATTAATATATTTAGACGTATTTTATTATCCTTAAGTGTCTAGGTTCAATGTTATAGAATTTTCCTCAACATCTATTAGGATCTATAAATAATATTAGTTCTTATAGTAGGAGAAATACAACAATGAATTTCTACCAAAATTTGGCTGTGAAGTGTAAAATTCCCAAACTCTCTTGGTTTATTTTTTAAGAAGTTGATTTTGATAAATAAAAGTGATTAATAGTTTTATGTCTATCATATTTAATTCATTCAATTTATCTCCTTCATCTAGTATGGAATCTAGAAATGCTATATTTTATATCATAATTATTACTAATTATAATATTTCTCATTTTACTAAAAATAACTATGAGAATTGGTCAATCAAAATTAACACTTTTTTAAATTTCTCAAGATATATGGGATCTTGTATAAAATGGGTTTTATAAAATTATGTATGTAACAAAATTGAATGGATTATCTCATGTAGACAAGGATTTTCTCAAGGATAATATAAAAAATCATTTCAAATATCTCATCTAATTTTTCCAAGAAATTCATGGAAAAGTGTCTTCTCAAGGGTTGTAGAACTGAAAATATCAAATCAAGGATGGGACATCCTCTAAACTCCATATCAATTTATGGATAGGTAAAAGCTAAAATGTTTCAAAAATAGAGAAGATATTTTTTATACTATATATATGAATGATTATAAATCTTTAAAATATTTTTAAATTCAAGTTATTGATCTATTAATTGGATGAGGTCTCATGGTGAGACTCTTGAAGATAAGAGAATATTAGAAAATATTTTGAGGAGCCTACCCACAAAGTTTGAGTCTACTTTTATAGCTACAGAAGATAAAATAAAGTTCATAATTTTCTTTAGATGAGCTTCAAGAATCTTTATTTTCTCATGAAAATATGCTAAGTCACTCTTCTTTCTCTTCTTTGAATCATGATTTCTGGTCAAAAACTTTTGTTATTCATGGTAGGGACATAGGGAGATTTAAATTTAGAGGTATAGGAATAATGAAGTGGTGAAAGAGCCAATATGAAAACTTCAAGTAGAAGTAGTATTCACCAAAATCCAAGTCATAATTAGTCTCATGGTTAAAGGTATGAAAAATCTCAAGTTCATTGTCATTACCACAAAAAGTATGGCCATAATGCATATCAGTGTAAGAAAAAATATTTTTATTTTAGTGAGGAAAGTGAATTTTTTTATTGATAAAATAAAAATAAAGGTACTATGTCTTTAGAATTAAATTTTTCTTAGGAGAGTCCAAAATATGTTTGGATTCTAGATTAAATTTTTGGTAATCACATGATAGGCAATTTAGAAAGTTTTTTTATTCTGGATAACTTGGTAAAACTTGATGTTACTTTGAGAAATGATAATAGAGTGTCAGTCATGGAAAACTAAAATGTCAATATTATAAATAAGAGGGGGAAAAATATCATTTCATATGTTTACTATGTTTTGGGTTTAAATCATAATTTGATGAGCAATAGCTAGTTTGTTCAAAA
This sequence comes from Torreya grandis, assembly GCA_037957365.1. Lineage (NCBI taxonomy): Eukaryota > Viridiplantae > Streptophyta > Pinopsida > Cupressales > Taxaceae > Torreya > Torreya grandis. Next base: position 2,302,990 of record JARHVA010001634.1, on the reverse strand, counting down.
TGGGTATATAGTGCTTCTAAAAAATAATGAATGTTTAAATTTTGACCAATTTCTAAGAAGTGAATTAATATTCAAAGTAAAAATGACCACATATATAATTTTATCTTTAAGTTTAAAACCAAATTTGAGGGAGGAATTTTCTCAATATCACCCCTTAATGAGACCTTGAGTGGGTCAATAAAAAATCATTTTTTCAGTGTTTGAACCCCTAGCTCTTACCAAAGTTTAACCTTATAAAATTAAAAATAGTGGTTAAAACCCACTCCAAGTTACCACCAAGGTGATATATTCGCATGATAGAATCATCAGTCAAAAGTATCCTCAAGCTACCACTCAAGTGATAACTTTAGCAGCCCCACATTCAACCCAACAAGATATAAATCAAGACATACCTCTTCAAGTGCAAATTTTTTCAAAAATTTCAAAAAAAATATAATCAAGCTTTCCCTGATACATTAGGTAGATTATCAGTTATAAATAAAATATGAGAATCCAATACGGCATTTCTGATTTGGAGACTTGAATTTTGGAGGTCTAAATTTTATACACATAAAAAATATGGTAAATAATTTTACACTAATATAAAAACCAGATAGAGTATGTGAAGTGTGGGTTTTTGGAAAGTAACATAGAGAGTCATTCCCAACTAGAAATCTAGTTAGATAAAGCCACCATTGAAGATTCTTCACTCTGATTTGTGTGGACAAATGCAAATATCGTCAATTGTTGGATGATTTTATTTTTTGACATTCATTGGTGACTATACCAAAAATACATGGGTATATTTATTGAACCATAATTATGATGTTTTCAATAATTTTTGCCAAATCAAATCCATAATTGAGAAACAAAATGGGCACTCTATAAAATTTATGATAAAAATAGACATGGTGAATATATCTAAAATGTTATTTTTCTTTTAAAGGATCATGGAATCCACAAGCACTTTATTACCAAAGTATACACCTCAATAGAATTGTGTGGTAGAGATAAAGAATATAATAATCATGGACTTGGATATGAGTATGTTTAAGGTTACACATTTTCCAAATGATTATTAGGTAGAGGTTGTAGCATGTGGAGTCTACATAATGAATAAATGCCCAACTAAAAGTGTCAAAAACATGATTCTACACAAAGCATGGAGAGGAAAAAAGCACAATTATGCTCGTATGTGCGTGGTTGTATGTGTAGTATATGCACATGTCCCAAATGAATTGAGAAATAAATTAGATAACAATAAACAAAATTTTATCTTTGTAGGATACAACAAGGACACAAAATATAAAATTATTTACAACCAAATAACATGAAAGGTGATAGTCAACAAAGATTTGAAATTCATAGAATAAGAAGCATGGGATAGTGTTTTGGAGAAAATCATGAGTATTTATGTAGGTTTATTTCAAGATGATAGTGGAGTATTGAATCCAATAGGTACTCCCTCGGTGGTACCTATTTCCACACCTACTCAAGCTAAATATGTTGTTCCATAGGTGACACCACCATCAAGTATAAGGACATCCTCACATAATTAGGCAATAAATCCATCAAATGAACAATAAAAAATAATATAAGGTATACCTAAAGAGACACATTTTATAATAAGCATTCTAGGTGCATGTTTGTCTACTACGAATTCTTCAGGATATAATTCAATTGATATGTCAAATATAACATTGGAAAGTATAAGGAGATATAAAACAAGAAGTTTGAGGGATATCTATGATCAAAATGAAGGTGAACATAATGTTGATTTATTTTCTCCTTTTTACTTATTTCCACAAGGAATTGATCCTAATCATTTTGATGAAAAAATTTGGCATAAGCCTTGGATGAAGATATTGATGCCATTTAGAGAAGAATCATACATTATATTTAGTGGATCTTCTATAAGAAAAAGATGTGATAGGATTAAAGTGTGTTTATAAGAATAAGTTTAATGTAGAAGGAAATGTACAAAAACACAAGGCAAGTCTAGTACTAACAATTTTTTTAGAGTGAATTAGAGTTGAATATAATGAGACATTTGCTCTAGTAGCTAGTATGAACACAATAAGAAAAATATTGATGTTATTATAGCTTAAAACAAGTTTCAAGTACACCAGATGAATGTCAAATCCACATTTTTACTAGAAAAATAAGTATATGTTTAGTAACCACTAGGATATGAGATATTAGGTCATGAAGACAAGGTCTACAAACTCAAAAAAGTGCTATATGGACTCAGACAAGCTCCTAGATCATTGTATAGCATAATTAATTATTTCATTTTTATAGAATGGCTTTAATAGGTGTAGCAACAAGCCTAAAATATATAAAAATATGAATGAATAAGGTCAAATTCTAATTATATGTATGTATGTTAATGATTTGATATTTACATGTGATTTATCAATTGATTTGTTCAAGGTAGCCATGAAGAAAAAAATTTAGATGGTTGAATTGGGTCTCATGATGTGTTTTCTTGGCATTGAGGTGAATCAATCTACAATGACATATTATTTTCTCAAGCCAAACATGCCAAATATTTTTTAAATGTTTTAATATGGTAAACTGTAAGCCAATACCAACACCATTTATAGTAGGTTTGAAGTTGAACAAGGATGATAAGGGACCCAATTTTTATTCAACACTGTATAAAATTCTTGTTGGTAGTGTAATGTACCTGACAACCGTAATTCTAGATATAATGTATAGTGTGAGCCTTCTTTCAAGGTTCATTGAGTCTCCAAAAGACTCTCGTGGGTAAGGATGAAAAACAATTTTGAGATATGTAGGTTGAAATAAAAATCAAAGAATTTTGTATTCAATGTCAAATGAGTTAAAACTCATAGGATACATAGATTCTGATTATGTGGACAACATTGATGATATGAAAATTATATTCAATTATGTTTTTCAACTGGAACATGTGTAGTATCATTGGCATCTAAGAATAAGCTTATTGTCACTCTTTCATTAGTAAAAGCAAAGTATGTAGCAGTAACATGAGTAATGTGTCAATAAGTTTTGATGAGAAGAATGTTAGTAGATTTGATTCACAAACAAAAAGAGGCAATTTTTGGTTTTTGAAGCAACAACTCAACAATCACACTATACATGAATCATGCATTTCACAAGAGGAGTAAGAATATAGATACCAACTACTATTTCATTCAAGAATTAGTCAATAATGAAGAGATTTATTTGGATTTTTGTAGATCTAAAGATCAGTATGTATAAATATTCACCAAGCCATTAGGAAAAGAAAGCTTTGAGTGTATATAAGATTGTTTAGCCATCCTAGAAGATGATAGTTGTGATTAATGAGGAGTGTTAGTGTTTGTAAACTCAACCACTGATATTTAATAATGTCATGTTCATCCTCCAACATTTAATATTGTATAGGTGCATATCTCTAAGATATTTGGATGTAACTTTATCTATATCTTTTAGGTAGCTTTTAATTAATATAGTTAAATATAGTTTATTGTTTCCAATTTATCTAGGTTCATTATTCTATAAGTCTCCCTACCCACTATGAGGATCTGTAAATAAAATCAGTTTTCAAATTAAGAAATACAATAAGGAAACTCGACATCCATCGAAAAAGTAAAAGACAAGAATGTAATGGTTAAAAACACAGCGTGAAAAATATAGCGAGGATAAAATATAGCAAGTAAAAAATGTAGCAAGGACAAAACATTGTAGGAACAAAATATAGTAAAGGATGTACTCACACAAAAGATAACACAACTTTCAATTAAAGGTCCAAACTCACGAAATCACATTTTCCTTTGTTACTTTGCTTGTAAATTTGATGCATTACTTTTCCACCATGAAATGTTAACTACTATGACCAAAATGATCTAAACAATAAATAAATAATGTGATTATTATTAAAATGTCTCAAATATACTCTTCATGACATTTTTATGATATTATCAATACTGCTACATTTTTTCCTCACTATATTGTATCCTTATAATATTTTTGTCATACTACATTTTTATCACTACATTTTTTACCTCTATTTTTGTCCATTATTTTATCACATAAAATCACAAACTCTACTAATTTTTTATTTTTAATATAAAATGTAAAGAACTCATGTTCCCCTATTTTTTTTTAAATTTTTTTTAATTCAATAAAAACTAATAATATTTTGGTGTCTATCATCTTTCCTTTTATCTCTCTATTTCCTTCAATTTGCACCAACCTAAATAAGAGTATATATATTCTCCCACGACTTCTAACTTTTTACCAAGAAAGGATAGATGATAGATTTTATATGGCCTCTTCTTAGTGGTTGATTTAGTATTTTATAAAAATAAAAATAAAAATGAAAAAAATCTATTTAACGATGTCAACATATTTCTCAATGTTTACTTAGGTAAACATTGAAAGTAGAGTGCTTGAACAAATAAAAAAAATAAATAGTTATTTAAAGATAATATATTTACATATTGTATTTGTTTCCTTAAAAGCAATGTAGTATATCTATAAAAACTAGAATTCTTAGGAGTTGGATTATACACAATTTATAGATGGAAATTTTTACTTCTACTAGTGAAATAATGAATTTGGTAAATACATTAAAAATATATATTTGATTCAAAAATTTCAGAGATAGGAAAAACCAGAAAAATAGATACAAATCACATGGAGCTGCCACCATCAACAAAAAAAATAAAATGTAGATGTAATTAAATTTTATATGTTTTTATTTACTTATTTTGTTGTCAAACATGAGATTAGATTACATATTATAATTAAAATAAAATATAGATGTCATGTTTATTTTCCTAGACTAATATTGTGTGCAGTTCATGCATTTTAACAGAATACCGTTAGGAGTGACAGGAGCACTATAAATGTGAATTTTAATGAGATAGAACCTGGTTGTATTCAACGTATTCTTTTATATATTCAAACTGTTATATAAAGGTTTCGGTTCATTCAATTTGTATATGCTTTGATCCGAATTTATATTAATTTTTTGAAAGTCATTGTGTCTGTTTACTCTATATAATTTCAGACACATTATAGCGCTATGCAAACAACCTTCGCGCCGCAGTATTGCCATACTTAAATAAGTGGTGATCTAAATTTATATTTTCTTTATAGTTGGAGGACGACCAAGTAATTTTATATTTTCTTCTAGGTTAAGTATGGTGCGAGTGGATAGGTGGTACGATGTATTCTCTTTTTTAATTGTAGCTTAAGTATGGGGGAAATTGACAAAAGTTATGGTGAAATTTTTAGTTGCTGTGATTCTGCACTGGGTAACATGATATGGAAAAAAAAATCTCACTCTATATCTATACGGTATTTAATGCTATTCGTTGGATTTTATATATTTCTTATCATATAAACATAATTCATAATTGTCATATAAATATATCTCACTCTATATCTATACGGTATTTAATGACATTCGTTGGATTTTATAGATTTCTTATCATGTAAACATAATTCATAATTATCATATAAATATAATTCAAGCTATTAAGAAAGAAGAAACTTCTCCGATTTAAATGTATAAATATATTATTAAATTTAAAAAATGATTGAAATACAAAATTATAATTATTATTGCAATGTTATTATTTTTGTTTTTCAGATCTCCTTTTCCCGAATAACTATTAACTAAAACAAATAAAGATAATAATATGAATAAAATAAAAAATATCAACGACATCAATTTTTTTTTACCGTCAAAGACTACAGATTTTAAATATATGGAGCAGTTTTCGTGAAGTAAAACAGGAGCTTTTTTTTGTTTATTATAATCTTATTAAGGTAGATCGCCCAAGACCTTTAGATATTTTTGAAGTTTAGAAGGTTTTAACCAAGTAAAACAAAATATTTCATCTATTTATTTATTATTGATTAGGAAGAGTATCTTGTTAGTGCTCAAACAAAATTTTTATTGTGTAATATAATGGTGCTAATATTATGTGATACATGGTGTATTAAATTCTTTATATAGAATATAGAATTGTGTTTGTTACAATAAATCAAATAAATTTATGAAAGATTAAAACTAAAATATTACCTATTCATTTTAGTAGCATAACTATAATTTTTGATAAAAAAATTAGTTAAATTCTATAAATATAATAGTAATTTCTATCAACAATATCCCTCACCCACTAGTTTTCTATGACTTTATATAGATGAGAACAAAGTCTAAAGTTAATGTTTTGGAGAATAGTTATAAATAGAACAAGACAAAACTATTATTAGTGAAGGTCAATTAAATATTTATTTAATTCATTTTTTTTTTCTAATAATAGTTTGTGGATTAAGTATGCATTAATTAGTGCTTGCCAATGAATTACAAATAAATATTACAAATGTATATCAAAACCATACAATAATATATGGATTATTAAATTTTAGATTTAGGATCTCACTGAGAATTTGAAAATTTAAAAAGATCATTCGAGACCGCACCATTTTTATTTTCGAGTCATATTTTGCATTGCAAAGTGAGGAGTGTAATTTTCAATATAGGTTGAACACTGAATTGCCTTTGTCCAATACTATGCAGATAATTATTTGGAATGTACCATGCAAGTAGACATTTCCTTTAGTGTGCCATTTTTATGTTTAACTATACCAGTTTTTTAAGGGTTGTATGGTATAATATGCTAAAGTCAAAACCCAATTATCTAAAAAAGCTAATAATTTGATTGTTGACAAACTCACATCTATTATATATTAAATTTAGATGGTGAATTTCTATTTATAATGGGATTTCAACAAGGGCCTTAAAGATTTTGAAGCATTTAAAAAATTCACTTATTTTTTAAAAAGTAGACGCAAATTATACGATAGAAATCATCAATAAATGTAAGCATATATTTTAATTTTTTAAGAGAAACATTGGGAAGGGATATTATATCAGTGCCAACCAATTGTAATCTATCACTTTCCTTCAAATATTTTCATTTGAGAAATGGATCCTTGTGTTACATTCTATGTGCACAACCTAGTCAAAAATAGTATTTTAAATAAACTTGTGGTAAACCAATAACCATTGAAGATTCACCTCTTTCTGCATGCAAGTTTAAATATTAGATCTTATAGTTTTTCATTATTTTTTTTAGATATTTTGTATTGTTTTCATTTTTCAGATATGTAGTTTTTTCCCTACATTTCAAAATTCAATCCCAGATTTATTAGCTTATTACAAATAATTAATATTATGTTGTCACCTTGCCTTCATGAAATCTTGGTTGGTACAAAAATTGGTGAACATAGTAGGTTACTGAGCTTTAAAGGAAAGTAATTTCATAGAAATTTCCTAGGATAGTATTATGTTATAATAGTTTTAAAATTTAAGAGTTATTTTTCTTGGGAAAGTACTTATCATTTTTAATTGATATATGGTGTGAAGGGTACTACCTCAATACTCAATCAATCATAAAACATGGTATACAAATTTTATCTTATACATACCTCATGATATATAAGAATTGATTACAAATTATATTATTTTAAATAAGAATCCTCTTAGACATTTAATTTTATTGTGCACTAGTAATTGGTTAGGCCCAAGAAGTTACTCTCTATGTATATAAAAAATGAGATAGTGTAGCTATAAGATGGTGGAAACATCTATATTCAATTTCTTTTGGGTTTGTTCACTATTTAAAAATTTGGATTCATATATCATAGGTCCTATTGATCAGACACACCTAGGTATAATATTTATAAAAATAACTATAATTAAATTTAGTAGATTTGTGCATTGTTGCATTATTTTCTTTTCAACTTTAGTAATATTATCTCATGTCTATATTTAGTGCCAATATCCCTATTTAATATTTTTTTAGTTTGTAAAAGTATAGTACAATGGAAAATTAGATGGAATTATTTTGGAAGAAATAAGCTTCTCATATTTTATTTTGATATGTGTGGGAATGCCACATACTAGTGTTTCCAGGTGAATCAAAAGATTTTTTTTGGAATATAGGTAGACTACACCATTGTTATTTTCTCATTTAGATAATATTTTTATGGGCATTTATTTATTTTATTAAAAAATTACATATAAAATTAGTTTTCATCTATAGTTCTGGAAACACTTATTTATAAAACAATTTATGCCCATAGGCTGATTGAACCATTTTAATTATTTAGATGAAATGATAATTTTTAATCCATATTTTCAAAAACACTTTAATGAATTTTTTTGCATACAAAAAAATTGATAAAATTTTAATTACCTTCAAGTATCTATGCTATCAATTGTGGAAAAACTGATCATCCTTTCAAATTTCAACTATTTTAATTTGAAATGATACATTATTGATGTATTCCTTACCAAGGGACTCTACCATGTTGTAATGAATTATTATTTGTACATTTTCATATTTTCAAATGGAAAAAAATGGAAAAATGATTTTTATGGAGCTAAATGCATCCTTGGTAAGTTATTTTTCCCTAAATTGAAGTTTTGCTTCTAGGGCATCATAAAATATTATAAATTTTGGAATAGCTTGAAAGAAAATTTTGGAAATAAAATTAATATGAGGACATTCCAAATAAAAAAGATGCTCACTACTCTTACTCCAGATAACTATCCTCACATTGATAACTTCATCACTCAAGTCTATAAGTGTAGATTGTCAATTACACTTTAAGCTTACTTAATAAGTAAGTAATTTTATTAGAATTTCATATTTTTTATCTCAAAAATAACTTCTAATTAGACATGGAAACTTTCACTAAATTTCAAGTTTCACACCCACATGTCAAAATGTACTAATTTTTTTTTACACTAAAGTATACTTTAAGAGACCTATCACAAGCACTTGCATTTATGCAACCACCTATATTAATATAAGCACTTGTATTCATGATTTGTTTACTTCTATATAAAATAAAGACTCACATTCACTCTCACATTGCCTTAGAATTCAAAGTAATCCATTGGTATAACTTTTCTTTCATTAGTGTTGTATTGTTGTAAATTGTGAGAGATCATTGTATTGTCTAGTCTTTATCCTTTTCTAGTGTGATTGATTAATAGTAGTAGAGTGTTATATCTTAATCTATATGTCTCTATATTTTATTTTAATGACGTGAGCTATGTATATGTATTATTTGGTTGATCTTGGCTAGTCCATAATTTTAATATGGTATCATATTGGGACTCCTAGGTTAGATTCATCTTTTTATGATTTTTTAAAAGTACTTATTAAGTGAATTTTAAAGAGTTTTTAATTCTTTTATTGCACCTAGAAGAGTCCAAAATTGTTAGGTTGATAGTAAACTTGTTATGAGTAGTAAATTTTTCACCTAGTAGCTTCCTTATGGCAATTATGTGATTTGGTTTTTACACCATTTTCTAGTTTTTAACATGCTAGACCACTCCACCATGTCTGTAGTAGCTAAGAAATTAATTTTCATTTAAAAAATAATGAAGACCTACAACTGTAGATGTTCATACCCATCTTACGAGTTACTAATCAATTTCTAGAAATTCACTAAATTTTATTTCATTTATGATCATATGGATGCATCTAAAGTGGCCAATTCAATGGGAAAGGATATCAGTTTATGAATGAAATCCATTTTGGTGTTCATAATTTGTGGATATATTATAATTATAATTTTACATGGAAAAAATGGTTTGAAATTTTTTAATCTGGACACACACACACACACACACACACACACACACACACACACACACACACACACACACACACACACACACACACACACACACACACACACACACACACACACACACACACACACACACATAAACAATTTAATTTATTTTATTATTTTTATTTATTTTGAAATTTAAATATAAAATAATAGATTTTAAGTCTGTTTAAATATAAAATTATACAATTGGATTAGTGGGATCATCCCACTACTTATGCCCTATTATTCTAGCACTACACATGTTATTCTACCAACTCCCCCTTTGTATCTACTTGCTCCATGTTTTTGACCTATACTACCATCCTCCCAATTCCATCCATTGATCCCATATCCATTCTTCCTCCTTCCCATCTCCCCACCCTTCCTTGATGCCTCTACCATGACACCTTCTACACAACCTTCCACCTGACACTTGAACTATTACTTCAGAACCCCATGGACATACATGATCACATAAACCCAACCTACATCCACATCCATCCTTATTATCTGTTTACCTACTTCCTTCCTTCTACATGTGCCCACTCCTTTCCTTTCACTAATAGGATTCCCCTACCCTTCAACTTTCTCTACCTTCCACCACTACTAAAATGTTGGATATAATATAAAAATATTTGCAATCAATTTTGTAGAGGTTGAATATTATTTAAGTCATGTATATGCTATGTTTAACCTATCAAATTGCCTATGTTCTATAATTTTTTTAAACTTACATAGACTTGACACTGTATGATTATGATTGAAGTGTTGAAAATGTGAATTGATATTTAATAACTAGTAAACCCCCACCAACTATGAGGTATATTTTTCGATGGCTTACAACCCACTTGGAGGCCCACAACTCTTGCTCAACCTCACTGTGACCACTATCAACAACTAATGTTGACCAATGCTTAGTATTTTTCCAAACTTGGATTTGATGTTTTTAGATCAGAATATAGTTTTTTTTCTTTTATTAACTTGAGAATGGTAGATGATGTAGTAGTGAAATAAATTTTGATAAATAATATCTCACTTAGGAAGTCACAAATTTGATCCAAACTAGAATTTTAACACTAAGTGGACTAATATTTTATGTTATGAAGCCTTGAAATATAATTTTTAATTTATATGAAGATAGAAGGGTGGGGCCTAGTTTTATAGGTCATCAAACCCCCTCATGGAAAAACTTGGTTTTTCTCCAAATTATGCCTTATACAAAATATACATGCCCATCTACCATTTTCCATAGTTTTTTTTAGATGTTCACATTTTTACGGACTATCCTTGATTGTGAGCTTTTTTTCATAAACTATTGTCCTATTTCACTCAAATTGGAGCATCACTTTGAGATATATGAAAATTATCATTTTGATGCAAAGCTAATTTCAACCTATTCTATACATTACATTCATTATTTTACTACTTTACCTAAAATGCTATCTTTTATTAATATTTTAAGGGGTCTTCTTTGAGGTTGAACATTGCCCAAGTTTTTAGGCACTGTTCTCTACACTTAGGACAACTTTTTGTGGTGAATTTTATTTAGAGTGTGTGTTTTACTCCTTAAAAATCATATTTATAACTAGAAATGAGTCATATTGTACAAAAATTAAAAGCAATTATTTCCCATTTTTAACTCAATTTGTAAAAGGGTGTTCTTTTGTAAAATACATCATTATAGGTAGTTGTGAGCATTTTTATATAATTAGACTCCTTATAATGTGACAAAAAATATTTTTAAGATAAAAAATACTTGCTTCTACCACTCTTAATAATTGTGCCTTACACTTTTTTTGGGTGCACTTGTAGTTGAGACATTGTCCTTCTATTTGGATATTCATATATTGGCACACATTTGGTTTTTTCCCTGTATCCTTCAAGGCCACTTTATTATACCATTACCTTCTTATTTATAAAAATTATTCAAAGCCCCTTTGGTATTGCCTTGTAATTATTTTGTTTCTCAATATATATTTGTTCACTAATGTAAAATCACTAATGTAATCAAATAATAAATTTCAATCCAAGAGTGATATTCTATTATTTGAGGTTTCTTCACTTCAATAAGATAATATTAATATTTTATATGAAAATTGAGCCCTCAGAGAGAGTAATGTTCTCCTCCTCAAATAAATTACATAATAAGAGTCACTCACTACCTCTTTTTATATTAAATTTTCTCTCTTGCAACATTAATTTGATCATGTGGAACTCTTGTCTAACACAATCATTCTAAATGTACTACTTTCTTATAAATCTAGAACACATCACTTAGATGTTTTCCTAGATTGATATTTTCTCAATGATGTTTCATATAGTGATCCTTATACACCTATAATTTCCTTTGTCAAAACTCATATTTATGATAATCATCATGTTGTTGTGCTTATCTCATTTAAGAAGAACACTACTAGTTTTGGTTAATATATTCTACATAGCATGGGTTATTCAGGGAGAGATATAATAAATTATGCATAAGGACTTATGTCACCCACCCATCATCTTTTCTTGATTATATATTTAGGTTGAATAAACCATAGTTACTTCCATGTCAATGCTCAACCAATTCTCTTACTTAATGAAAAATATAGAGACTTCACTAGTCCGTGTTGATCTAAGTAGACATACATCACTATATTGCACCATATGTTACCATTTTTTCTTATTTAGTCTTATGAAAATGGAAATATAATCTTCAAAAGGATTGGTACCTATGAGAAAATTCTCATCATCTAGTTTTTACACTATGTTACCATATAGTTACTATAGTGTTATCCATAAATATCATCTGGTACAATATTATTGTTGATCATTTAGATATATGCTAATGTAAATAAACTCTCCATGAGGATCATCACATATGTGTCAATCCTCACCAATTATTTTTAAAAATACATTAGTACACAATCCCAATAGTGGCAATTATGGATCTTAACACTTGATAGTAACAAGAGTTGGTGATGTCACAACACAACCATTAGAGATGATGAGTCACACATGAAAATGGTTCAACTTTCATAATGGATCTCAAAAATTTCAACATGTAATTATATATATAAATATATGTAACATTACCACATAAAGGATATAAGTATCAGTTAGGAGAGAATATTTTAGTAATACATCTTTCTCAAGAGTATGCCATATATAGGAAAAATAGATAAATAAAATACATTTATTTTTTTAGTTCTATATCTATCTCCATTTTAATTTTTATATCTCTCAAATACTATACAAATTTGCATAAGTTGATCACATTCTCATATTTAAATTTTCCTATCAATCACCACATGGGCATCATATCAATGGTATCAGAGTGGTGCATCTCAATCTTGTATGGCATATAAAATGTGGTGAGAATATTTGAACCTTGAAATCAAACCTTTAGATATATAAAACTATATACTAGATCATTTTGACAATATGTCCAAACAAACACATGAGTATATCCTCTTGATGATCAAGACCAAAATTAGAGAAGCACTCTTGAAAATGTGAGAATTTATATTTAACTAATTTGCACAAGTATTTAATGGTGGGTTTCATTGACTTCATCATCAGGTAAATCATTTGGTGGTAGAGTCCTCCTATGTTTTAGGTGAACCTAGATGTTCCTATGTTTAAGCGTAAAATAACATAGATGTAGTAGATAACTAGTTAGATGAGTTAAAATCATACTTTTTCATAAACTATTTCTTTAACGAAGAAAATATTAAGAGTTTAATTCTTAAAATTTACTCACCTATAAAGAAGTGGTGGAAAGCACATTATTCATAGGAAAAAGACCAAACAAAAGTTGAATTAACTTGGGATGAAATATTAGAAGCATTCAAGGATGAATATTAACTAAATATGTCTATATGCTAACTATATGTAGTGGTCATAACTATGACAAGGACCATACCATTCAGTCCAATCCTACATTAACACTTTCCACATTCTCTATGCAATAATAGATTATTTTCAGGTAGAGAATCATCACATCCTAAAATATTTAAGTGGATTCAAACCATCCACTCAATCCATACTAAATATGATCATATTTAAGATGATGGGTAAGGCTTATGACTCTATAGAAACTATTGAGGAAGAGTTCAAGTAGAAGGTAAAGAAGGATAAAATCTCCATGCCAAAGAAAACACCTACTTCATATAATACCAAACCATCTAATCCAAATAAATGGCATGGAAAAAAAAAGCAACAACCACTCTAATGCATAGTGCCATCCATAAAATATCTTGATTATTAGACATACATTGAGGATGATGTCAAACGCTTAGATGGAATATTTGACATAGATCCCAACATTCTATTCAACATCACATAAGTAACCCCCATATTTACAGACATTGAAGTAGATTACCTATTACATTCATAGATTTTGGTACAAGGATAACCAATTTATTTTATTATTAATGGTGGTAACATGAGGAATCTCATTTTCATAGTAATTGCTAAGCAAATAAATTTTATAGCCATGCCTGATCAATAGCCTTACACATTGGGATGGTTTAATTCATACAATAACCCAAGGTATATGTATCACCCCTCAATGTTTATTCTCATATATTATTCATCCATTCAAGGAAGATTTAGTTTTTGATGTAGCCCCACTTATTTATGTGATGTATTAGTTTGGCATCCATATATCTATAAACACATGTATATGTAAAACACCACTCCTTACATTGTAGTTATATTAGTAGGTAGTAAGAGATACCATATTTATGATGTGATTCCATAGTTAACATATTCCACTTAAAATATAAACATTATTTTTCCATATATCTATGCATACTCATCCTTATACATTTCACCATCAACTAAGTGATGAGTCATGATTGAAAGTTAAAATGACATATCTGATTCATGAAATCATGTTTATATAAAATTACTATATGCCTATATATAAATGTTTTATGATGGGTCAAATTTCACATCAAGCCAAGTGCTTCAACAAGAAATAACTAGAATCCAAAGTTGAATCACAAATGTTTAACCCTAAAATGGTTCTCTAGATTTGGGTTATATAAAGTTATTAAAGGGTTATATATATAAAAATGCACAAGGTTAATATCATATCTACAATAGCTCAATTCGATTATAAAATCAAATATAACATATGCTAAATTTATTAAACTAAGAGAGGCAAAATTTAAAAAGCACAACTAAGCTATGTATGGAAATGATAAAGAAATAAGATACTTAACTAGTTATGATGTTAATATAGTTCTAGATTTTGAAAATTTATGAAGCATACTTGAAGATGGTTTTGGAATGATCACCAAATTCTATTTTAAGTGTCTCTATAGCCTCAGATGCTTGTGTTAGCCTAGTATGGTTGCAACAATACTAGTTTCTCTTATCAATGTAGGAGCCTTGTACAAAACAATTGTTCAAATAGGATATGACCACCTATATGATTCTAGATTTTTCATCACCTTGACTTTGGTACATTAATATTTTGGTCATGTAATATTTCTCATGGTCAAATAGTAAAATCTAAATAATTCTTACTTATGGTGGTTATGGTGAAAATGGGATAGTGGGCACATGGTGTCAAGCTAACCCTAAATATTCTACTCTTAAAGTTTTTTACTCAAATATCCACTACTTTGAATAGGTATTAAGACTGATGTAGGCCTCCCCTATGTTTTGGTTTGTGTGTGAATCATGAAATATGTGTAGATAATGTACAATAGTGACTTATCTTGTATCTTAGCAAATCAAACTCTTGGGTTTTTGATTTAGTACTTCATACTTATATATGTGGTGTCCCTTTGATTGATATAGAATTAAAAGTAAATAAGGAATATTTTTTCTCAATTTAATGCTTAATATAATGCTTTTGATAAGTTTCCTTAGTCTCTTTTGGTCTTTCCTAGGTCTATGGTAGGTGAGTAATGAATGAGGATTGATCTTATATTTATACCAATCCTATTAGGAGATAACTCACATTAAAACATGTAGGTTGACCATTAAGATATGTTTCATTTGAAAATTAACTGAATTTAGGGCACTAGACACTTATGTCAGAGTAAAAAACTTACATCAATACATGTGTTTATCCTAGATGCTAGGGTTTAGAGAGAAATAAAATAGGTATAGGCTCAAATCATATAGAGGTGTAAGATAAGTAGGTGTTAAACATTCAATACAAGATATAGGGCCTAGGTCATCAACATAAGACTAGTCATACTCAGAGATAGGCCAAGAGGAACAAGAGAGTAAATACAAGACATCCAAAAGTGGGAGAAAGTCTATAACTGAGAGAAACATTCAAGGTATGTATTTTTTAAATATATAATATTGTAGTATTATATAATCCATAAATATTATCTACATTTTCTCCCCTTTAATCTAGTAATAAAATGTTAGTTTAAAGGAAAGGCATGAGTATCTAAGTGTGTATGACACCTTATATTTGTTTGAACCCTAATTTTTTTATGATTGACCTACAATTAAGAGAATGCTATTGTATATAATCAATGCATATAATTTAGAATTGAAAATATTAAAATTAAAAGATAAAGGATTAGGAGTACACCTGTCCATCAATGTAACTGCCTTGCCTATTAGCAAGTTGATTTAAAAAGGCATGTCATTGTAATGATATGAAACTAAGATTAAGAAAAATATAAATAAATATTGAAAGTACATATATCTAAGGAGATAAAGAGAGATTAGAAAGTGCATACCCCATTCTTGGAGAAAAAGTGAGTTTCCAACTAGTAGCTAAGATTAATTCTACCATGTAACCCAATGATACTTATAACATAGAGAGGTTAGATGATAAAATAAATTCCAACCTAAATATTTAGAAATATTAAGTGATTTAATCACCTACACCATACCAAAAGTGAACCAAATATTGTAATAGATTGGATCAATATAATAGGTAATAATTCATCCAAGGTATCTGTGAGTAAAAGTACATGATATGTTAACAATCCATAAAAGTGTTTTTAAATATGAATTTGATTTAGATTTTGTAATATTAGGCATATATTACACAACATATGCATTTTAGATATGTATCATGCTGAAACTGTGTAAAACAACGGTACTAATATATAGAATTATGCCACAACTATGGATCTAAATCCTTTAATTGTGTGCTTTGGAAAGTTTAGAAATAGTGTAAGAGTGGAGAGCATGCCTACATTAAATGCCCCCAATATATATGGGGAAATATAAAAACTAATATAAGAACCAATTTGGAGAACATAGTTTTAAAACTTGCCCCCACTGTAATAACCTCAAGTATGTATCAAACATACTACAAACATCTACATCCAATACTGAGTTTACAATAAAACCATGTTATAAGGTAAAAAATCCTAACCCTAAAAAGGAAACAACCATTATAATTAACATAGCATCAAAATAACCTATTTGGCTTGTCTTATTTAATGCACCAAAGTGACAATTCTCACATTTACCTGAGTCTCCAAATTCATTACTCCTGTAGTTAATAGAGTGTCACCTTAAATATTTCTCTCATCCTATAAATATTATATGAGTCAGCCTCTACCAAATGATATCATGTGAACGCTTATTTTGAGTATCATTAAGGACTAGGACATTCTATGATTGTAGACTCTACCTTCAATCATAATATCCAAGATATTATTGAGGACCAAAAGAGACTAAGGCAAATTATCAAAATCATTCTATTAAGTATTCAATTGAGAAAATATTCCTTATTTTCTCATATTTCTATTAGTCATAGGGAAAATACATCTACAAGTCTAAAGTACTAAATTAACATCCCAAGAGATATCTCTATCAAGTTACAATCTAGGTCATTATTTTACTTACTTTTCACATATTGCATGATTAATACACAAGCCAACAAATAAGTCTGAATCCTTCTTTAAATTACTATCTATGTAAGCAATGTTTATTGATAGTGGGGTATTTGGGATCATATTGACACCATGTGCACAATAAACTATTTTTTTTGTAGTCAATATGAGGAAGATGAACTAGGTTTTATCTATTTAATTATGAGATACAGTCTATGATCTAGATCTTAATGTATGAAAGTGAATGTGATGAAAAACCCATAAACATGCAGGTAGCCACATCTAATTTTAGTGGGTATTTGTGGAGGATCAATTAAAATATATTGATTCCAATAGAGTATTACAAAGCCAAGCTGCATATTTATATAGGAATATGAACTTGTAATAACTAAAAAATAGGAGAGATAAAAATAATTAAATTGAATATCTCCCAAATATTACATGGAAGTAATAAAATACCATAATTAAGAGATTTTTAAGATTAAATAAACTAAATAACCCAACAAACTATGTACAGTAAATAACCATACTAACTACTAATTATAATAAAATATAAGTACTTAAATATTACTAATTTATTTATAATGGTGAATTAATAACTCTAACATCCACCCCCTTAATTCAACATTGTCTCAAGTTAACAAGAGAAAAATTCTCTAAATGCCTCAAATTTATTCCGTGCAAGTGCTTTGGTAAACAAATATGCATGTTGTTGATCTATCAAATAATACTAGAGCTAGATGTTATTATTTTGGACATATTCACAGATAAAATAAACTTTCGCCTCAATGTATTTAGTGTATTCATGAAACACTAGATTATGAACAAGCTTCACTACTCCTTCAATGTCTACATGAAAAATTATTGGTTGATTATGTGGTAATCCAAATCCTTCAAGTATTCATCTGAGCCAAATTACTTCAAAGATAGTTCCTCATGCATCATGATATTTATATTCTATGGAAGACCTTAAAAAATAGTTTTACTTCTTACTACTTTATGATATTGGTCCAGATCCAAAAAAAATACAAATCTTTTAGTGGATTTCTTATCATTAATGTTACTTGTATGATTTGAGTCTGAGTATCTTGTAAATAATAAGTTATCATTATTCTTGTATTATATTCCAAAATCCATAGTTCCTCTAATGTATCTCAATACTCACTTTGTTACTTTCTAGCAATTGATCTTAGAATCTTGAATGAAACTTGAGAGATAACTAATAGCATAGCTGATGTCTAACCTAGTGTAGGCCAAGTACATGAGACTTGCCATCAACTACCAATATAGAGTTGAATTTACCTATGGTGATGGATTTGCTCAAGGCAATTGAAGCTGTGTCTCCATAGGTGTTACAAATTGTTTGGTATCCATCATTTAATTTTTTTTAGCATTATCCCAACATATTTGAGTTGAGATATAAAAATTTTATTTTCTCTTAGCTGAATTTCTAAGCCAAGACAATAGTGTAGAAGCTTGAGATCTATCATGTTGAATGATCAATTTAGATCTTTCTTTTTATTGATTTAATCATCTTCACTAAACTACTAGTGATGACTAGATCATTGACATATACAACTACAATCAATATCTCACCCCTTTTTTTGTTTAATGTATAAATTTGGATTATATGGACTCCTTTTGAATCCATGTTTCAAAAGGTAAAAATCAATCTTGATATACTATGCCCTGAGAGCTTATTTAAGACCATACAATGATTTGACTAGTCTAAAAACCTTATTTTATTTTCCAGATTTGATAAAACCTTCTCATTGATTCATGTAGAATTTTTCCTATAAGTATCCATTAAAGAAGGCACTTTTCACATCTATTTAATGGACTTTCCAACCAAACTGTGTAGCTTGAACAAAAATCCTGATAGTTTCAATCTTTCTATGGAAGCAAATGTCTCCCCATAGTCAATGCCTTATTTTTGAGAATACCCCTTTCTAACCAGTCTTGACTTGTGCTTGTTGAGACTATCATTTGATTTTTACTTCATCTTGAATGTCCATTTGCATCTGATTGGCTTATTCCCTAGTGGAAGATCTACAAGCTGCCATGTTTTATTCTTAATAAATGAATTATATTCTGCATCCATGGTATATTTCCAAGGTTTTAACTATAGGGCTTCCTTAAATATAGAGGGATTGATAGATTAAAAAATTGTACTCGTTATGACAAAATTAAACTCACCACAAGCCATACTATTTGTCCTTGGTCCAAAGGTACATGTGTTTGGAACACCATCTAGTTTTGCATCCTTGAGAGTATTTGTATACCATTTATGCCTATGTTGTGTATTTATTGTGCATGATGGAGCTATAACCTTATTATCCTCATCATTACCGTATTCATCTATGATATTTCCATCTTTTATATTTTCTATGGGACTGATTTGTTTATGAGGAGCACTTGTTGAAAGAACTTTTACTTCATTCTTTTTAATGAATTAAAATTCCCTACTAGTGTAGATTTTTATAGTTTTTGGATCCATAAGTCTATAGGTAAGTGCTTCTTCACTGTACCCTAAGAACACATATTTTTTAGATTTTATATCAAGATTAGTCCATTCCACTTTGGGAATATGCATACTTTCTTGACATCCAAAAAATTGAAGATGTGATATAGATGGCTTTTTTCCTGACAAGGCTTCATGTGGTGTTACTCCATCAAGAGCTATAATGGGTACTCTATTGAGTAGATATACATAAATTTTGATAGTTTTTTCCTAAAATGCCTTTATCAGTCCTACATCATGTATCATATATTGCACCATTTTTACAATAATATGATACTTCCATTCAATAATTACATTTTGACGTCGTGTATGCAAAGTTACCATTTGATGACAAATGTTTTTTGCTTGTATAAAATGTCTAAAATCATTACCGATGAGTTTCCCCATGCCCCCACCTCAAGATTTGTGTAGTGGGTCTTGATTTGTGGACCAGATTCATTTTTAATAGCCACTTTAATCTTCTTAAAAGTTTCAAAGGCTTTATCCTTTATTGTTAGACACTAAACCCATATTTTTATATAACAGTCATCAAAAAATAGAATGAAGCACTTAAATCCAACATGGCTAAGTGTCATTGGATCTATAGGAACTTTTTTGAAGTGGGACTCAATGTTGCTTTCCTGATAAGCAATCATGACATTTGTCTGTACACTTTTTAAGAGGCGGTAATCCTCTTACCATGTTTTTGTAGTGGAGTGTGTCAAGATATCAGAAATTGATGTGGCTAAATCTCCTATGCCATAATTATGTTGAGTCTAGTCCTTTTTTATGAGTGATTGATTATTTTTCTCAATGAAATCAAGCTGAAACATACAGTTCACATTGGATTATCATGTAATACTTTTGGAGTTTCTAGATTTTTCTTTGATCAAACACAATTTTATTCTACCTTTATAGTCAAATTCAATCTTCAAATTGTGATCTAAGAGTTGACTTAATGATAAAAAGTTTTTGGTTAATCCAAGCACATCGAGACCATCCATAATTTTACATGTTTGTGTGCCTAGGGGTAAGGCAATGTTGCCAATTATTTATACACTATATGAGGTATAATCACCAAAAATAATATGATTTTTATTGGGTATGTCCTTCAAAGTGAAAAACCAATATTTTTTTTATCTTTCATGTGTTGGGTTGCACCCAAGTAGACATACCATATATCACTTTGTGATGTGGATTCATCATGGATATCTATAAAGTAAAGGTAGTCATCTTCCTCATCATGTTCTTCTTGTTCAATAATGTTGCCTTATTGATTTGATTTCTTATACCATGTCCCCTTTTTTTTTATCCTTGTGGCTTATTGAAAGAGCCAGGGGATGATTGTTGGTTGGTGAATTTCTAACCACTAGAAGATCCCTTTTTGAAGGTATTATACCAACAAAATTTTAGGTCATGCCCATGATGACCACAAATCAAACATTATTTGTATGACTTTCCTCCTTGTGAATTCTACCTTGGATTATGTTTTGAAGATGATTTTATTAATTTATTTCATTTATGTTGATGAGAAAACAATACATGTTCTTCTTGTTTATCATGAGTATTAAAGGAATATTTCTATTGTAACATATTTACTAGTTTTTCAAAACTAGATTTTTATTCTTTGTCAGTCAAAGTGGTCACAAAAATATTTTATGAGGGTGGTAGTGATCTCAAGATAATAGGTAAAAGAGAGTCATCTAAAATTGTCTCACCCAAGTATTGATGTGATTCCTTTAGTTTTTCAATGTTTATTAAAAAGACCTCCACTGGTTCTCCTATCTCAATTTGAGAGAGTGGAGTTGACTTTGCAAATGCATAATTATGCTCTCATTTTTGGACTCATATATAGTTTAGAACTTGTCCCAAGCTTCTTTAACTATTTTAGATTCATGGATGTGTGGTTTAACTTCATCTTATACTCCAAACATGATTATAAACTTAGACCTCTAATTGGATTTATCAAATTTACATTATTGATCAATGTTTGTTGCATATTGGGTATATAATCCATCTACTACATACCAAATTTATTCAAACTCTAGTTAAATTCTAATATTTGTCTTATAAGAAGAGTAGTTGTCACTTTTAAGTAACTGTGAATTTGATAGAAAGAATTTTGGACCCTATGCAGCCATTATCAAGATTGTGGGTGATAGATTGGTTCTTTATCATGCCAGGTATACTAGTCTCCATTTATATATACCATCAGACTAATATACTAGACATTTATTTATACATGCCCTTCCATTATACCCATTAATATGGAGAAGAAGCTTTCCCTTTCTATATACCTAATAGTCTGAGAAATAGGTGTAAACGTATAAGAAAGAATCTGATACTTGGTACCTAGATAGTACTAAAGAGGATCCATCCAATCACTAACATCTAATTAGATGGGTTTACTCATATGCACACATAACCTTACTATATACTTAGAAATTCCATTTGTTAGGATTTATGCCCTTCAATTGTAACAAATGGGTAAATGAAGGGAAGGCTATGAATGAAAGTGTCTTATTTCTCCCTGATGATTTATAGGGATGATGCCCATACATCATTAATGTAGCTATGTTAGGTTGTGTATGCAGTAACTCAAGTGTGATGACATTACCCATAAATGTGAGTCAGAGGCAAGGCTATGACCGAACACTGCATCGAGTTTAAAAACTCATGATTTTATGCAATATCAGATATGTAATACAATTACAATTTTTTTACAATAAAATAAATAAATTTGCAATTTTTATAATATAAAAAATAAATTTATAATGCTTTGCAAAAAATGAAAATTCACTTTTCTTTTTTTTCATTTTTGGGCTCTTTCACCACTTTTTGACAATTTTTTTTCTTTATTTTGCCTTTTCTCTTTTTCAAAAAATAAAATAGTACTTTTTATGCTAATTTAGTTAGTTATAACTAAATTTAGTAGATTGCTAAATTTGGAGGGCTGCTAAAATTTTCACTAAAATTTTCTTTTGGGGGGATTTGAAGCTCCCACCTATCCTCTACCAAATAATCTTCCCACCAACTCATCTATGCATTGTTTCAATAATATAAAGGGATAAATAGATATATAATGGCTTATAATTCTATTCTTTTCCTTTAAACCACCTTCCCACCTAATACCACATATTTATCAATAGGTGGTTTTTTGAAAAATCACAATAAAGTCATTATTTTTTGGTGGTTTTTGGAAATAAAAAGGTGGTTTTATGGATTTATCAAGTGGTTTTGAGGATTTAATGGTTTGTTTGGTGCTTTGGTTTGAAATGGATAACATATAAATTATATATTTGGTTTAGAAATTAAAATTAAAAAATGTCCAACCTTTATTAAAATGCCATGCCTCCTTATGATGCAGCATTTGCATATTTTTAAAATTATATCCTTGAACTTTTAAATCTCCAAACTTCTTTTTATTTTAATTTCAATGCTTTTGCCAGATATGGACACTTCTATAGGCTTACTAAATAAAATAATGTAGATTTTACAATGCTTCTAGATTTTGTATTTTACTAGATAAATATGCCAGGTCTCTAATGACCCATGTTTTGACTCTTTTTTTCAAGCATTGATATTAAATGCAATGCATAGGCCTTTTTTTAAATGCATCCTTTTCTTCTTATAATTTGCCAATATCGAACGCTCTGTGTGTTGAATGTGAGATATTCAAGCCTCACAAAGTCAACTCAGAATTTTTTTTAAAGATTCATAATGCTTATATTTTTACAACTTATATTGGATTCTAGCTTTGGTGTGGGAGTGCACAGGATTATCATCACACAATGAATTTCTAAAAACTTTGGGAGAGATCGAGCTTCTCCTCTTGCACAAGTTTAGAGATCTATGAATCTTTGATACCAGATATAGAGGATCAATTAAATGATAGTGTATCTAATAGAGTATTACAAAGTTGATATGCATATTTATACAAGAATATGAGCTTGTAATATTTCCTAAAAAATAGGATAACTAAAAACAATTAAATTAATATCTCTCAAATATTACACATGAGTTAAAAATACCATGATTAAAATATTTTTAAGAATAACTAACCTAAATAACCCAACAAATAATCTATGGTAAATAACCATACTAATTACTAATTAAAAACAAATTTTAGTATAAATATTACTCATTTATTTATAATGGTGAATTAATCACCCTTACAGTATTCCATATAGGACACCTACATTGAACCTAGATATTAGCATTGACCCAACTATTCCAAGTTGATGTAAGTGTTTGAGGTTATATAGTCACTTAATCTAAAATTTGGAGATTGTTCTAGAATAATCTTATAGTATGCATCCTACATGTCCCAAATCTAGAATTGTATTAGCATCAGATCCAACTCAGTATCTTATTTCTATGTCATTTTCATACATAATTTAATTATACTTTATATATTTAGACTATCTCAGTTTAGTAAATTTAGAATAGGTTATATCTAAATTTAACATCTAGTTTTCCTATTGTAAATTTGATTATCACCCTTGTGCATTGTGATTTCTATATACCCATTTAATAATTTTAGATTACTTGAATCTATAAAACATTTTTATGGTTAAACATTAACCAAACCCTAGATAAATTAGGATTTTTTCATTTTTCCATTATTTATCAATGATTAATATAATTTAAAATCATGTTTTTCATGGATTTATTTGTTAACTATTTCATCATCCAATACCTTATAGTAGTTATTACTTGTTATACCACATGCCTAGTTCAATAAATTAAGGATTTAAGGGATTAAAAATCTAATCATTTTAAAACAACCAAATTAGATAATGATCATAATTGAGATAAATTTAAAACTTATCTTTACCAATTTTATGTCAATAGTATTGAATATCTTCCTCCTAAGCCTAATGAGGGTGATATATATGATACCTCTAACTAGGTTCATGATATCACTCCTTCAAGTGGTAAGGTATGTTGTCCCCCCAAAAGAAAATTTCACTCTTTTTGGGATAACGTATGAGCCATTTTGGTCCTGCAAGACCAAATTTGCCTCTTCCCTTTTCAAAATTTCTTCTGAGCTTTCAAGTTCCTCACTTTTCAAGATTTTCCAAAACTCTACAGACTCAACATGCTTGAAATTAGCAGGTTCAACTGTTTCAATGTATTCTTCGAACGAGTTCAACCAAAAAGGGGCTCATCAGCAAGTTTCTAAGTGAAGATTAAACATGGTTCAATGTGTTCAAGGTTAAACATCATTAACAAGGTTAAAAGAGTTAAGTACTTCAACTAGATTGAACCATTTAGTGACGTCAGTAGGACACTCAACTGCTTTGGTAAGTTCATCGACTTTCCAAAAGACTAAGCTTCAAGGAAGGAATGAACTGTTGAACCAAAGTTGGTTCAATCGATTATTTCAAAGCAAAGGTTCAACGCAGTTTAGAAACTATTTCAAACAGTCAAGACTTAGCTGAAATAAAGACATTAAACCATTGAACTGTTAAATCAAAGTTGGTTCAATCGGTCGGTTTAATCAAAATGGCTTAAAGGAGTGCCCCAAAAAGAATGAGTCAAGCAGAAGCTGCCACATGTCATTTGCTAAGCCCCATTGCACTTGGTTTCTAATCACAACAGAAGACACCACCTATCCCTACTGAAGCTTGTCAGAAGCCTCCAAGTGTCTCCATTTGAATCTTTGAAGTTTCAACAATTTTGAAGTTCAACGCATGGGTATTTCTTTTTACGTGAGTTTTTGTCTAAATCTCAAGGTCTCATGGAAGCTGCCAAGTGTCGTCTACCAGGACACTGTATACTCTACCCTCAAAAAGTCACAGAACATGCCACGTGTCCCTTGTAAAGTTTGTTGGAAGCTGACAAGTGTCAATCTCTACAATTTCTCCCTCCTACTTCTTATTTTCATAAAGACTGTGGTGAACCCCAGTGAGCTACCAAAGAAAGCAGAATGTGCCATGTGTCATCATCTTCTTGACTCTCCAAAGACAAGCAAAAGCTGCCACCTATTCATTTATAAATCTACAGAGAGTGACACATGTCTGTGTCTGAGTTTTGAACAAGTTTCTAAGCTCCTCTTAAGCATTTTTTTAGAGCACAGTGGAGACCGCCACATGTTATCATCCACATGAATCTAAAATAAGTCTCTAGTGTTTTCAAAGGTTGCTAAAGCGCAGTGGAGATTGCCATGTGTCATCTTCCACCAAACTCATAAAAAATGTTTCTAAAGCCCCTAATAGTAGCGAAAGCTACTGCATGTCCTCCCCTATTTCTCAGTGGATGCTACCATGTGTCAATTTTTTAGCAAAAAGTGACCAAAGAACAAAGAGGCAATTTAAAGACCTGATTCAAATAATCAAAAAAGGAGGAATGATGAATAAGGATCAGATCACCAGGTGGACATTGAAAGATGCAAACTTTCAATAATGTGACTTGTTTCTCTATATAGAGAAAAATAAATGGGTAGATGCCCCTAAATTCTAGCCTGTCTCCTTAACAAATTTCAATGCAACATGATGTGTTATTGTTCTTGAGTCTTTCTTGAAGAGGATATATAAGGGAATCTCTTTCACTGTAAATGGATCTCTTTTTTGACAATCAGAACAAAACTCTGCCCAAATTGAAAGGCACTTCTGAGACTTTGAGCTTAGTTTCTTGATCATATTTTGCTATTAGAATAAGAAAGCAAGTGATTTTTTAGACTTTATGCTGTGATATCTTTATTGTTGGGGAAATTGTTCTTATGTCTTTTTTCTTAATATATCTTTCATTCCTTTAATTCAACAAGTAGAATTAGTGACAGTAGTCAGGAAGGTGTCCTGAAGAGTCAACTATAGAGAGACTTTGTGCCCCCATAATTGCCTTTAGTGTGTTTTTTTAATTTCTGTGTAAAGGACCTTGGGATGAATTTGTGCCCTCATTGTCCTTCGTATCTTACTCTTGAGAAATTTAGGTGAAGACTTTGTGCTGCATCTTGATTTACTGGGTATTACATACTATGTTACATTTTTCATTTACTACCAGGAGTATTCTTGTGGTTTGCTGAATAGTACTTTTGAAAGAAGAGGAGTGTTGTCTGTCATTTCCCTTGAGTTTTTCCTTTGATTTGCATGCATCATCTCTAAAAAAAGAGAGATGGATGGTTTGTCTTACCTTTGAGTATTATTTTTTGTTAATATATATATATATATATATATATATATATATATATATATAGGGAACCTCCCCTTGATGAGAGGAGAGATTAGTCCCCTTTTGATGTGGTAAACCTACACCTTTGGATGATTAATCTTCCTACTTTGGCTGATTAGACTTTTTTTTTTATCAGTACACTGATCGACAAAATATTCAACCAATAGTTTTTGGTGACTCTGCTAGGGATAGAAAATCCATTATCCATTTATAATCTATCCATTCACCTCCACACTAACTAGGAAAGAATGCACAATTTAAAGCCTCAAGCTTTAACTGAAGCAAGGTCAATTCTTTTCTCATTTCTGTTTCACAATTTGGCAGATTCAAGGTATACACTAAGCCAAAGGGCTAAAGGGATCATTGACCCTGTATTCAAGTTGGTATAGCAAAGTGATTTTGATCTGTTTCCTTCACCATCTCATCTCCAATAAACCAAGATTTTTCCTCCTACTAAAGCCATATCTCCATTGCCAAACGAAGTATCTACTTCTGCTATTGATAAAGCTTTGCCTATAATTACCCCTTTGAGATTTATTATCCCTCCTTTTCATAATCCTACAATGGCAGTTCAAGGCCCCTAGGATAATGCTTTTGGTCCTCTCAATCTTACTCCACCTCTACATGAGCTTCCATGCAGTTCAAGGAAGAATTTCACCAATTTATATGGTTATGAGAAAGTTCATCCTGATGAACACATTGCAGCCTTTAGCATAGCTTGTGGAGTAATCAAAGTAGAATTTGAAGAGGTAGCAGTCAGGATTTTTATAGAAACATTACAAGGTGCTACTTCAGATTGGTTTTATCATCTACATGCTCAGTTAGTGACTGATTGGAATACTCTTAAAGATAAGTTTGAAGCCACATTCAAACTTGTAGAAGATGCACATGCACTTTTGGCTCAACTTACATAGATGAAAAAAGATCCTTATGAGCCTATGAGAGACTTCATAGAAAAATTTGAGAAATTGAGAAACAAAATTCCTATAATTGCTCAGCCTACAGCTGAGAATATCAAATGCTTTTTCATTAATTCTTAGTTACTTGAAGTAAGTTTTCTCTTGAGACGTACTGGTCAAATAGATCTTGCTACAACTCAATGTTTGGCCACTGAAGGAGAAGATGATCTCATCTTAGCAGGGAAGATAAGAAGAGATCCAAATAGAAATAGAGCTTCATCATCTTCTAAATATGCATCTACAGGCACCATAGATCTAAAGGTGTAGAAATTGGCAAATGAGTTTCTTGCTCTCAAAAAGTAAATAGCTCAAAGAATGTCTTTTGCTCCTTCATATAGAAGGACATTCCCAAATCAGTCATATCAAGGCAATGCTGCCAAGAATCAAGGGCAAAAAAATCACCTTCCTCCCCCACAAGGGAAACTTTCTCTAAAAGCTCCTCTGACTAATTCAGTCATGGGATATTTTGAAATAGAATCAGAATTCTCTTTCCAGCCTAAATTAAATCAAGAAAATGATGATAATATCTTTGAAGACAATTAAGAAGAATCAGCTGGTGACTCCCACATTGATTTCCTGAACTATCAGGGTGAACCCAAAAGCAAAGAAGAAGATTTTGAAGGATCATATGCAGTGTTTACTAGATCCAAAAACCAATCAGTCCAGCAGGCTTATAAAGAGAAGATAGAAGAGCAACCGCAGCTAGAAGTCATAATTACTAAGCGTGGAACCACTCTGCCCTTTCAGTCAAAGGATCCAATAATCACCCAAAAGGCAAATACATCAATTTTTCCTTCCCTTTCTACTTCAAATTTGCAAACCATCCCACCTCCCATCCCTCCTAAAACTTAGAAAGTTGAAGTACCTTTCTTTGTACTTAGCTCAATTCGGCCATTTGACATAATCGATCATGTCAAAAAGACAAAAATACAAATGTCTGAGTTCAAATATTTGCAATCCAATCTTGATCAATTAAATAAGCTGGTCCAATATGTCAAGAACCAAACCATCCCTACAGGACAAAAGGCTAAAAAGGTAACTCCTGATTCTCTAAAGAACATGCCTATTCCAAATAATTTAGTCATTACTCCCCCAGCTATTCCTAAAAAAATAGAAGCTTTTTATGTTTCCCTATTAAATAATGGCCATAAGCTGAGTAACTATATTATAGACTCAGGCGTATCTGATAATGTCATGCCTACTAAAGTAGCTGAGTCTCTTAGTCTCACACTGACCAAGATATTTGGGAGATGTTTCTCCATGGAGAACAAGTAAGTACCATTATTGGGGCAAATCAAAGATGCCCAATTTGCATTTGCAGCCTTTTTAGACAAGAGAATCAAGATGACTGTCTTGGTGGCTAACATCCCAGCATCCTATGGCATTTTGTTTGGATAAAATTTTTGCAAGGACATGGGAGGAGAACTAAGCATGGATCTATCTGAGGCAATGATCCCTATCCAAGGCATAATGAAGAGGTTGCTCCCTGAAAAGGAAGCAAAATATGTAGTCACCTAGACTTCAGCCCCTTACGCTCAAATTATTTTTGAATCCACAAGTATGGGTAACTATTTTCTATTTATAGATGAAGTGCATGAAACACTTGATATAATTCTTGAAAGTGTCAAGTCAGAAATCAGTTCAACAATAATAGCAAAAAAACTAGTAGGTTGCAATACAGATGAAGAAAGATCCTCCATCTCTGATGAAGGAAAGTATAAAGAAAAATTAGTATCAGATGAGATATGGACTTTAGAATTTGATGGTAGTTGTTCCTCTACTAGTTTGGGAGCTACGATTGTGTTGATATCTCCTCAAGGAGATATGTTTCCTTCATCTTACAAATTATAGTTTAGTAACACTAACAATACAGCTGAATACGAATCTCTGCTACTTGTCATGAAGGCTACTCAAGACAAAGGCATCAAGTTTCTTCATGCTAAAGGGGATGTTGAATTAGTGGTTTGTCAAGTGAGAAACTTATACCAAACCAAGAATGCAAGACTACGCCACTACCGTAACTTGTTTTGGGATCTAATAGAAAGCTTTAATGCTTTCAAGATTTCTACTATACCCAGAGAGTCTAATGACAAAGCTAATGCACTTGTTGTTTCAGGAACTCTCTTAGTTCCTCATTCAAATTTCAAAGAAGATAGGTTTACTATTGAGCTAGTCTATAGACCAAGTGTTCCTAACAATGCTGATCATTGGCAAATATTCAATGATGATCATCAAATCATTGCCTTCTTGGAATGAAAATATAATAGATGGTCTCATTATGATAAAATAGTTGGTCCTCTCAATCTTACTCCACCTCTACATGAGCTTCCATGCAGTTCAAGGAAGAATTTCACCAATTTATATGGTTATGGGAAAGTTCATCCTGATGAACACATTGCAGCCTTTAGCATAGCTTGTGGAGTAATCAAAGTAGAATTTGAAGATGTAGCAGTCAGGCTTTTTATAGAAACATTACAAGGTGCTACTTCAGATTGGTTTTATCATCTACATGCTCAGTTAGTGACTGATTGGAATACTCTTAAAGATAAGTTTGAAACCACATTCAAACCTGTAGAAGATGCACATGCACTTTTGGCTCAACTTACATAGATGAAAAAAGATCCTTATGAGCCTATGAGAGACTTCATAGACAAATTTGAGAAATTGAGAAACAAAATTCCTATAATTGCTCAGCCTACAGCTGAGAATATCAAATGCTTTTTCATTAATTCTTAGTTACTTGAAGTAAGTTTTCTCTTGAGACGTACTGGTCAAATAGATCTTGCTACAACTCAATGTTTGGCCACTGAAGGAGAAGATGATCTCATCTTAGCAGGGAAGATAAAAAGAGATCCAAATAGAAATAGAGCTTCATCATCTTCTGAATATGCATCTACAGGCACTACAGATCTAATGGTGTAGAAATTGGCAAATGAGTTTCTTGCTCTCAAAAAGTAAATAACTCAAAGAATGTCTTTTTCTCCTTCATATAGAAGGACATTCCCAAATCAGTCATATCAAGGCAATGTTGCTAAGAATCAAGGGCAAAAAAATCACCTTCCTCCCCCACAAGGGAAACTTTCTCTAAAAGCTCCTCTGACTAATTCAGTGATGGGATATCTTGAAATAGAACCAGAATTCTCTTTCCAACCTAAATTAAATCAAGAAAATGACGATAATATCTTTGAAGACAATTAAGAAGAATCAGCTGGCGACTCCCACATTGATTTCCTGAACTATAAGGGTGAACCCAAAAGCAAAGAAGAAGATTTTGAAGGACCATATGCAGTGTTTACTAGATACAAAAACCAATCAGTCCAGAAGGCTATTAAAGAGAAGATAGGAGAGCAACCGCAGCTAGTAGTCACAATTGCTAAGCGTGGAACCACTCTGCCTTTTCAGTCAAAGGATCCAATAATCACCCAAAAGGCAAATACCTCAATTTTTCCTTCCCTTTCTACTTCAAATTTGCAAACCATCCCACCTCCCATCCCTCCTAAAACTTAGAAAGTTGAAGTACATTTCTTTGTACCTAGCTCAATTCAGCCATTTGACATAATCGATCATGTCAAAAAGACAAAAATACAAATGTCTGAGTTCAAATATTTGCAGTCCAATCTTGATCAATTAAATAAGCTGGTCCAATATGTCAAGAACCAATCCATCCCTACAGGACAAAAGGCTAAAAAGGTAACTCCTGATTCTCTAAAGAACATGCCTATTCCAAATAATTTAGTCATTACTCCCCCAGCTATTCCTAAAAAAATAGAAGCTTTCTATGTTTCCCTGTTAAATAATGGCCATAAGCTGAGTAACTATATTATAGACTCAGACGTATCTGATAATGTCATGCCTACTAAAGTAGCTGAGTCTCTTAGTCTCACAATGACCAAGATATGTGGGAGATGTTTCTCCATGGAGAACAAGTAAGTACCATTATTGGGGCAAATCAAAGATGCCCAATTTGCATTTGCAGCCTTTCCAGACAAGAGAATCAAGATGACTTTCTTGGTGGCTAACATCCCAGCATCCTATGGCATTTTGTTTGGATAAAATTTTTGCAAGGACATGGGAGGAGAACTAAGCATGGATGTATCTGAGGCAATGATCCCTATCCAAGGCATAATGAAGAGGTTGCTCCCTGAAAAGGAAGCAAAATATGTAGTCACCTAGACTTCAGCCCCTGAAGCTCAAATTATTTTTAAATCCACAAGTATGGGTAACTATTTTCTATTTATAGATGAAGTGCATGAAACACTTGATATAATTCTTGAAATTGTCAAGTCAGAAATCAGTTCAAAAATAATAGCAAAAAAACTAATAGGTTGCAATACAGATGAAGAAAGATCCTCCATCTCTGATGAAGGAAAGTATAAAGAAAAATTAGTATCAGATGAGATATGGACTTTAGAATTTGATGGTAGTTGTTCCTCTACTAGTTTGGGAGCTACGATTGTGTTGATATCTCCTCAAGGAGATATGTTTCTTTCATCTTACAAATTATAGTTTAGTAACACTAACAATAGAGCTGAATACGAATCTCTGCTACTTGTCATGAAGGCTACTCAAGACAAAGGCATCAAGTTTCTTCATGCTAAAGGGGATGTTGAATTAGTGGTTTGTCAAGTGAGAAACTTATACCAAACCAAGAATGAAAGACTACGCCACTACCGTAACTTGTTTTGGGATCTAATAGAAAGCTTTGATGCTTTCAAGATTTCTACTATACCCAGAGAGTCTAATGACAAAGCTAATGCACTTGTTGTTTCAGGAACTCTCTTAGTTCCTCATTCAAATTTCAAAGAAGATAGGTATACTATTGAGCTAGTCTATAGACCAAGTGTTCCTAACAATGCTGATCATTGGCAAATATTCAATGATGATCATCAAATCATTGCCTTCTTGGAATGAAAATATAATAGATGATCTCATTATGATAAAATAGTTGGTCCTCTCAATCTTACTCCACCTCTACATGAGCTTCCATGCAGTTCAAGGAAGAATTTCACCAATTTATATGGTTATGGGAAAGTTCATCCTGATGAACACATTGCAGCCTTTAGCATAGCTTGTGGAGTAATCAAAGTAGAATTTGAAGATGTAGCAGTCAGGCTTTTTATAGAAACATTACAAGGTGCTACTTCAGATTGGTTTTATCATCTACATGCTCAGTTAGTGACTGATTGGAATACTCTTAAAGATAAGTTTGAAGCCACATTCAAACCTGTAGAAGATGCACATGCACTTTTGGCTCAACTTACATAGATGAAAAAAGATCCTTGTGAGCCTATGAGAGACTTCATAGACAAATTTGAGAAATTGAGAAACAAAATTCCTATAATTGCTCAGCCTACAACTGAGAATATCAAATGCTTTTTCATTAATTCTTAGTTACTTGAAGTAAGTTTTCTCTTGAGACGTACTGGTCAAATAGATCTTGCTACAACTCAATGTTTGGCCACTGAAGGAGAAGATGATCTCATCTTAGCAGGGAAGATAAGAAGAGATCCAAATAGAAATAGAGCTTCATCATCTTCTGAATATGCATCTACAGGCACCATAGATCTAATGGTGTAGAAATTGGCAAATGAGTTTCTTGTTCTCAAAAAGTAAATAACTCAAAGAATGTCTTTTGCTCCTTCATATAGAAGGACATTCCCAAATCAGTCATATCAAGGGAATGTTGCCAAGAATCAAGGGCAAAAAAATCACCTTCCTCCCCCACAAGGGAAACTTTCTCTAAAAGCTCCTCTGACTAATTCAGTGATGGGATATCTTGAAATAGAACCAGAATTCTCTTTCCAGCCTAAATTAAATCAAGAAAATGACGATAATATCTTTGAAGACAATTAAGAAGAATCAGCTGGCGACTCCCACATTGATTTCCTGAACTATCAGGGTGAACCCAAAAGCAAAGAAAAAGATTTTGAAGGATCATATGCAGTGTTTACTGAATATAAAAACCAATCAGTCCAGAAGGCTAATAAAGAGAAGATAGAAGAGCAACTGCAACTAGTAGTCACAATTGCTAAGCGTGGAACCACTCTGCCTTTTCAGTCAAAGGATCCAATAATCACCCAAAAGGCAAATACATCAATTTTTCCTTCCCTTTCTACTTCAAATTTGCAAACCATCCCACCTCCCATCCCTCCTAAAACTTAGAAAGTTGAAGTACATTTCTTTGTACCTAGCTCAATTCAGCCATTTGACATAATCAATCATGTCAAAAAGACAAAAATACAAATGTCTGAGTTCAAATATTTGCAGTCCAATCTTGATCAATTAAATAAGCTGGTCCAATATGTCAAGAACCAAACCATCCCTACAGGACAAAAGGCTAAAAAGGTAACTCCTGATTCTCTAAAGAACATGCCTATTCCAAATAATTTAGTCATTACTCCCCCAGCTATTCCTAAAAAATAGAAGCTTTCTATGTTTCCCTGTTAAATAATGGCCATAAGCTGAGTAACTATATTATAGACTCAAGCGTATCTGATAATGTCATGCCTACTAAAGTAGCTGAGTCTCTTAGTCTCACACTGACCAAGATATTTGGGAGATGTTTCTCCATGGAGAACAAGTAAGTACCATTATTGGGGTAAATCAAAGATGCCCAATTTCTATTTGCAGCCTTTCCAGACATGAGAATCAAGATGACTGTCTTGGTGGCTAACATCCCAGCATCCTATGGCATTTTGTTTGGATAAAACTTTTGCAAGGACATGGGAGGAGAACTAAGCATGGATCTATCTGAGGCAATGATCCCTATCCAAGGCATAATGAAGAGGTTGCTCCCTGAAAAGGAAGCAAAATATGTAGTCACCTAGACTTCAGCCCCTGAAGCTCAAATTCTTTTTGAATCCACAAGTATGGGTAACTATTTTCTATTTATAGATGAAGTGCATGAAACACTTGATATAATTCTTGAAAGTGTCAAGTCAGAAATCAGTTCAACAATAATAGCAAAAAAACTAGTAGGTTGCAATACAGATGAAAAAAGATCCTCCATCTCTGATGAAGGAAAGTATAAAGAAAAAATAGTATCAGATGAGATATGGACTTTAGAATTTGATGGTAGTTGTTCCTCTACTAGTTTGGGAGCTACGATTGTGTTGATATCTCCTCAAGGAGATATGTTTCCTTCATCTTACAAATTATAGTTTAGTAACACTAACAATACAGCTGAATACGAATCTCTGCTACTTGTCATGAAGGCTACTCAAGACAAAGGCATCAAGTTTCTTCATGCTAAAGGGGATGTTGAATTAGTGGTTTGTCAAGTGAGAAACTTATACCAAACCAAGAATGAAAGACTACGCCACTACCGTAACTTGTTTTGGGATCTAATAGAAAGCTTTGATGCTTTCAAGATTTCTACTATACCCAGAGAGTCTAATGACAAAGCTAATGCACTTGTTGTTTCAGGAACTCTCTTAGTTCCTCATTCAAATTTCAAAGAAGATAGGTATACTATTGAGCTAGTCTATAGACCAAGTGTTCCTAATAATGCTTATCATTGGCAAATATTCAATGATGATCATCAAATCATTGCCTTCTTGGAATGAAAATATAATAGATGGTCTCATTATGATAAAATAGTTGGTCCTCTCAATCTTACTCCACCTCTACATGAGCTTCCATGCAGTTCAAGGAAGAATTTCACCAATTTATATGGTTATGGGAAAGTTCATCCTGATGAACACATTGCAGCCTTTAGCATAGCTTGTGGAGTAATCAAAGTAGAATTTGAAAATGTAGCAGCCAGGCTTTTTATAGAAACATTACAAGGTGCTACTTCAGATTGGTTTTATCATCTACATGCTCAGTTACTGACTGATTGGAATACTCTTAAAGATAAGTTTGAAGCCACATTCAAACCTGTAGAAGATGCACATGCACTTTTGGCTCAACTTACATAGATGAAAAAAGATCCTTGTGAGCCTATGAGAGACTTCATAGACAAATTTGAGAAATTGAGAAACAAAATTCCTATAATTGCTCAGCTTACAGCTGAGAATATCAAATGCTTTTTCATTAATTCTTAGTTACTTGAAGTAAGTTTTCTCTTGAGACGTACTGGTCAAATAGATCTTGCTACAACTCAATGTTTGGCCACTGAAGGAGAAAATGATCTCATCTTAGCAGGGAAGATAAGAAGAGATCCAAATAGAAATAGAGCTTCATCATCTTTTGAATATGCATCTACAGGCACCACAGATCTAATGGTGTAGAAATTGGCAAATGAGTTTCTTGCTCTCAAAAAGTAAATAACTCAAAGAATGTCTTTTGCTCCTTCATATAGAAGGACATTCCCAAATCAGTCATATCAAGGCAATGTTGCCAAGAATCAAGGGCAAAAAAATCACCTTCCTCCCCCACAAGGGAAACTTTCTCTAAAAGCTCCTCTGACTAATTCAGTGATGGGATATCTTGAAATAGAACCAGAATTCTCTTTCCAGCCTAAATTAAATCAAGAAAATGATGATAATATCTTTGAAGACAATTAAGAAGAATCAGCTGGCGACTCCCACATTGATTTCCTGAACTATCAGGGTGAACCCAAAAGCAAAGAAGAAGATTTTGAAGGATCATATGCAGTTTTTACTAGATACAAAAACCAATCAGTCCAGAAGGCTATTAAAGAGAAGATAGGAGAGCAACCGCAGCTAGTAGTCACAATTGCTAAGCGTGGAACCACTCTGCCTTTTTAGTCAAAGGATCCAATAATCACCCAAAAGGCAAATACATCAATTTTTCCTTCCCTTTCTACTTCAAATTTGCAAACCATCCCACCTCCCATCCCTCCTAAAACTTAGAAAGTTGAAGTACATTTCTTAGTACCTAGCTCAATTCAGCCATTTGACATAATCGATCATGTCAAAAAGACAAAAATACAAATGTCTGAGTTCAAATATTTGCAGTCCAATCTTGATCAATTAAAAAAGCTGGTCCAATATGTCAAGAACCAAACCATCCCTACAGGACAAAAGGCTAAAAAGGTAACTCCTGATTCTCTAAAGAACATGCCTATTTCAAATAATTTAGTCATTACTCCCCCAGCTATTCCTAAAAAAATAGAAGCTTTCTATGTTTCCCTGTTAAATAGTGGCCATAAGCTGAGTAACTATATTATAGACTCAGGCGTATCTGATAATGTCATGCCTACTAAAGTAGCTGAGTCTCTTAGTCTCACACTGACCAAGATATGTGGGAGATGTTTCTCCATGGAGAACAAGTAAGTACCATTATTGGGGCAAATCAAAGATGCCCAATTTGCATTTGCAGCCTTTCCAGACAAGAGAATCAAGAAGACTTTCTTGGTGGCTAACATCCCAGCATCCTATGGCATTTTGTTTGGATAAAAATTTTGCAAGGACATGGGAGGAGAACTAAGCATGGATCTATCTGAGGCAATGATCCCTATCCAAGGCATAATGAAGAGGTTGCTCCCTGAAAAGGAAGCAAAATATGTAGTCACCTAGACTTCAGCCCCTGAAGCTCAAATTATTTTTGAATCCACAAGTATGGGTAACTATTTTCTATTTATAGATGAAGTGCATGAAACACTTGATATAATTCTTGAAAGTGTCAAGTCAGAAATCAGTTCAACAATAATAGCAAAAAAACTAGTAGGTTGCAATACAGATGAAGAAAGATCCTCCATCTCTGATGAAGGAAAGTATAAAGAAAAATTAGTATCAGATGAGATATGGACTTTAGAATTTGATGGTAGTTGTTCCTCTACTAGTTTGGGAGCTACGATTGTGTTGATATCTCCTCAAGGAGATATGTTTCCTTCATCTTACAAATTATAGTTTAGTAACACTAGCAATACAGCTGAATACGAATCTCTGCTACTTGTCATGAAGGCTACTCAAGACAAAGGCATCAAGTTTCTTCATGCTAAAGGGGATGTTGAATTAGTGGTTTGTCAAGTGAGAAACTTATACCAAACCAAGAATGAAAGACTACGCCACTACCGTAACTTGTTTTGGGATCTAATAGAAAGCTTTGATGCTTTCAAGATTTCTACTATACCCAGAGAGTCTAATGACAAAGCTAATGCACTTGTTGTTTCAGGAACTATCTTAGTTCCTCATTCAAATTTCAAAGAAGATAGGTATACTATTGAGCTAGTATATAGACCAAGTGTTCCTAACAATGCTGATCATTGGCAAATATTCAATGATGATCATCAAATCATTGCCTTCTTGGAATGAAAATATAATAGATGGTCTCATTATGATAAAAGAGTTGGTCCTCTCAATCTTACTCCACCTCTACATGAGCTTCCATGCAGTTCAAGGAAGAATTTCACCAATTTATATGGTTATGGGAAAGTTCATCCTGATGAACACATTGCAGCCTTTAGCATAGCTTGTGGAGTAATCAAAGTAGAATTTGAAGATGTAGCAGTCAGGCTTTTTATAGAAACATTACAAGGTGCTACTTCAGATTGGTTTTATCATCTACATGCTCAGTTAGTGACTGATTGGAATACTCTTAAAGATAAGTTTGAAGCCACATTCAAACCTGTAGAAGATGCACATGCACTTTTGGCTCAACTTACATAGATGAAAAAAGATCCTTGTGAGCCTATGAGAGACTTCATAGACAAATTTGAGAAATTGAGAAACAAAATTCCTATAATTGCTCAGCCTACAGCTGAGAATATCAAATGCTTTTTCATTAATTCTTAGTTACTTGAAGTAAGTTTTCTCTTGAGACGTACTGGTCAAATAGATCTTGCTACAACTCAATGTTTGGCCACTGAAGGAGAAGATGATCTCATCTTAGCAGGGAAGATAAGAAGAGATCCAAATAGAAATAGAGCTTCATCATCTTTTGAATATGCATCTACAGGCACCACAGATCTAATGGTGTAGAAATTGGCAAATGAGTTTCTTGCTCTCAAAAAGTAAATAACTCAAAGAATGTCTTTTGCTCCTTCATATAGAAGGACATTCCCAAATCAGTCATATCAAGGCAATGTTGCCAAGAATCAAGGGCAAAAAAATCACCTTCCT
Source organism: Torreya grandis (assembly GCA_037957365.1). Taxonomy (NCBI): domain Eukaryota; kingdom Viridiplantae; phylum Streptophyta; class Pinopsida; order Cupressales; family Taxaceae; genus Torreya; species Torreya grandis. Next base: position 2,263,869 of record JARHVA010001634.1, on the reverse strand, counting down.
CCCCCACAAGGGAAACTTTCTCTAAAAGCTCCTCTGACTAATTCAGTGATGGGATATCTTGAAATAGAACCAGAATTCTCTTTCTAGCCTAAATTAAATCAAGAAAATGACGATAATATCTTTGAAGACAATTAAGAAGAATCAGCTGGCGACTCCCACATTGATTTCCTGAACTATCAGGGTGAACCCAAAAGCAAAGAAGAAGATTTTGAAGGATCATATGCAGTTTTTACTAGATACAAAAACCAATCAGTCCAGAAGGCTATTAAAGAGAAGATAAGAGAGCAACCGCAGCTAGTAGTCACAATTGCTAAGCGTGGAACCACTCTGCCTTTTTAGTCAAAGGATCCAATAATCACCCAAAGGCAAATACATCAATTTTTCCTTCCCTTTCTACTTCAAATTTGCAAACCATCCCACCTCCCATCCCTCCTAAAACTTAGAAAGTTGAAGTACATTTCTTAGTACCTAGCTCAATTCAGCCATTTGACATAATCGATCATGTCAAAAAGACAAAAATACAAATGTCTGAGTTCAAATATTTGCATTCCAATCTTGATCAATTAAATAAGCTGGTCCAATATGTCAAGAACCAAACCATCCCTACAGGACAAAAGGCTAAAAAGGTAACTCCTGATTCTCTAAAGAACATGCCTATTTCAAATAATTTAGTCATTACTCCCCCAGCTATTCCTAAAAAAATAGAAGCTTTCTATGTTTCCCTGTTAAATAATGGCCATAAGCTGAGTAACTATATTATAGACTCAGGCGTATCTGATAATGTCATGCCTACTAAAGTAGCTGAGTCTCTTAGTCTCACACTGACCAAGATATGTGGGAGATGTTTCTCCATGGAGAACAAGTAAGTACCATTATTGGGGCAAATCAAAGATGCCCAATTTGCATTTGCAGCCTTTCCAGACAAGAGAATCAAGAAGACTTTCTTGGTGGCTAACATCCCAGCATCCTATGGCATTTTGTTTGGATAAAAATTTTGCAAGGACATGGGAGGAGAACTAAGCATGGATCTATCTGAGGCAATGATCCCTATCCAAGGCATAATGAAGAGGTTGCTCCCTGAAAAGGAAGCAAAATATGTAGTCACCTAGACTTCAGCCCCTGAAGCTCAAATTATTTTTGAATCCATAAGTATGGGTAACTATTTTCTATTTATAGATGAAGTGCATGAAACACTTGATATAATTCTTGAAATTGTCAAGTCAGAAATCAGTTCAACAATAATAGCAAAAAAACTAGTAGGTTGCAATACAGATGAAGAAAGATCCTCCATCTCTGATGAAGGAAAGTATAAAGAAAAATTAGTATCAGATGAGATATGGACTTTAGAATTTGATGGTAGTTGTTCCTCTACTAGTTTGGGAGCTACGATTGTGTTGATATCTCCTCAAGGAGATATGTTTCCTTCATCTTACAAATTATAGTTTAGTAACACTAACAATACAGCTGAATACGAATCTCTGCTACTTGTCATGAAGGCTACTCAAGACAAAGGCATCAAGTTTCTTCATGCTAAAGGGGATGTTGAATTAGTGGTTTGTCAAGTGAGAAACTTATACCAAACCAAGAATGAAAGACTACGCCACTACCATAACTTGTTTTGGGATCTAATAGAAAGCTTTAATGCTTTCAAGATTTCTACTATACCCAGAGAGTCTAATGACAAAGCTAATGCACTTGTTGTTTCAGGAACTCTCTTAGTTCCTCATTCAAATTTCAAAGAAGATAGGTTTACTATTGAGCTAGTCTATAGACCAAGTGTTCCTAACAATGCTGATCATTGGCAAATATTCAATGATGATCATCAAATCATTGCCTTCTTGGAATGAAAATTTTATAGATGGTCTCATTATGATAAAATAGTTGGTCCTCTCAATCTTACTCCACCTCTACATGAGCTTCCATGCAGTTCAAGGAAGAATTTCACCAATTTATATGGTTATGGGAAAGTTCATCCTGATGAACACATTGCAGCCTTTAGCATAGCTTGTGGAGTAATCAAAGTAGAATTTGAAGATGTAGCAGTCAGGCTTTTTATAGAAACATTACAAGGTGCTACTTCAGATTGGTTTTATCATCCACATGCTCAGTTAGTGACTGATTGGAATACTCTTAAAGATAAGTTTGAAGCCACATTCAAACCTGTAGAAGATGCACATGCACTTTTGGCTCAACTTACATAGATGAAAAAAGATCCTTGTGAGCCTATGAGAGACTTCATAGACAAATTTGAGAAATTGAGAAACAAAATTCCTATAATTGCTCAGCCTACAGCTGAGAATATCAAATGCTTTTTCATTAATTCTTAGTTACTTGAAGTAAGTTTTCTCTTGAGACGTACTGGTCAAATAGATCTTGCTACAACTCAATGTTTGGCCACTGAAGGAGAAGATGATCTCATCTTAGCAGGGAAGATAAGAAGAGATCCAAATAGAAATAGAGCTTCATCATCTTCTGAATATGCATCTATAGGCACCACAGATCTAATGGTGTAGAAATTGGCAAATGAGTTTCTTGCTCTCAAAAAGTAAATAACTCAAAGAATGTCTTTTGCTCCTTCATATAGAAGGACATTCCCAAATCAGTCATATCAAGGCAATGTTGCCAAGAATCAAGGGCAAAAAAATCACCTTCCTCCCCCACAAGGGAAACTTTCTCTAAAAGCTCCTCTGACTAATTCAGTGATGGGATATCTTGAAATAGAACCAGAATTCTCTTTCCAGCCTAAATTAAATCAAGAAAATGACGATAATATCTTTGAAGACAATTAAGAAGAATCAGCTGGTGACTCCCACATTGATTTCCTGAACTATCAGGGTGAACCCAAAAGCAAAGAAGAAGATTTTGAAGGATCATATGCAGTTTTTACTAGATACAAAAACCAATCAGTCCAGAAGGCTATTAAAGAGAAGATAGGAGAGCAACCGCAGCTAGTAGTCACAATTGCTAAGCGTGGAACCACTCTGCCTTTTTAGTCAAAGGATCCAATAATCACCCAAAAGGCAAATACATCAATTTTTCCTTCCCTTTCTACTTCAAATTTGCAAACCATCCCACCTCCCATCCCTCCTAAAACTTATAAAGTTGAAGTACATTTCTTAGTACCTAGCTCAATTCAGCCATTTGACATAATCGATCATGTCAAAAAGACAAAAATACAAACGTCTGAGTTCAAATATTTGCAGTCCAATCTTGATCAATTAAAAAAGCTGGTCCAATATGTCAAGAACCAAACCATCCCTACAGGACAAAAGGCTAAAAAGGTAACTCCTGATTCTCTAAAGAACATGCCTATTTCAAATAATTTAGTCATTACTCCCCCAGCTATTCCTAAAAAAATAGAAGCTTTCTATGTTTCCCTGTTAAATAATGGCCATAAGCTGAGTAACTATATTATAGACTCAGGCGTATCTGATAATGTCATGCCTACTAAAGTAGCTGAGTCTCTTAGTCTCACACTGACCAAGATATGTGGGAGATGTTTCTCCATGGAGAACAAGTAAGTACCATTATTGGGGCAAATCAAAGATGCCCAATTTGCATTTGCAGCCTTTCCAGACAAGAGAATCAAGAAGACTTTCTTGGTGGCTAACATCCCAGCATCCTATGGCATTTTGTTTGGATAAAAATTTTGCAAGGACATGGGAGGAGAACTAAGCATGGATCTATCTGAGGCAATGATCCCTATCCAAGGCATAATGAAGAGGTTGCTCCCTGAAAAGGAAGCAAAATATGTAGTCACCTAGACTTCAGCCCCTGAAGCTCAAATTATTTTTGAATCCACAAGTATGGGTAACTATTTTCTATTTATAGATGAAGTGCATGAAACACTTGATATAATTCTTGAAATTGTCAAGTCAGAAATCAGTTCAACAATAATAGCAAAAAAACTAGTAGGTTGCAATACAGATGAAGAAAGATCCTCCATCTCTGATGAAGGAAAGTATAAAGAAAAATTAGTATCAGATGAGATATGGACTTTAGAATTTGATGGTAGTTATTCCTCTACTAGTTTGGGAGCTACGATTGTGTTGATATCTCCTCAAGGAGATATGTTTCCTTCATCTTACAAATTATAGTTTAGTAACACTAACAATACAGCTGAATACAAATCTCTGCTACTTGTCATGAAGGCTACTCAAGACAAAGGCATCAAGTTTCTTCATGCTAAAGGGGATGTTGAATTAGTGGTTTGTCAAGTGAGAAACTTATACCAAACCAAGAATGAAAGACTACGCCACTACCGTAACTTGTTTTGGGATCTAATAGAAAGCTTTGATGCTTTCAAGATTTCTACTATACCCAGAGAGTCTAATGACAAAGCTAATGCACTTGTTGTTTTAGGAACTCTCTTAGTTCCTCATTCAAATTTCTAAGAAGATAGGTATACTATTGAGCTAGTCTATAGACCAAGTGTTCCTAACAATGCTGATCATTGGCAAATATTCAATGATGATCATCAAATCATTGCCTTCTTGGAATGAAAATATAATAGATGGTCTCATTATGATAAAATAGTTGGTCCTCTCAGTCTTACTCCACCTCTACATGAGCTTCCATGCAGTTTAAGGAAGAATTTCACCAATTTATATGGTTATGGGAAAGTTCATCCTGATGAACACATTGCAGCCTTTAGCATAGCTTGTGGAGTAATCAAAGTAGAATTTGAAGATGTAGCAGTCAGGCTTTTTATAGAAACATTACAAGGTGCTACTTCAGATTGGTTTTATCATCTACATGCTCAGTTAGTGACTGATTGGAATACTCTTAAAGATAAGTTTGAAGCCACATTCAAACCTGTAGAAGATGCACATGCACTTTTGGCTCAACTTACATAGATGAAAAAAGATCCTTGTGAGCCTATGAGAGACTTCATAGACAAATTTGAGAAATTGAGAAACAAAATTCCTATAATTGCTCAGCCTACAGCTGAGAATATCAAATGCTTTTTCATTAATTCTTAGTTACTTGAAGTAAGTTTTCTCTTGAGACGTACTGGTCAAATAGATCTTGCTACAACTCAATGTTTGGCCACTGAAGGAGAAGATGATCTCATCTTAGCAGGGAAGATAAGAAGAGATCCAAATAGAAATAGAGCTTCATCATCTTCTGAATATGCATCTACAGGCACCACAGATCTAATGGTGTAGAAATTGGCAAATGAGTTTCTTGCTCTCAAAAAGTAAATAACTCAAAGAATGTCTTTTGCTCCTTCATATAGAAGGACATTCCCAAATCAGTCATATCAAGGCAATGTTGCCAAGAATCAAGGGCAAAAAAATCACCTTCCTCCCCCACAAGGGAAACTTTCTCTAAAAGCTCCTCTGACTAATTCAGTGATGGGATATCTTGAAATAGAACCAGAATTCTCTTTCCAGCCTAAATTAAATCAAGAAAATGACGATAATATCTTTGAATACAATTAAGAAGAATCAGCTGGTGACTCCCACATTGATTTCCTGAACTATCAGGGTGAACCCAAAAGCAAAGAAGAAGATTTTGAAGGATCATATGCAGTGTTTACTAGATACAAAAACCAATCAGTCCAGAAGGCTAATAAAGAGAGGATAGAAGAGCAACCGCAGCTAGTAGTCACAATTGCTAAGCATGGAACCACTCTGCCTTTTCAGTCAAAGGATCCAATAATCACCCAAAAGGCAAATACATCAATTTTTCCTTCCCTTTCTACTTCAAATTTGCAAACCATCCCACCTCCCATCCCTCCTAAAACTTAGAAAGTTGAAGTACATTTCTTAGTACCTAGCTCAATTCAGCCATTTGACATAATCGATCATGTCAAAAACACAAAAATACAAATGTCTGAGTTCAAATATTTGCAGTCCAATCTTGATCAATTAAATAAGCTGGTCCAATATGTCAAGAACCAAACCATCCCTATAGGACAAAAGGCTAAAAAGGTAACTCCTGATTCTCTAAAGAACATGCCTATTCCAAATAATTTAGTCATTACTCCCCCAGCTATTCCTAAAAAAATAGAAGCTTTCTATGTTTCCCTGTTAAATAATGGCCATAAGCTGAGTAACTATATTATAGACTCAGGCGTATCTGATAATGTCATGCCTACTAAAGTAGCTGATTCTCTTAGTCTCACACTGACCAAGATATGTGGGAGATGTTTCTCCATGGAGAACAAGTAAGTACCATTATTGGGGCAAATCAAAGATGCCCAATTTGCATTTGCAGCCTTTCCAGACAAGAGAATCAAGAAGACTTTCTTGGTGGCTAACATCCCAGCATCCTATGGCATTTTGTTTGGATAAAATTTTTGCAAGGACATGGGAGGAGAACTAAGCATGGATCTATCTGAGGCAATGATCCCTATCCAAGGCATAATGAAGAGGTTGCTCCCTGAAAAGGAAGCAAAATATGTAGTCACCTAGACTTCAGCCCCTGAAGCTCAAATTATTTTTGAATCCACAAGTATGGGTAACTATTTTCTACTTGATATAATTCTTGAAAGTGTCAAGTCAGAAATCAGTTCAACAATAATAGCAAAAAAACTAGTAGGTTGCAATACAGATGAAGAAAGATCCTCCATCTCTGATGAAGGAAAGTATAAAGAAAAATTAGTATCAGATGAGATATGGACTTTAGAATTTGATGGTAGTTGTTCCTCTACTAGTTTGGGAGCTATGATTGTGTTGATATCTCCTCAAGGAGATATGTTTCCTTCATCTTACAAATTATAGTTTAGTAACACTAACAATACAGCTGAATACGAATCTCTGCTACTTGTCATGAAGGCTACTCAAGACAAAGGCATCAAGTTTTTTCATGCTAAAGGGGATGTTGAATTAGTGGTTTGTCAAGTGAGAAACTTATACCAAACCAAGAATGAAAGACTACGCCACTACCGTAACTTGTTTTGGGATCTAATAGAAAGCTTTGATGCTTTCAAGATTTCTACTATACCCAGAGAGTCTAATGACAAAGCTAATGCACTTGTTGTTTTAGGAACTCTCTTAGTTCCTCATTCAAATTTCAAAGAAGATAGGTATACTATTGAGCTAGTCTATAGACCAAGTGTTCCTAATAATGCTGATCATTGGCAAATATTCAATGATGATCATCAAATCATTGCCTTCTTGGAATGAAAATATAATTTTGAACAACTATGTTTTGAAGGCAATGAATCTCAGAAGAATGAATTTGTCTCTGAATCCTATTTAAATATAAATGAAGAATTCTTACAGCTGAAAGAAAACATAATTTCCAAAGGTATGGTTTCTCTTAAAAAAGCTGTTTGACAAACATGATAGATTCATCAAATAACAACAAATAAAATCGAGTTTCTCTCAGGGATTCGATCAAGTGAATCTGACCACTAAAGAAAATCCCAAGATGGTTAACATTGGTAAGTGTTGCACCCCTAAAGAAAGATTCAAGTTCATCTCTTTACTTCATCAATACATGGATGTCTTAGCATATTCTTATGAAGACCTAAAGTCTCTAAGACCTGATGAAATCTGCCATGACATTCCTCTCAAGGCTGACTCAATGCCTTACAAGAAATAAATTAGATAGTATAATCCAAAAATATTAGGTACTATTCTATCTGAGATATAAAAAATATTAAATTATAGAATCATCTTCCCAATCCATCATTCTACATGGATTGCAAACCTAGTGCCTGTAAGGAAGAAGAATGGTGAAATTCGCATTTGTGTAAATTTCAAAAATCTGAATCAAGCATCTTTGAAGGATAATTATCTTTTGCCAATTATGGATCAAATACTTCAAATAGTGATAGGTTTAGAGATGTTATCAATGCAAGATGGCTTCTCAGAATATAATCAAGTTGAAGTTGGTGAAGCAGACCAACACAAGACTACATTCACCACACCTTGGGGTACATTTGCATATAGAAGAATGCCTTTTGGTTTAATGAATGCTGGTGCTACCTTTCAGAGAGCAATGGATTTGGCTTTCAAAGATGAGATTGGTAAATTCATAGTGGTATATCTTGATGACTTGACTATCTTTTCAAAGCGTTGATCTAATTATGTACACCACTTATAATAAGTGTTGGAGCACTGCCACAAGAATGGTATTTCCTTAAATCCTAAAAAGTCTATTTTTGGAGTAACAGAAGGGAAACTCCTTGGATGCATTGTGTCCTCAGAAGGCATAAAGATTGACTTAGATATAGTCAAGTCTATTCAAGAGCTTAATTTGCCTACAAGCAAAAATGTTGTTCATTCTTTCTTTGAAAAGGTAAATTTTTTACGGAGATTCATCCCTGAATTTGCTGAGAAAACTAGACACATTGTGAACATGATGAAAGGGAAGACCATCTTCAGCTGGACTAAAGAAGGCAAATCAAAATTTTAGGATATCAAGACCACCATTGCACATGCCCCTACCTTGGTTTGCCTAGATTACAATAAAGATTTCATCATATATAGCTATGCGTCTGAACACACTCTTTTAGCAATTCTTGTTCAACATGACAAGGAAGGAATGGAATCTCCTGTATCTTTCATGAGTTGCCCTATCAAAACCCATGAGATGAAGTATTCAAATATAGAGAAGCATGCTTATGCCTTGGTGAGAGTAGTCAAACATTTCTGCTTTTATATTATGAATTCACACACTACTGCCTTATTTTCTGGCACTACAGTCAAGTCTATATTAACTCAGTAGGAGTTTGGCATGAAAAGAGGTAATTAGATTGCAAAGATCCAAGAGTTTGATCTAGACATCAAGCTGACAAATCTGGTCAGGGGTAAAGGCCTATGCCAATTAATTGTTGACAACAAGCTAGAAGATACATAGCATGAAGAAGCTAAAGTGGAAGACACTCCAATAGTCCTTTTTGTCTCCACTACTAATGAGTGGTATTCAGGTACTGCTCATTTCTTTACTTATGGTGAATATCCTATTCATTTTTCTTATAAAGAAAGGAGGACTATCAAGTTGAAAGCTACCAATTTTGTCTTTTGGGACAATGACTTGTACAAGAGAAGCATAAATGGAGTATTCCTTCACTATGTAGAAAAAGAGCAACAAAACTAGCTTTTGAAATCTTTCCACAATCTGGCCTGTGGAGGACATTTTTTTTTTGCTCCTATGACTGCCCATAAGATCCTTCAAGCTAGATATTATTGGCCTACTCTTTTTCAATATGCGTACAAGTGGGTAAGGAAATGTGAACTATGCCAACAGTTTGTTGGAAGACCCAAGTTAGCTGCCCTACCTCTCAAGCCAATAGTCATAGAAGAACCATTTTAGAATTGGAGCCTCGATTTTATTGGTGCTGTAAACCCATCTTCAAGTGCTAGACATGATTATGTCCTCACAGCCATAGACTACTTCACCAAGTGGGTGGAAGCAGTTCCAACCAAGGATGCTACTTTAGAAGTAGTGTGTAATTTCCTGAAAGAGAACATCATTTCTAGGTTTGGGGTTCCAACTAAGATTTTCACTAATAATGTAGCTTGTTTCACTTCCTAGGAGATCACTCAATTCTATTTATACTATGTAATTACACTCTCCCACTCATCTAATTACTTTCCACAAGGGAATGGATAAGTTAAATCAAGTAATAAAAACCTGGTGACTATCATCAAGAAGCTTGTTGATGACAACCAAAAAACATGGCACAAAGCATTGGTTGATGCTTTGTGGGCTGATAGAATTACACCCAAAAGGACAACTGGTATGTCTCCTTTCCAACTTCTTTATGGTATCAATGCTGAGATACCAATCACCTTAGAATTGTCAGCATTAAAATTGGTCAAGACAATTGAAGATCAAACGTATGAAAGTGCCCTTGATAAGAGAATTATGTGCCTGACTGAACTAGAAGAGCAGAGAACTACAGTGGTAGACCGAATCGCAGTCCATCAAATCTTGGTGAAGAAACTCTTCGACCAAAAAGCAAAGAGTTGAGATTTCCAGGTTGGAGATCAAGTACTGTTATAAGACAAGAGAAGAGAACCAAAGGGAATGCATGAAAAATTTTATTCCCTATGGAGAGGCCCTTTTACTATCCATGAGCTCAAAGGTGAAAATAGCTTCCTATTGAAATATCAAGATGGCACACCCTTTTCTCTTCCCCAAAATGGGCAGCATCTAAAGCACTTCAACTCTTGAAGTATCAGATAAAATTGTCTGTACATATGTATATTTGTATAGTCTTTTATGCTTTGTGCTTTTTGTTTTCATGTTTTTGTTGCCTTTCTTTCTGAGTAGCATGAATCCATAGCCCAATGGCACACTTTAACGCACTGGCGATTCTGGTTTCTACTCCCCTCAGTTGTTCCAAGTTCTCATCTGAAGGAAGTTCCCCAACAGGAGCCAACTGTTGTCCCCAAAAAAAATGTCACTCTTTTTGGGACAACGTATGAGCCATTTTGGTCCTACAAGACCAAATTTGCCTCTTCCCTTTTCAAAATTTCTTTTGAGCTTTCAAGTTCCTCACTTTTCAAGATTTTCCAAAAATCTATGGACTCAACATGATTTAAATTAGCAGGTTTAACTATTTCAATGGCTTCTTCGGATGAGTTCAACCAAAAAGGGGCTCATCAGCAAGTTTCTAAGCGAAGATTGAACACAGTTCAATGGGTTCAAGGTTCAACATCATTGACAGGGTTAAAAGAGTTAAGTGCTTCAACTAGATTGAACCATTTAGTGATGTCAGTAGGACACTCAACTACTTTGGTAAGTTCATTGGATTTCCAAAAGACTAAGCTTCAAGGAAGGAATGAATCATTGAACCAAAGTTGGTTCAATCAGTTATTTCAAAGCAAAGGTTCAACATAGTTTAGAAACTATTTCAAATGGTTAAGACTTAGCCATAACAAAGACACTAAACCGTTGAATCATTGAACCAAAGTTGGTTCAATCGGTCGGTTCAATCAAAATAGTTCAAAGGAGTGCCCTAAAAAGAATGAGTCAAGCAAAAGCTGCCACATGTCATTTATTGAGCCCCATTACACTTTGTTTCTAATCATAATGGAAGATGCCCCCTATCCCTACTGAAGCTTGTCGAAAGCCTCCAAGTGTCTCCATCTGAAGCTTCAAAGTTTCAATAATTCCAAAGATCAACGCACGGGTATTTCTTTTTATGCAAATTTTTGTCTAAATCTCAACATCTCATGAAAGCCACCATGTGTCATCTACTGGGACACTGTATACTCTACCCTCAAGAAGTCATGGAATGTGCTACGTGTCCCTTGCAAAGTTTGTTAGAAGCTGATAAGTGTCAATCTCCATAATTTCTCCCTCCTACTTCTTATTTTCATAAAGACTGTGGTGAACCCCAGTGAGCTATTGAAGAAAGTGGAATGCACCATGTGTCATCATCCACCTGACTCTCCAAAGATAAGTGTAATCCACCACCTATTCATTTATAACTCCATGGAGAGTGACACGTGTCTGTGTCTGAGTTTCAAACAAGTTTCTAAGCTCCTCCCAAGCTTTTTGTAGAGCACAGCGGAGACCACCATGTGTTATCATCCACGTGAATCTAAAATAAGTCCCGAGTGTTTTCAAAGGCCACTAAAGCGTAGCAGAGACCACCATGTGTCATCTTCCACTGGACTCATAAAAAATGTTTCTAAAGCCTCTAATAGCAGCGGAAGCTACCGTGTGTCCTTGCATGTTTCTTAGTGGATGCCACCACGTGTCAATTTTTTAGTGAAAAGTGACCAAACAATAGAGAGGCAATTTAAGGACCTGATTCAAATAACCAAAAAGGGAGGAATGATGAAGAAGGATCAGATCACTAGGTGGACATTGAAAGATGCAAAATTTTAATAGTGTGACTTGTTTCTCTGCATTAAGAAAAACAAATGGGTAGATGCCCCTAAATTCCAACCTGTCTCCTTAACAAATTTCAATACAACATGATGTGTTACTATTCCTGAGTCTTTCTTGAAAAGGCTATATAAAGGACTCTCTTTCATTGTAAATGGATCTCTTTTTTGACAATTAAAATGAAACTCTGCACAAATTGAAAGGCACTTCTGAGACTTTGAGCTCAGTTTGTTGATCATATTTTTTATTGGAATAAGAAAGCAAGTGATTTTTCAGACTTTGTGCTGTGATATCTTTGTTGTTGGGGAAACTGTTCTTATGTCTTTTTCCGTAATATATCTTCTGTTCCTTTAATTCAACAAGTAGAATTAGTGACAGTAGTCAGGAAGGTGTCCTAAAGAGTCAACTGTGGAGAGACTTTGTGCCCCCATAATTACCTTTAGTGTGTTTTCTTTTCATTTTTGTGTAAAGGACCTTGGAATGACTTTGTGCCCTCATTGTCCTTCATATCTTACTCTTGAGCAATTCAGGTGAAGACTTTGTGCTACATCTCAATTTGCTGGTTATTACATCCTTTGTTACATTTTGCATTTACTACTAGGAGTATTCTTGTGGTTTGCTGAATAGTACTTTTGAAAGAAGAGGAGTGTTCATTTCCCTTGAGTTTTTCCTTTGATTTGCATTCATTATCTCTGAAGAAACAGAGATGGATGGTTTGTCTTACCCTTGAGTATTATTTTCTGTTAGTATATATATATATATATATATATATATATATATATATATATATATATAGGGAACCTCCCCTTGATGAGAGGAGAGATTAGTCCCCTTCTGATATATATATATATATATATATATATATATATATATATATATATATATATATATATATATATATATATATATATATATATATATATGGGGAACCTCCCCTTGATGAGAGGAGAGATTAGTCCCCTTCTGATGTGGTAAACCTACACATTTAGATGACTAATCTTCCTACTTTGGCTGATCAGACCTATTTTGTTTATCAGTACGTTGATCGACAAAATATTCAACCAACAAGGTAGATGGTTTATGTATGCATGTTCAATCAAATGTATTTAGAGTTTTTGCTTGTGATTCCTGAAAAGACAATTTCATTTTTATGATGAATTCAATACAAGAGTGGAAAAATAATTTTAATTCAAGAATCACATTGTTAAAAAATTAGATGACATACCTTTAGGGTCCAACTCATGGTAGTCTTAATCATGTGTTTGCATCCTCATCTACCAATTTTTTACCAAACAAGTTTTTTTAGTAAAGTGAAAAGCTACAAATAAATACATAAAAAATAAGTGATTCCAAAATTAACCAAAAGGCTACTAACAACCCATGTGAAATACTAAGATAAATGATTTGAGATAACATGATCAAATTACCTCCTATACATCCTATATGCTAATGGAAATTCTACTCTACATATAATAGAATGCATGGGCATCATACAAATCATTAATTTTAATTGACGAACCAAATACAAAATGACAAATATAGGGTTGATCCTATCATTGATACATCAACCTAGAAAACCACTCAAAATATGAGTACCTATCCCAAACCACAAGTACCATAGCAAAAAATATTGGTACTAAATAAAAATTATGAACAAAAAAATGGCCAATATCAAACATAGAACATGAAAAGGTCAAAAAAGAAGAATCAGATGAAGAAAAGGATATAAATTCATCTCTCAATAATGATACTTAATTTTGAAAACAATATGCTTTTGGAATAAATTATTTACAAAAAGCTAGTTATCATGGTCAAGGATTGGGAAAACATTCCCAAGGCATTAATTATCCTATTTCAACATATGATAAAAGTGACCATCAGATATTGGGATATATTGGTAATAATAAAGTAAATCATTGAAAGATACATTTGGCCAATGCAAAAGAATGACAACCTATAAATGAGAGTAAGTAGAGAATAAAGCACAAATAGAAAAGACACCATTATGAAATGAGAAATAGGATTATCAAATATTTAAGATGGGATTTATATCAAAAGAGATTAAACATCAAGAGACACTTTAAAATTTTGAATTTGTAAATGTGGTTACAAAGGGGGATACTAAAATCCCTTCCTCACATCAAAATAATTTTACTCACACTACTCATATAGATGGTGAGCACACTAGAGAAGAATAATTTAGAAAGACACATTATAATCTAATTGATAACTTGAAACTTGATATATTTATATCTATAGGACCTAGTACTTATCTCTTGAATCCATTACCAATTTTTTTGAAACAAGCCAAAGATAAGAAAAAAAGTAAATTGTATAACTCAGGATGTCAATAAGGTTTTTACATCTGATGTGTCCATATATATAAATAATGGAATACCAAAGAAGGTACCACCATAGTATGATACATAACCATTACAAGGGAATCCTATTTATGAGTATATTCCACTTTGGTAACAATTTTACTTATACATGTCTTCTTTGCAAAAAAATTGCAAAAATTCTAAAAATACAAAAAAAAAATTCAAAAATATTCTTATCATAAAAATGTTATTTTAGATCCTTGGAATCTATGTGTTATTTACATGTTGATGGATGGCATATTTAGTTAATTTTACGTGTATTTATGTGCCATTATTCTATATGAAATTATACAAGAATACACATATATAAGATCTATTCCTATTTTAGATATTGGGACTTCCCTCTACTGATGTTATGTATACATTAGGGGCATATTCTTCTTTGATCTTGATATTCATATGTTATATGATTGGATGATCACATTTTATTATCATGTTTGATCTCATATGTACTTACATGTGCCTTTATCCATGATTATATCTACCATAACACACTTGATATGATATGCACCTAACATTTTTTGTTAACACATTTGATCCATGGGGTACTATGATGATGTAGATGTTTATGTTGGTTGTTAATGCTTCCCTTTATGCACTTACTTCAACGTTTTACCTTACTATTATCCTACTTGTTCGAGCATTTAAATATTCTCCTTTATTTTTGACCCTCATGACTATGTATGTTTTATTTGATAGTTGAATCTATCATTGATGTCATATGGACAATTGAATATGTCATTCATTCTTATTTTATTTACATTTGACTAAGTCATGTCCCTTTGATTTTAGAATATTTATAACATGCCCATTATTTACGGTCTCTTGGGACCATTGTATGTTGAATTTCTTTTGAGTGCTCATGTGTGTTTAATTTTTTTGTTAAGATTGTACTGTTATTATCTAGATGTTTCCATGATATTTATCATGAATCTGTAGAATTCATGCAATCACCTGGTTCTATGTGCTTCAATGCTATATCTACCTAGATATGTTCCTTATATATTCTACATGGTTCCATTCACAAATTATACAATGGTCTTATCCTTTTGATATGAGTTAACTACCAATTTTTATTCTTCGTTGACCACAAATATGGGGACATACTAGTGGGAGCATTTAATATGCATGTTCTCCACACTTGGCATAATTTACAAATTTAGTGGAGGCATGCCCACACCTATTCAATATTCAACATATCTAAATTAAAATTATAGTAGGGGATTATTTTGGACACGTGTTGTCCACCTTTTTAATTATATCATTTTTTAGATTTATCCATATATAGTGGAGGAATGCTTGTTAATAATCTTCATTTTTAAATTGATCAAAGCACACAATTATATGATTTAGATTCATAGTGTGGCAGAATTATATACATTGGTATCATTATTATATATAGTTTCAACATGAGACATATCTATTGTGTATATGGTATGAAATTTGTTTCGAGTATTGAAAAATCCAAATCAATTTCACATTTCAAAATTCTTGTAAGGACTATTACCATATCATGTACTTTTATGCATTGATACACATGACATATTATTATGTATTATATTAAACTATTCTAATGTATTATATCATTTAATTTTGGTATCGTTGAAGTTATTAACTCACTCAATATTTTGAAGTCTTTAGGTTGGACTTGATTTTATCATCAAACCTCACTAGGATGCAAGTATCATTGGGTTGCACGATTGAGCTAATCTCAACTACCTGGTGGAAACTCATTTTTTATCTAAGTTTGGGGGCATGTGCGTCTCTCTCTCTCTCTCTCTCTCTCTCTCTCTCTCTCTCTCTCTCTCTCTCTCTCTCTCTCTCTCTCTCTCTCTCTCTCTCTCTCTCTCTCTCTCAGACACACACACACACATTAGATATACACACTTTCAGAATATACATATATTTATCCTAATTTTAGTTTCAAATCTTTATAATGATATATATTTTCAAATCAAATTGCCAATATGCAAGTAGATTACATCCATACACAAGTGTACTCTTAAACCTTCATTTTTCAATTTCAATCTTTTCAATACTTTCAATTCTAGATTATATACATTAACTATATACTATAAATTCTCTTGGTTACAGGTTAGTGACAAGCAAATCAATCAATTTAGCCTAAAAATAATAGGTGTGTTATACACACCTAGGTACATATTCCTTTCTTTTAAATTGGAAAATTAATTGCTAGATTAAAATAGGGGAGATATAGACACCATTTATGGGTTATATATCACCTCAATCTTGTACACTTGAAACAATTAGACCTTGGTTTTTCCTCTCAATTCTAGACCATTATTTATTTTGTAAGGCTCATATCTACTCTATCTTATGCCCCTTGGTATATCTCTTCATTTGTGTAATATTATGATAATGACCTGGGCCTTTTATCTTGCCTCGAATGCTTAAAACCTACTTATCTTACAACTTTTCAAGTTTTGAGCTTGTGCTTATTTTCCTGCTTCCTAAATACTACCATTGAATATTGGAATATATGTTGATTCAAGCATCTTACTTTAATGCAAGTGTCCAATGCCTTAAAGTCATATAATTTGAAAATTAAATGTATCCTAATGGTCAGCCTAAGTGATTTAATGTGGTTTATCTCCTGATAGGATTGGTATAAATACAAGTATCAATACTCATTCATTCCTCACCTAAACACCAACATAGAAAATACCAAAAAATAATAAGAAAACTTATCAAAATCATTCTATCAAACATTAAATTAATCAAATCTTTCATATTTTCTCCTATTCATAAATCAGTCATAGGGACAAAAAAATGTCACTAAAAGAGTATGCAAATAAATTTCCCTATATCTTAAAATGGGAGAAGTGTTTCCCTCCATATTTAGGAATTCAAATAAATGTTGAACATATGGTGAATTGAGAGTGATCAAGTATAAATTGAAAATCTTCGAATGCTATTGAGTTCAAAATATTGTATGCTCCAACTCTCATTTTATTGTGTAGAGTGACCTATAAATTCATTGAAGGGTGAAACCATGAAATGTGGCTCTTTACATAGAAAAATTACAACCATAGAGATTACAAGGTTTGATCTTATGCATCTATTATTTACATAGACAGAGCTAGCTACTGGTCCATCCACTAGTGCATTTTTGTGTTAGAGTTACACCTTTTACTTATACAGAGGTAAAATTTTGACTTAATATTACACTCATGGTTTAATAATGGAGACAAAAATGGCCATATATCTTTGATACTTTATATAAAGCTAAGTGAGACCCAGTTTATTCATTTTTTGTCTCAAGTAGACACTTCGCCATCCTTACGAGTGGAGATAACTATTGGCCCATCTATTATTGCATCTTCTTTTGTTAGAATGACATGTTTTAATTATAAATAGGTAAATTTTGGATTTAATCTTACACTCTTGGTTTAATAAAGGATAAATAATTGATAGATATATTTTATACTTTATAGAATATTAAGTGAGACCTTATTTATTCAGTTTATGTCTCAATTAGAAACTACTCCATCTCTGTGAGTGGAAATAGACATATGAATTTTCGTATTAATTTAATTTGCATACTCTCTCATATAGGTACATATTAACTAGTAATTTTAAATTATAAAATAGAAAATTTTTAATAATTTTAGTATATAATTTCCCAAAAATACATTTATGTGAATGTATTATGTATGCAAGGTTATCTCATGATATTTTATAGTCCCATTCAAATGATTAATAGGGAAAATTATCATGTTTGTTCCTCATTTTAAATGCATATACATGCAGCTCAACCTACCACTATTCATTGACTTCAATTAAGCACTTACCTTTTCTATGTATGATTCTTGGAGGTGTTTTTACTAGTGGAAATTATTGAGAGGGTGTTTCAAAATCATCATTACTTTTGTTGATTAGTAGTGGGATGACATTTTCTTCATTGTTTCTTCCCTCACTATATGATTTCATAAAATTTTCTTCATTGATAATTTTAGCATTATTTATTTCCACCAAAATTTATTCATTATTGGAAGTTAAATCATCATGCATACAATCATCATCAATAAAATAAAAAACACTATACTTTGAATGTGAGCTTTCAACATTATCTAAATCATTATTGTTGGTTTTATTAGGATTTAATTTAGTATTATAAATTCCATCATTATTCAATTAATTATTTTCAATTTGTCATTATTTAATTCAATATTATCAATTACTTCATTTTATATGACTTTTATATCATCAAATATAGTTTTTATGCCTTTTTTAAATGAAGAGATTACATTTGTACCTTGTTTTCTATCACCTTTTGTATTTGCTCATGTTATTTTCTTCAACTTACTTATATTTCTCAAATGCGATCTATCACCCATTGTACAATTGATAGAATTTCAAATGTGGGGTCCAAAAAATCACTTCGTAGCTCTTGTTCTCAACTTGCAACTAATGCAAAAGTGCACAAAGAATGTCTGTGGTGATAAATTTATCAAAATGTGTAAAAAACGTCTATTGAAAAGTGAGTTTTTATATATACTAAGTATAACACATACGTGATACTATAAGACATTTTCATTAAATCATAACACACACATTATGGAATAACATATATGCACTATGGTATAATGTGTGTGTGTGTTACTAGCGCAAAATGTGTTATACTATAATATGTGTGCTTTACCATAACATGTACATGTTATAGCATAATGCCTATGAATTATTTATTTGAAAAAAAAATCCAAGACTTTTGGATTAGAAATGGCATGGATTACCAAGCCAAAATCTTGGACATGTCAATCTATAGCCAAGTCTAAGAGCTTTGATAGAAAATAAAAAAATTCATCTTCCATCACCAAATACACTAGGAACTTTAGTAATTAAAAAAAAACACCATGATGATGAGCATGCCTTCCTCTTTTAAAATATATTATTTTTATAATTTTTGGACTATTTTAAGGTTACAAAGTATATTGATTTATAACTATAGTTTTTTTAGGCTGCCACATGCTGTAAGTATACATCCCTATACATGTTAATGTAATTTTTTTCTGTTGATCCAAATGTAAAACAAATTATATGGTCACAAACTAGGCATAATTATACACACTAAAAAAATCCATTTTTTGCGGTGGTTAGGTGGGTTACACAACTAGCTATCCTTTTTTTTGGTCAATTTTCAAGATTTATTTATTTAAAAGATTAATAATAATAAAATATTCATTAATAAGATAAAAAAAATTATAGATCACAAATTAGAAGATATTATCTAAATATTCACCAAAGGGTTTCAAACAATATTAAATGATGCTAAATAAATGGTGGGCCACACGGTCATCTATCCACTATGTTTTCTTGGAAAAATTAGGATTTTCTATTTAAATCTTAAATGCCTGACCTAGTTATAATTAATCATTTTAAAAACAAATTATTATTTTGGAGACTAGACTTTTAGTGTTATAATTCATGTTCTTATAGTATATTTAAATTTTGAATGTAACTATTTCAAATTATCTATAAAATTTCCATTTTATGAAATTTTAGGAGAATCATCTCCATGGGCAGCCCCTTTTTATCCTCCAAATTTTTTCACCTACCCATGAAAAATGAGGTTCACCTACTCTCCAAATTAGAAAATAATGTCCAAAGTGTATACAAATCCTTGATTTTGGTCACCAATTAGTAAACCACCTCTTAATCCCAATTTTTTTGATATTGCCTATTCATTTTGAAATTCATCAGGTATGATATTTTGACCTTGTTGGTCCTAATCAATAAGGTTGGGATAATGGGTGAGTGGTAAGTCTAGGTAGTTAATTCCCCTTTAGGTGTAAATTTCAAGATATATATGTTGGTCTATCACTATTATCAAAATAAATTAGGACTTAAACATGGCATCATCTAATGGGAAATGTCATACACATCAAAATCATTCAAGAATTACACCCAACCTCATCCAATGGATACACCACACCTAGTGAGTTGGAGGAGGTACTCTATCCATTTTCAACAATTCATCATGTCTCTTGATAATTTCACCTTGGGGCTATTTTAAGGAGGCCAAATAATTTTATGGTTTACCACTTGAGCTTGTCCCCTTGGATATCACAACTTTACCATATTATCTATTAGGGTTATAGGAAATTTAATATGGTGTATAGGACCCAATAATAAACCATTTTTCCATTTCCATTACACCATATTCTTTGGGAAAATTTATGCTCCTATAATTTCACATGTAGATTGAAGTATAAATTATTTTCTAAATCTCAAACCCTATTCGGTCTTGGGAGTTTTAGATAGTCATTTATCAAATACTAAAACAAATTATTTCATGCCTTAAAAGCCTTTCATTTATTTTATTTTTTTAAAATAAACTACTTAATTAGGCCATAAAACCTTAGTAAACAGATATAATGAAATGAAAGGAAATAAGAACAATATTCCTCCAGTAACATGACAAGGCTACAACATACATTGAAATGGTAGTATCTTTTGAATTTAGAGGAGAATTCATGGATGGAACTATCCAAGGATTTATCTCATTGAGTAATTCTAAAAGGGACATAATTTATATCATACTCAACATTTTCATAAATATCTTATTTTTTATTGATACATTTACTCCTAACTCAAACTTTTATAAAACATGTGTAGCCAACAACCCATAACTTCACACCATAGTTGAATTATGTTTCATAATAGGATGTTATGAAGTAATATGGATATACCATGACCACATATATTTAAATTATCATCCCTAAAGTAAGTAGCATTTTGGTCACATTGTAAAGTTTAGATGTTGTGTTTCTAAATTTATAGGGACTTTAGGTATTATAATTGTGCAATATGGATAAATGGATTCTCACTAAAGGTAACATTAACAACTTAATTATATAAATTAATTATTTTAATTCATGTATAATACAAAAATAATGTTTAATTGATTCTTCTAAATCTAGTATTAGGTTATTTGCTATGTATTTTGAAATTTAGTATTAGGTTATTTACTATGTATTTAGTATTAGGTTAGTATTAGGTTATTTTTACTGAGAAAATCTAACCTTAATTTAATAATCAATAGGTATTATTTTTCAATGATACTAATGCAATGTCAAAACCCAACTTTAGCAAAGGAAAATGACATGCCAATAAAAAAAGCAAAAACACAGCCCAAACCAAAAGGTAATCAATAGACTAAACAAAATACTTTCCAAATTCAAAACAAAGGCAAAGGGAAATTAATCATTAATGCCAACCAAGTGTGTTATAATTGGTGTAAAAAAACATGCCATATTGAACATCAATGTTTAGAGAAAATGGAGTACTTAGAAATAGAGATGGAAAAAATGCAACCTCCCCTCCCAAGAAAAGGGAAACACTCTCTGCATCAACAAAGTTATTTGTGTCTAAATATATTTTGGATTTAGGAGCCTCTCACCATATGGTGCATGATAGATCACTATTTGAAAATATTTTCCAATGCCACATAAACAAATATTTTATGGGAATCTCTAGTCCCTTAGTTATTGAGGGTGAAGGGATAGTTGAGATGGATAATGGCATATTTAATAAAGTTATCCACATCCCAAAATGTTTTTTGAACCTCCTCTCCATATATTAGATCGCATATTTAGGTGAAGTAAAAACTATTTATTTTAATCATAAATATCAAATATTAGTTTTTTTATCTTAGTAAATTACAAGGTTGATCATCCAAAATGATTATATAAATTTGAAAAAAATATGTTCACTTAGCCTTCACAAGTCATGGTTGCACATGCTAATGACTTGAGTAAACTTTGGTGTAAGTGTTTTTATCACCTCAACTATCACTAGTTACAAGACCTAAATAACCATCACATGGATATTGGTTTTCCACAAGTTTCTTTCAAAGATGGTATTTTTTAAGTTGTGCACTTGGATAACAACACAAGGATATTGTTTTAGTATTTTTTCACTTTTTCAAAGTGATCTAATTAGCTACTAAAAACAAAGTATATACATGGTTTAGAGTTACCTAGTGATGAAGGTTGGTTGTGTACTATTGATGAAGCTTATGGGAACTCCTGTTTGGCTGGGGATGAATGACCTATAAATCACATTAACTCACAAAAAATGGATTAATAGAAAAATAAGTGAGTTGCCTAGTAAGAAACCAATCCCAAGAAGTGATACGCTTCCTTAGATGGATGTCAGCCCACATTTAACATTTAATTTTATAAATAAACATGAAATTATATATATATATATATATATATATATATATATATATATATATATATATATATATATATATGGATAAGATATGAATAGACAATGCCAAAGATAATTAATCAATAACATGATTTATGTGATTAAATTAAGCATCCCAAAATTATGTAGCTATATCAACATCCTCTTGGATTATAGCTAATTATTCATTAATATATTCAAAATCACATATAAAAGCCACAATGCAAAGTCCTAGCTCAAATGAAATGTCATTTTGATCAAAAAATAGAGGTTGAGGGACTATGAGGAGATCAAAGATGATAACATAATCATGTACTAATCTGGGTGGGGTCATCTACATGAAAATATATTTTTTGAGCAAACTATAATTCAGATTTAATAGATGCTAAAGATGTAAAACTAGACTATTTTAAGGCTATTTTTATAGCTTAACCAGGATTGATGATGATCTTATAGGATTAATTTTGATTCAGATGAATTGATGTCAATTCTATGTAAAAGTGTTGAACTATAAAATAGACTATAGTGACGGCTTAGAAAATTGATAAAATAATCAAACCCAAATGTAAATAAAAACATAGAGATGCAGAAGATAAATAGAACTTAAA
This sequence comes from Torreya grandis, assembly GCA_037957365.1. Lineage (NCBI taxonomy): Eukaryota > Viridiplantae > Streptophyta > Pinopsida > Cupressales > Taxaceae > Torreya > Torreya grandis. The sequence goes on along the minus strand of JARHVA010001634.1, from coordinate 2,240,867 downwards.
TATGAAAATAATACTGACCTTGGATGGTTGAAGATGTGAAGATAAAGAGATGCCAAAACAAGGTATATGGCCTTCAAAAATCACCTAATAATGTCACCAATCAAGTGTTCTTCAAAGTGGTAAGGTGATGGTAATGTCTATACACATATTTGAGACTAGTTTGGATAGAATTTAGTGATAAAAAATGGCTTCTTTCATTTTACATTTATTCCTCTCGAGTAATGAGGTTTGTTTTATATTTATGGATCAATGTTGATCTAGGAGAATCAATGTCGATCATGGAAGATTGACATCAATTAACTTGATTTGGTAAAAATTTGGCTAGCGTTTCTATAAACTACATGCCAAACAAAGTGAATGAAACACTAAGTTGTTGTATGGGTTTTTTATGAGGGTAGGTGGTTAAGAGGATGGTTGGGAGGTTGGGAAAATTTTGTTTTTATTTATTTTTGGGCTTTTTATGGTTAAGGATGGTTGAAATAGAGTTAATTACTATTTAATCATGGTAATTAAGCTTAATTAACCTATGTGGTAAAAGTGAAAGGGGTGAGGTGAATTTAATTATTTTAAATATTTACGAATGAGGGCCATTATATGAGGAATAACATAATAATGTGATGACACATCAAGTTAATACACAAGGGTGTATAAAAATAGCATCTACATTTGCCTCTTTTTGTGGAGTGGCATGCAATAGTGGGCTGCAAGATAAAAGATATAAGGTGTTTAATGCCCCAAGTTTATTGTGAAAAGGTATCCTCCCTCAAACTAGGTACTAGGAAGTGAAATGGAATGGATGATGGGATTGAACAAGATGGAATGGATAAAAAATGTGGGTGAGGTGAAATGGACAAGGGAAAGATAGCTAAAGACACAAAAAATGTGGATGGCTACAATGGAATTCCAACTTTGCACTTAATGGAATAAAAAGTAATGCAACCAACAATGCCTAAAAGACCAGATCAAATAATGAAATTTCATAGCTAAAATAGGTAGGCTTAAAAAAAAGGCTATCAAGAAAACAAAAGATAAGAATAACGGACCAAAGCACTTGGTGTGCATATGGTGTATGTGTTACCTATATATAAATGTTCTCAAGATAAAAATACACCCTTGAGATCTTACAAGGGGCAAGATACCAAAAAATAATGGTATTCCTTAAGGATATTAGGGAACTAACAAGGGTCAAAATTTTGAAATCTAAAGGGTAATAGGATATAACAATGGGATAGTTATAGCAAAGGCAATAAGATAAGGCTTTGGAACTAAATTGAAAGCATGTAAAATAGTCTACGACAATCGACATCGATCAATAATAGATCAATGGTGATTAAGTAGATCAACAATGATTGGGGTGATCGACATCGATCAATATAAAGGTTGTATATAGGCATCCAACATGGCATAAGGCTTATTTGGCTATTGATGTGAACAAGAATTCGAGAGCAAAATTTGATGTATGTCAACCTTGCAAGTGGATGTGAGAGATAATGAAGGTGAGCGAGAGTAGATGGTGACTGTAGTACGAGGTAGGCATTTTGTTTTTGGTTGAATTTAGTAATTTATTTATACTCTATTTTGTTTTGAGTTGTGTATTATAAATTTGGTTTAATAGGAAAATTGTGGGGAAAAGGGGAGTAGATAAGTATATGGTTTTTATTTTAGGAACATATAGCCCAAGGGGAAAATTTTTTTTGGGTTGAAAAAATCATCATTTATCCCAAAGGATTGATGTCAATCATAAAAGGATCAACCATGATTTGTAGGATTATTGTTGATCAATATCAAATTGACATCAATCCTTAGAGGATTGATAGAAAATAGAAAACTTAGGCATTTGATTAACTAAAAGGATGTTTTTGACAGGAACGATAGCTACTAATGATAAGAGATAAGGTCCCTCCACTATTGGCATAATTGTGGGAGTCTATGAGCGATGAGGACTGGGGACATCTCAAGGTAATTAGATTTGGAGGGATTCTTCATTATCATTATTTCCATCAGGATATCGACATGATAGTGGCATTACTAGAGAGATAGGATTATACCACCAACATGTTTTGGTTATCGACAGGGAAGATGATGATTACTATAGAGGACATTCACTGCATTATTTGAGTATCAATTCTAGGTGATCATATACTATGGATGAGACTAGATGAGTAGTGAGATTGGCATGTTTATATGACAAGGATGTAGTAGACATTAGATTCTTTGCTGGAGGGTTCTCCTTCCATCCATTATATGACCATTATCCTATGAAGAAACTTGTGCCAATGATGATGATGATGATGATGATGATGATGCTGGCACTAACTTGTTATGTACTACCAGATTCTAGGGGAGGACAACTATCATGAAGTTTTAATGGTGTTATAAAAAAACATGGTAGAGTTCTAGATGGGTTTTTCTTTGGTGCCCACACTATTGGGGTAGATATATAGGGAGTTATGGAGCTGGTGTACTCAGCACCACTCAGGACTTGATATTACATTTATATTAAATTTCTAGGTATATGAGCACATCTATGTGATTCACCCTATAGGGACTCTATGGAATAGATTTGGGGAGATGGTGTATAACATAGGCTTCTTTTGGTGGAAGGAAGATCTGATTGTTCCACATGCAGACAAAGTGGTGTGAGGTCTAGCACACTATAAATAGGTCTTCAATAAATTACAGATAGGGGATGTTATCTAGAGGCCTTATGTAGACTTTCCAATGTGGCTTGAGTTAGAGGTGGAGATAGGTGATGTTTCTCGATAGATATGGTTACATGGATGATGGCCAAAGCACCTCAAGTTATTTTACTTTGATAGGGTTTATTGATAGTTTAGGGTATTACAATATGATCCCTTAGCATCATGCTTGTATAGGTGGGAGGATACAGAGTTGGACTGGATAACACTTGATACTACCATTATTTTGATGGGACTACAAGAGGATCCTACAGTGAGTGACCTAGATGATGTTAAGTATATATATGATTACATAGTTTGGTTTATAATAGAAATGGCAAGGAGATAAGAGAGATCAGTTAGACCATGACATGGTGTGGTTATTAAGGAGGTGAGGGAGGTTAAGGAGGATGAAGGGAGAGAAGAGGTGGAGTAGGAGGCTCTAGATATACACATGGATGAGGTACCATTATAGGATTCCCCATATGCACACATGGAGGAGGGACCTTTATAGGATGCCCTAATATATGATCATATAGATATTGATTCAGTAATTACTAAGAGGGATCATCTAAGGGCTGAGCTATAGGAGGCATGGGTAGCCCATATTACACTATAGGAGAATATTTCTATATTATAGAGTGATCTAGATAACATGAGGGGGCAATGTCATCAAGGCATACAGGAGCGAGATAGATACATGATAGAGCTAGAGCAGATGAGGTCTACTTCAGTAGAGAGACCAACTCCAAACATTGCAGGATCTAATATGACACCTCCTATAGATATGATAACACTCTAGTAGTATAGATATTTGCTTGTAGAGATGTCCTATTATGAGAGGATAGTACAGAGGTGGATACCTAATGTTCCTCAGTTTTCTTCATACATGGTTGACCACCATAGATCATAGAGGACTCTTGGGTGTACTACTAGCTCAAGGAGTATAACAAGTAGAGGAAGAGATGATGAGGGAGGTGATAGAATTCAACTCAGTAGGATCGAGTTCATTGAGTAGAGAATACTATATAGACTGAGAACCCATTCGTATTTATATTATGACATTTGTACAGGCCTTACATATATATATATATATATATATATATATACACACACATAATGTTTATGGATGGATCATGTGTATTCCTTTATGTATTTATTGATATATATATATATATATATATATATATATATATATATATATATATATATATATATATATATATATATATATATATATATATATATATATGTTATGCTTTTATGGATTCATGGATGTGAAGGATTATAGATTTAGACATTATGTTTTTAATTTTGATCAATGCTTATATATGTTGTGGATGTTTATGGATTGATGTAGATGTTATGTATATTATGAGATGGTTTCATATTAATGGATTATATATTTTAGTGATTTATTGCTATGAAGTTATGGATTTTAGTGATTATAGATTATGGATTTGCTTGACATTGACTTGGACCATAACTAGAAAGAGAATCTTTCATATACATGGCATACACGTCCTTAGCTAGATGATAAGAGATATTGACACAACCTTAGTTAGATTATATCTTCAGCCTTGGTTTTTTTATACTAGGATTGTTATGCTTGTTGATGGGATATGGGGAATGTATTTATTTTAGAGATAACATTCTCCACACCATATTTTAAAATCAAGATTTATCTTTCGGGGATAAATTTTATGCTAACAAGTAGGACGATCAATATGGGAAGCCTACAATTAGAAAGTTGATCAATGCGGGAAGCTTTCTTGGGATGCTACTTTTGATAATTTATTTTATTGCTTTGTTGCCTTTTTATGGCTTTTAAATGGCATAATTTGAAAACTGATCAATGTGGGAAGTTTTCTATTTGGTAGCCATCCTTCAAGAGAGTGATCTACATTTTGATGTTTTTGCATAGTTGTCCTTCAAGGGATTAGTATGTTATTATGCCTTTATGTATTTGATTATAGATTTCCTTCAAAGGATCAACCTATTTATTTAGCCCATTTTGATACTTTTTCTTTTCATTACTTGATTGATTTTGGATCCCAATAATAGTAATGTGATTCGACAAAAAAAATATACCTTAGGATATTTTCCATGAACTCAAGACATGGGGTGGTTGTGTTATCTTGAAAAATTAGAGGCTTTGAAGGAATAAGGGAAATAATGATCTGGAGTTTCTCTCGTAATAGGTGAAACTTATCCATGATAAATGCTATGAATAGAGCTGGGGTATTCATATTCAAGGTTGGGGTTATAATGACTATCAGATAACCACATAATTCTCATATCATTATTTGGTATTTTAGACAGGGGGAGATGATATTAATTTGAGATAAACTAACCAAGATGAATCAAGATCTGTTAACTATATAAAATACATAGATGCAATGCATTAAGAGGTTCATGCTCTGGTTTACCATTAAGAAAAGCCAAACGATATGCCCCAAATTTGTATTTATGGGTTATGATGTATGGTCCAAGCCAATTAAGAGAAAACTTACCCCTTTTACTTCATTCCATATTAGTAACATTTTGATTTTATTTAAGCACAAGATCTCTAATGTTAAATTTATACTCTCTTACACATTGATTATATTCTCATTTTAATCGTTCTTGATATATACGAAGGTGATCAATGGCTATTACACGATTCTCATCTAGGAGTTCAAGTTGGGATAAATGTTCCTGATGAAAATCATCATAAAAATTATGTCTTTAAGGGAAACACGAAGAGAGGAAATTTGGGCTTCAAATAAAATTATAGCTTTCAAACCATAGACTAAAAAAAATTGAGTATCATTTGTAGGGCTTTGAGTACTAGTTATATATGCCCATATGGTGAAAGGGATACGAAGATGCCAATCCTTGCCAACTTCATTAACAACTTTAGTTAGGATTTTTATTAGGGTTTTATTAGATGCTTCCACTTGACCATTGGCTTGAGGATAGTAAGGTGAAGAAAAACTCAATTTGATTTTAAATGAGTCACACAATGCCTAGACTTTTTTATTTTTAAAATATATTCCATTATCTGTTATGATTTTATATGGAACTCCAAAATGACAAATAATGTGATTTAGGGTGGGCCAATAGTAACCTAAACATAAAATATTCTTAGCAATTACACAACCATTAAAATGTCCACCACATGACCCATCATAGAATTCCTAGATGGCTAGGGTAGCTTCATGTTTTTGGAGACAATGGAAAAGAATGCCATCAAAACTATGCTTATAAATAACATTCCCCAATATGATATAGCAAGCAGCTTTCTGTTGGAAGATGCACCTGACACCTTTAGATAAATGAGGAGATATTTCTTTATATAGATGATTAAATATTTGTGGATACCATATATCCTCCAAGTTTTCCTCAATATTAATGATGGATTAAAGATCAATCCTTATGTAGGAAGGCTAATTAACTTGATGGATAAGAACAAATAATTTGGATTCCTAAGATGAGGATGGGACAAAAGAAGCAAGAGATGCCATAGTGTCAGCAAACTTATTCATTGATCTATGGATAGCCTAGATGGCATAATGCTTGAAGGTGGATAAAATTTGATAAGCTAATGTCTTATATCGCTGGAGAATATGAATCTTACATTGATATACACCATTGATTTGATTGACCACTAGCTGAAAATCACCATAGATATTAATGGATCTGATTCCTAATGCAAGGGTAGTTTGGAGCCCTATAATCAATGCTTCATACTTGGCCATATTATTGGTACATTAAAAGTCTAACTTAAAAGACAAAGGCATGGGAATATCTTGAGGGGGGATTAATATAATTCATCCATCATCTACTCGCTCACATTTAGATCCATCAAAGAATATACTCATTTGATATCTTGGGACTAATTAAGAAGTGGAAGTGATAGATTCATTAGGAAATTCACAATTGATTGGTTGATTATCACTAAGAGGTGCTTCAGCCAGTTGATCAGCAATAATCTACCCTTTAATAGATTTTTGGTAGAGAAATTATAGATCAAACTCAGCTATAAGCATAATCCATCTGGCCATCCATTATTTCTAGTAAGGCTTCGAATGCATGAACTTAAGGGGACCAATAATCATAATTACATGCGTATTATGGTTAAGTAGGTAATGAAAAAGTTTAGAAGCTACAAGGATCAATACTAAGCAAAGTTTTTTTTGGTATGCAGATAATGTGTTTCATATTCTATGAAGGTACAACTTATTTAATAAATAGTTTGCTTTTTGTGATGCTCATCTCGATGGGAAAGCATAACACCTAGAGCATGATATGTAACTCAGATATAAAGGAAGAAAGGCATTCAATGAAAGATAGTTTTCAAGTGCATTAAAGGCTTCTTGATAATGATAATCCCATATAAAGTGACTATTCTTATTTAATAGATGGTGGAAAGGTTGACACTGATCAGAGAGATGAGAAATAAAATGATGAATAGACTGGAGCTTGCCATGTAAAATATAAAGCTACTTAAGATTGGATGGAGGAGGCATCTCTAAAATAGCCTTGATATTAGTGAGATCCACTTTTATTCCATGAATATAAAAAATGAAACCTAGGAGTTTACCCATCAAGATGCAAAAAATGCACTTTTTTAGATTTAGATGTGCATGATACTGGAGTAGATGATTGAAAATAATCTTAAGTATATATATGTGAAATTTGCAGAGTTTTGACATCCCAAGGAGGTTATCTACATAGTCTTCAAAAAATTTATGGATTATGTCATGAAATATATAAGTCATGGCTTGTTGATAAGTGCTCCTATGTTCTTTAGGGCAAAAGGCATAACATGATAGCAGAAGGTCCCCCAAGGAGTAATAAATGTAGTTTTATGTTAATATTATGGTGTAATAATTATTTGATTGTAACCAAAAAAAACATCCATAAGGGACAAGATTTCATGCCCAGGTGTTAGGTCTACTAACTAGTCTATATTAGGGAGACCTAAATCATCCTTTAGACAAGTGAGATTTAAATCTTGAAAATCAGTACAAATGAGAAGTCCCCCTATAGGTTTAGTGACTATAATGATGTTGGACATCCACTTAGGATAATAAATGGGTTGAATAAAGTTAGTAGATAAAAGGCATTACAGTCCTCTTTTACTAGGAGTACGAAATGAGGATGCATTTTACAGAGTTTTTGCTTTATCAGCTTAGCATCAAGAAAGGTAAAGATGTTATGGATAATGATTGAGGGATCAATACCAGGCATATTTCTGTAAAGCCAAGTAAAGACCTTGCTATGGTCTAATAAAAAAGTTGTAAAATCTTGGTTTTCTTATGAATTTAAGGCTTTACTAATTTTAATAATCCTTGGGGTTTCTTGAGACTTGATATTAATATCAAAAATAGTTTCATTTAATAATCTAGACGTTTTAGATGGATGAGAATTACATAGATAAGATTTTTTAGCACCCAAATAATTCAATATTAACTCATCATCTTGACACTGAAAAATAGGAATAGTTGGCATTTCATGTCCTATTAACTTAGGATATACTAATGGGATGGTTTAGACCTCACCACCATGGTGAAAGACAAGGGGATCTATGGAATTAGAATTTATTAAAAAATGTTATAAGGGATTGATACAGTATCGCTAGTTGAGGAAGAGGTGTTAGATGAGGAAGATTGTTCTTCTTATTCCAAAGATGGTAGAATAATAGGTTTAGGGGTGGATTTAGAATATTTCTTAAAACCTAAGCCATATTTTTCATGTGGTTTTATAAAATATCCTAATGCGACATCATGGGGATCCTGCTCATATCTACCCATGCTAAAACCTTTCCGAGCGTAATGATAAAGATAAGTTTGCATGAACTGGGGATTACTAAGAAAAGAGAAATTAGATGTAAATAGTTTAACACAAGTACCATCATTAGGTTTTGAGGTAGATTGATTGATCCCACCATTTATTAAGTGAGTATGCGAGAAAGGAAATCTAAAAGGAATGAGCTCACCCAGGCTAGATGAATACATGGGTTGCTTATCAGGATGACCATATTCTCTAGGAGTGGGTAAGGTGTTAAGGGTTAATAATTGGTATTCCCCCATCAAAATTTTCTACATCAGGGAGTCAACAAAATTTGAAGTAGGTAATTTTGAAGTATAGATAGTCATGTTAGTTGAGGCTTGATTAGAAGATGAATATGGAATTCTATCAGGTGAGGGTATTAATGCATCACTTGGATAAAAGGTGAAGTTACATGATATAAAGGTATGAGGATCAGTGGGGATGATGTGTACCTAGCCTTCATGTTCATATTTAAGGCATTGATGGACTATGGAGGGTACACATCATATTGCATGAATCCATGGATGTCCTAATAAAATATTATATTAGAATGTTCCTTCTATAACATAAAAAAGCTTGTGAAGAGTGTGAGAACATATGTAAATGGGAATTATTATTTTCCTACTGTGGGTGATACCATGTTGTTAAATGTGTAGAAAATTGTTGAGGATTGGGAAACAATGGTTTTTGGTAGTTGTAACTATTGGAAAGTGTGTCAAGAAATAATATTAATATTGGCCCCATTATCAATCATAAAATTTTAATGCATGCTTGAATTATTTGAGTTGTGATGAAAATTGGGGGATCTTGATCTTTAGGTGATAAATGAGCGACCTCAGAATCAGCAAAACTAACAACCAAGACCATTTGAAGTGATTCCATAAAAGATGACAAAGGTTGAGGTTCATTTTTTTAGACCTCAATAGATTGGAGAGCTTCTATCATTGACTGTCGATGTTGTGGAGAAATTTCGATAAGCTCATATAATGACATCTTGACAAGCATTCGATGGAGTTGTTTTAGTATGGAGATTTGTACCAACTCTTTGGCTTCAACTAGGGTAGTTCCTGTAATAGAAAATTTATGGTTTTGTTTAGATGGTTTAAGTGTATTATGGGTAGAAGCTCCCATAATTGAAACCTTAGCTTTATTGTGGCTACATAGATAACATCAATGTGTAATAATGGAAGGTCTGAAGAGGCTACTGACTCTTTATCACTAATGGGACTAGAAAGATTATGGATGGGTGTAATGGATGTAATAATGACCTTTTGCCTAGGAATTTGATCATTTAGATCATCAATTAAGAGATCATCATCCCAGACTAACTATTGGATTATGGCCTTAAGGGCTTTGTAATTTTTTGTAGCGTGTCTAGGTACTCTATGATATGCACATATTTCCCAATTTCTATACTAGGTAGGTCTTTGAGGATGAAGGTTAATAAAACTTATAGGTGGTAGCATAATGAAGGATGTATCCAGTAATTATTTCAAGATTACAACATAAGATCCTTTCAAAGGGCCATATTATGGTTTTATAGGGGTTTTGATAATAGGCTCTTTTAAAAAAGTATTACTCATTTTATTTTTTTACTTAGCATTTATAGGAGGGACAAATTTAAGATCTTTTCCTTTAGATTTCTCTAATGGTCCCTTAATGGAAGAAGGTGAATATCAAAATTGAGGTGTACTTAACAATGGAGGGGTATTTTGTATTTTCCCATGTGTTTGAGTGGAAGCACCTATGATAGGGGTAGTTACTATAGAAGATGGATAAGTCCCTAAAATAGATGATAGAGATGATATAAAAGAGGTAGGCCCTTTGTTTTTTCATGTATTGAGAAAATAAGGGGTCTTCAAACCAAGGATTTTATCATTTGATGTTTGAGAAAGATCAATTCTAACTTGACGATGAGCTAAAGCCTTCTTTGGTGGAATACCAAGATAATTGTCCCAGATATCAATGATAAGATCTTTACCCTTTCCTTTAGTATTTTTGGTGTTGGGAGGTGTTATGGTAGAAGATGGATTCTAAGGGTCAAGGTTTTGGCCAAAAGGATAGGATATATTTATATGCTTACCATGAAGATGTTCTCCAGGGATCAAAGGGGTGGAATTTCCAACACTAGAAGTATGTAGATGTTTATCTATGACATCTCAAGGAGTAGTGTCTTTTTCCACTTTAGGAGATTTTGTGTGAGAAGATGAGGGAGATGGTTCATGTGAAAAGTCTCATGTAATGAGATTAGGGAGATATATAATAGGTTTAGGAGTTGTTTTGATAATTTTAGGTTGACTCATATCAAAAGCATCTCCTGTAAGGAGATCTAAGATCCAAGCTTGAAGATTTATCTGTAACTTCTTTAGGTAATAAAAGGCCATGGATTGTATTAATCATGTAAGTGACTTGATTTTGCATTTCTCTAGGGTTAGCTTGGATTTTGTTTGATGTGGATGGATGGGTTGGAAAGGGCTATTTGAAAGTGTCTAAAGATTGGTTAGGAGGAGAATTTGGATTGTCCAATTGAAGATTCCCCTTGTCAATGAGGTTTTGTACTAGTCATTTAAAGGATTAGCATCATTTTGTCTCATGTCCTATTACCCTATGATAAGCATAAAACTCATCTTCTTTATACCAAGTGGGTTTAGGATGTGTATCATCAATTAGTCTAATCAAAGGGAGTTTAATAACATTTGTTTTTAGGAGTTTATCTAATATTTAAGTATAAGGCTCTCCTATAGGGGTATATTTCTTAGGGGGACAATGAGTAAGGCCCCTAGTTTACTATGTTTGAGAAGTGAAAGGCCCCGATTGATTGGATGCTAGAGGGGAAGAAGTTTTTACAATACCTGCATTTACTTCCCCTTTTGGCTTAAGATTATTGTTATTGCTTTTGGAGGGGTCAGATTTGAAGTTTTTATTACGCAACTTAACTTTTCCCTCTTCAATGCCGTTGAGTTCAAACTTACGGGCCATGGTAAAGGCTTCATCAAAAGTCTTAAAAGTTTGAATGTGTAACATGGAAAATATATTTTTTGCACAAGCATGTGAAAATAATTAAACTAATTATATTTGTGGTAAGGAAAAGGTTAGTTTATTGATTAATTTAAGCCATCAAGCCACAAAGTCTTATATGGATTTGTTGTCAAATTGTCTAATAGTGTAAAGATATTTGATAGTTAATTTTCAAGAAATATTGATTGAGAAGTGTTCTAAGACAATTTTGGCCAACTACCTAAAGGAAAAGAGAGAATGTTGGGGAATGGAATTGTACCAATCCAATGCAAATCTTGTTAATAATATGGGAAATGTTATAAGTAAGAGGGCATCATTATGTGCTATAATATAACATGTGTGTTGAAAGTCTCTAAGGTGTTTCTGGGGATCTTCTTTGTTTTGGAATTTATTAAACATAGGAAGCTCCCATTATGAGGGATATGGTCAGATTGGGACAGAGGGATGGATTAGATCATTATAAATTTTCTCATACGTGAGCATAGTATTATGTCTAGAGGTGGAGGCTTCCAAACTATCCATCCTATTCATGAGGATGTTTATGAGGTCTACTTGAGTGTTACTCTAAATCACATTCCCTAAGACACCTTGTTGAAGGGCTTGATAATTTGGCAAAGGAGCAGACAAGGGTTATGAGGAAGGATGTCTAACTATAATGGACATAATTTATGGGACTTTTAGTAAAATATTTAGCTATGGGAAGTTCTGTAAGTAAGTGGTTATCACTAGTTGTGACAAAGCCACATACTAGGTGGCTAATGAGACATACTATTCAAAAGGTCAGGTATAAGGGATTTGTTATGTGTGAAAGATTTGACATGTGTGAGGGTTTTGTTGTGTGTGAAGGATTTTCTATGTGTGAGGGATTTTCTATGAACCATATGCTAAATTCATTATAATAGGTGGGAGGCTTGCAAGAATTGACACCACTAGCATTTGGGGAGGTATAGTGGATATAGCCTGAGTGATGTTTTGAATATGAGTAATGAGGGTTAGAGAATTGGTAGATATTATAGGTGGTTGGTTTCCTAGAGATTGTGTCACCTGGGTATTAGAACCAGCTGGAAATTTGGTGCAAAAGGTTACCATGGCCATGGTGAATTCTTCAATTTTCTCAGTTTCTTCGAAAGGCATCCCATATTTATATCGAGGATCTTGGGTATGGGGGGAAAGAGAAATATTATTGCTCGACTATTAAGATAATAATTTAGAGAAATGGGATTGTTGTCCAATATTTCCAAAAAGAAAGGATCTCTTTAAAGATAATATTATGAAATCATAGGATTCTTAAAGGACTCAGGGGAAGAGGTGGGACTAGGTGTACGATCCATTAGAGAAGATGTAACACCTTCTTTGACATCCTTTTTTGATTGTTTTCTAATCAAAACCATGAGATAGAAAATAAAATAAAAAATAAAACAATAAAATAAAACAAAATTTTCTTTTTGAATTATCTCATTCTAATTATGGATGAAAGACACACACACTAAAGTCATTCCAAAAAGTTTTTTTAATCTGTTTCAACTTTAATATGTGAAAGGAAATAAAGAAAAAGAAAGGATAACGAAGGTCCTAAGAAATGGTAATCTAAGGATGGTTTCAGGTATTTTGTTTTGGTGCTTAAGGAAATTTGTATTGGTATCGGTATGTGGCTTGATACTTGGGGTTTTCTCCCCTCACATCACAATCCCACAGTCAGTGTGAGTGCTTAGGCAAAATATACCAATGGTCCAGAGCTTATACTCAGCTAGAGAACTGAGTTGGTCTTCCCCTTGATGGTGAAATCCAAGTGGGATCTCTAGAGAAAGGTTGGTGTGAGGTGATGAAATCCCCATTACTTTCCTTATGTCAAGTGTGAAAATGTGTTTATTATAATAGTGATTTGGCTTGTGTGTGGATAAAGTGATGACTCAGATAGATTTTAGTCTACATTATTCTATGTGAAAGAATATAAACAAGAAAGATGAATGCAATTTATTTTAACATTTCAAGAAAAGGAAATAAAATGAAGTCCTAGTGTTATCTTTGGATGAATGCACACAAAGAAAGGGAAAGAGATAAAATTCAATGATTTTGAATTTAATAAATAAAAATGAGACCTATAGGTCCCACTAGGCATGCCATAATGTTTTAGTATATTTTTGCTTTTTCAATGTGATTTAATTAGCTACTAAAAATTTAGTATATGCAGGGTTTAGAGTTTCTTGGTGATGAAGGTTGATTTCACACCATTGATCAAGCTTGTGGGAACTCCTCTTTGGCTGGGGAAGAATGACCTGTAAATCATATTAACTCACAAAAAATGGATTAATAGATAAATAATTGAGCTGTGTGGTAAGAAACCAATCCCAAGAAGTGATATGCTTCCTTAGATGGATATTAGCCCACGTTTTAACATTCAAGTTTATAAATAAACATGGAATTACAAATATATATATGGATAAGATAGGAATAGACAATGCCAAAGATAATTAATCAATAACAAGATTTATGCAATTAAAGTACGCATCCCAAAATTCTACAGCTACATCAACATCCTTTTAGATTACAGCTAATTATTCATTAATATATTCAAAATTACATATAAAATCCACAATGCAAAGTCCTAGCTTAAATTCATTGTCACTCTAATCATCAAACAAAGGTTGAGGGACAATGGGAAGATCAAAGATAAAAAGTGCAAAGAAATGAAAATAAATGCCATCCTTGTATCTTTGTCTACTTCTATAAAGATGTGAAGGCATATAGTCTTTTTATTTTTGGTATCTCTAAAGTGATTTACTTGTGAGATGTGTTATTTACTAATCAATCTCAGGCTTTCACAACAACATCTCCTACTCCTCCATTACCTTTTGTTGAATTTGACACAACTTCTAAGGTTTTTTATGAAGAACAAGACAAATTAGATGACTCATTTGTAAGTTATTATAGTTAAAATTTTGAGCCATAGGGGATAATCATCACCTTTACCAGTGCCAAAAAGCATTCATAATGCACTTGTGAAACCAACAAAACCTCTAACAAAATGGGTTCATATTATTTTCCATGAGAGTGTTGCATTCTAAAGGGATCCAATAAATCCAATCATGACAAGATCACAACATATACATGGTGTTGCATATTTGGTAGCTAGCAATGGGATCTAGATACTTATCATAACACTTCAAAGGATATTTAATGGTAGGAAACTATGATAGAATAAATTTTGTCTCTAAAGAAGAACAAAATTTGGCCTTTGTGAAGCAAGAAAACTAGTCATATGAAAGTCGATTTACTATATTAAGTATGCAAAAATAGGTCTATTTGGTAGATACAAAGCCTATCTTGTAGAAATTTTTTTTCACAAACTTTCAACAAATGGGTCCATTGGTATAAATAATTAGTTTTATTCTTGACAAAGTTTCCTCAATAGTTAGTGCATAATGATTGGAAAACTCAACTATTTGTAGCCTTACCATACTTAATTCATCCTGAATATTAAGCCTTACATTATTGATGTAACTAGAAACCTTATCATGATCAAATTAATGATGACTAACCTTGATGGAAATCATGTAAAATTATACATTGTAACTCTTTACACTCATCTCATGTTTCCTCAAGTTGTACATTCTTATTAATAAAGTGAGTTGATAATCAACTAATACAAATGTGCCTTTAATTATTGTCTCCAACTTATCCCATATAGTGATATTTTATTTTCCTTTTCTCCTTTTGTCACCTTGTACATCCTTACACTAAAGCACAATATGGATTCTCCACTTGGTTTTTACTAACTTCACTATGCTTATATACTTTATTTCATCATATTTAAAGTATTCTTTAGTCTTTATCAACAAATCAATCAAGTCTTCAAGGTCTACAATCCTTGAGAAACATGGAACATCAATATTTGTTCCTATTTTAATATTTTATATAGCTCAAAGCAATCCAATTTACATTGTATATATATCTTCTCTAGCACATTCATCTTATTTTAATCTTTCTCTAACTCTCTCTTCTTACTTAGTATAACTTTTATCTCATCCATGTGCATGGCCTCTTGATATTTCTTCTTCAAGGGTTTGCATTATGGAAATTGTGTTGCATTTTGAGCCTTAATGAACTATCTCCAAATATTTTTTTCACCTTATTGTGTAATCTCTACTTCTTGATATGCATACAAAACTAAAACATTTAATTTTGGAGAGATGTTCAATTTAGCTACTAAGTCTATTTCATACGCATTTCATGAAAAATTATTTACAATCTTGCAAGGCACGATCTTCTTCCATTTGAAATTATTATATGTGTTTTTTTGGAATCTCCATATTCTAGTATGGTCAAGGATTAAGTCATTAAATTCAATGTTATTCTCTCTTCTCTTAATATCAACAAATTCTTTATAAACATGCAAGCTATACTTAAGCATTTCTTTTACATTCCTATGCCATTCTTTCATATATTCAACAAACTCTTCACCTAAAAACTCTTCAAGTGATCTTTTAGATAAACAAGCCATCTAAAATCTTAAATACCTCTTGGGTTGTGCCCATACATAATTTACAACATTTTTTCACTTATAATATTATTCACAGAGTCATTGCATACAAATTATACATGAGGGAAGACAAAGTCCCATCACTTGGGTTTATAAACAACCTAATGTCTTATCAAGTTTCCTAACCTTCAATTCACAACCTTAGTTTAGCCATCAATTTTGTGTTTCACATGCAAAGATAAAATTCAATTTTGTGTTCATATTTGTTAAAAAATCCTCCAAAAGTAATAAAAAAAAATTGTGTCTTAGTCAGAAACTGTGCTCTTAGGTAGTGCATGTATCCTAACAACCTCATTGAAAAATAGATCAACAACTAGTGAAGCATCAATGGTGTTTTTACAAGCTTTAAAATTTACCATTTTATAGAATAAATAAATGAAAATAAATTTTGAATCGTTAATTTTTTGAGTCTTAGGTAATTTAAGCACAAAGTCTATGCTTATGTCATCTCATGGCCTATCAGTTATTCAAACTGGCTAATAAATTCCCATGTTTTGACTTCTTCCTTGTGCATGTTGATAAATTATACATCCTTAAATAAATTTCATGATGTACCTTTCCATATTTGGTAAATAAAACCTTCAATTTAGCTGGGATAAGGTCTTGTCAACTCCATAATGTCTGACCAATCCACCAAATTGTATTTATTTTATTAGTTACTCCCTCATTGATCCTTGATGTATACAAAGTTTTTATGCTTTAAAGAGTAATCCTTATTGTATCAAATACTCTAGAGATGGAATTTATTCCATGTTAGTTTTCCACATGCATGCTACAAAATAATCATTAAAATGAACATCATCATTATACAACTTTCTCATTGCATCAAAACCAACAACTTTAGCCCTCATTTAAGACAATGAAATTATTATTCTAATTAGATAATTAGCTACCTTGTTTGATTTAAAACTTTTATACATGAGGACAAAAGTGTAACTTTATATGAACCCCACCAACTTCATGTGTATTATTTGTATATTAATACAATGTAATGAATGATGATCGGTAAATAATCTGAACTCTTTAGGAAGAAAATAATTTGACAAATTATTTAATTCCTAGATAATTTCATCAAAATATTGATCATAAATAAAATATTTATTATTCACATCATTAAGCTTCTCACTAAAGTAAACATTAGGTATACCTTCTTGACTGAGAACTAATCCAATGCTTCTCCATATTTATCCCAATCCATTTAAAGGACTTTGCTCAATTCTATAAATGAGAACATATGTTCTTTAGTGAATTTCATCTTTAAAAGTTCAAAGATCTTATTCACTACCATTTTCTATCTAAATTTTGTTTTGTCTACTCTTATGGTAAATTTTAATAAACATATTGTAAAAAATTACTAATCCATGAACATTTTTGGCTTCAAATATATTTTTTGGTGTAGGCCATTCCACAATTTCCTTTATTTTTCTTGGATCCATTTGCATCCCTTTATTAGAGATACCAAACCCCAATAACACTAATTCATCCTTCTTAAATTTATATTTATTTATATTGATTAAAAATTTATCCTCTTTAAGCCTTTATATGACTTTCCTAATGTCACACAAGTGTTCCTCTCTATTGATTCTAAAAATAAACATGTCATTAAGATAAACAATCAAAAAATTTCCCAATAATGGTTTAATCCTATCATTCATTAACCACATAAATGTTTTAAGATCATTTTTTTACTTGAATGACATTACTAACCATTCATGAAACCATTCCTTAGTCTTAAATTTTAATTTTGATTCATCTCCCTCTCTTACCCTAAATTAACTGTACCCACTATTAAAATCTTTTTTTTTGAAGTACTTAGATTTCCTTAGGAAATTCATGAGGTCATCCATTCTAGGCAATTAAACCCTATATTTTATGGTTATCTTGTTAATTAAACTTGAATCCATGCACATTGTCCACTCTCCATCCTTCTTGGGTAGTATAAAAATAGGTACTACATATGGGTTAAGTCTCTTTCTAATCAACCCTCTTTCCAATAGTTTATGCACCTATTTATTTTCTTATTAATTATCTATAAGAATTAATCTATAGGAAGCCCTATTGGATGGGATTGATATGAGTGCTAAATACATATGGTGACTTATGATCATCATTGGTGAAAACCCCTCAACTAGTTTCTTTGAAATAATTTCATTAAATTCATTCAAACAACCCTTCACCTTTAAAGGTATCTTCTTATCATCACTTATCCCATCCTATATCACCTTAGGGATCCCAGAAAAAACATATATTTTATTTTTTAGCTTCCATTTAAAATTATTTTCCAATCATTAGCAATATCCTTAGAATATTTTCCACTTATTCATATTTAATTTTCATTGAAATAAATAAATTTATTCTTCCTTTTTTTTCTCTAAGTCATATATTTTTCTCTACCATCATGGATAACTCTTATTTCAGCTTTCTATGGTTTATATAATTTATACAAACACACATACATGGGCATAATGTCACACCATACCTCATTCTTGTAAGTACATATCTCAAAACTTAGTAGACACTATTCATCAACCAATATTGGATGACATTTTTGTAGCAAAGTCACTTTTTATGGATTTTGAGGATCCACTCTTTTCGATTCTAGTTTCTCAGCCATTTTAGTTAAAACTAGATTGTTAATGTTTCTAATATAAATTATGACCTTATAAAATGTATCGTTATCTTTGTAAACTATCTAAAATAATATCTTTAGGTCTTAATGGGATCATTATCCTTATTTTTTAAAAAATAATAAGACCCTCTTCATCATGATTGGCTCACCTTTCTGATGTTCATCTTGTTATTTTAGAAATGCTATTTAAATGAATGAGAACAATATGTTTAAAACCAAAGTGCCATCCTGAGAACTTCTTCTCCACTTGAGCTTGTGCACAGTGATTTGATGGTCTTTCCTACTACTTTCAATGGAACTAAGTATTCACTTACCTTCATTGATAATTTTTTGAGGGCTACTTGGGTTTATTTCCTCAATTACAAGAGTTTTGTCTTTTCTCACTTCAAAGTATTTAAATATTTGATCAATAAATAGTCTTCTAATTACATAAAAAATCTTCATATAAAAAATAGGGGAGAGTACATCAGTAGAGATTTCTCTAATTTTTGGATGTCCAATAGTTAGGATAGTTGCCTTCCAAGCACTTATTAGAACCATAATTGAACCACAAAGAATTACAAAGACTAAAATAATCCTCCCATTCACCTATATTTGTACTTTAATGAAAAAAAACAATTCCACGTAAGGGATAAGAAAAAATAGCCTATTTTCCTCTTAGTGTAATTTGAGGCATTGAGGGGATTTGATGCCATGAAATGAATAAGAACAATACCATTCCAAGATAGGATTTTGAATCATTGAGAACAAAAATATCAAAATAAGCTTGAAAATAAATTAAATATAAAGACAAAGCAAATCAAATGATATTCAGAATAATACATATTTAATATAATAGAAAGACCTTGCATAAATAAGCAAGCCAAAACAAGAAACTAGTCTAACTAAGAACTGTGGGATAAATCCTCACAAACGACAAACTAGGGAAAAGATAAAATACCTATCTAATAGACCAGAAAACATGAGAAATACATACTATAATAATTATGGACTCTTTATCACCTTGTATTATATGTCTACTATTCTCAGCTCTCTTTTTTCCTCTTCCCATCGCTTGTGGAATCTTTAAAGACCAATGTAAACCCTAAACATACTTATAATAATTTCCATAGAATCCTTTTTATTTACCACTTCTAAATCCACCTCTTTCTCTTGAATGGTATATTATTTCTTTTCATTCATGTCTATTTTTATGACCATGAGATGTGTCAGTATCTTCATAATCATTTTGTTTTACTCTGGCTATATTTAGTTACCATTTCCATCTAGAGAAACAACACTTGCATCTAGAAATACTTTCTTTTCTTCTTAAAATTTTTTGCTCAAAATTTTTGTTTTCTTTTTTTTCTTTTGTCTCTGGTTTTTGGTATAGACTAGACAACTCAAAGTAATAATACAAAAATAAGAATGCCCAAATAATTTAAAAAGTCAAATCAATTAGGAGTGGGCGATAAATGAGGTAGTTGATTTTAAAAAGATTTAAATTAAAATATATTTAAATTTAAAAAATAATATAAATTAATTAAATAAATATTAATTTTATAGTCCGAAGGTGCCCTTACATCATAAATTATCATTATTAATTAATAAAATAGTAGAAAAGAGGAATTCATCATGGAAAATTACTATTTCTATGTTAGTATAAGATAGATGTAGATTATTAGTATAGAGATTTATATATATATATATATATAGAGAGAGAGAGAGAGATTAATGTGTGTGTGTGTAATTCTTTAAACTTTATTAAATATAATTTTAATCTAGCATGTAACTATTTTATTGAAAATATATCTTACATTTTTATATCTTTAAATCAAAAAAATATAAAATATTCACCCTACAATCAAAATAACTTAAGCATAAATATTTCTTAGCATTACTTTTAACCATTTACATCTTCGAACCCAAAATAAAATATTCAATGAACTCTATTTAATAAATAATAAGTATTAACTTATAATTTAAGAGCAAATATATGTAATGAAAAAGTTCAAAAACATAATTAAAAATTATTTATTATTTGTCAAATATTTTTTCATAAAATTGATCGTTTGTAAATAAAACTCAAAATAAAACAAATAAAATTTAACACGTACAAAATCTATCCAATACTTTCACAACTTAATATGAATCTCATATAATCTACACCTACTTTCTTAAGTTGTCTATCTTTACAACTAATAATTTTTCAAAAATTGTGACCTACGTTCATATTATTACTTATACTATAAATGATCCAATTTCAAAATAAATAAAATTATTCACTTATTACCTCTATATATAGATAAAACCATCCACACCATTTCACCAATCTCTACCTTATCATCCTCAGATCATCTTCATCTTCTTAAAATTTTTTACCTATTTACAAAAACCTTTACCTTATAGTAATGCAACGACGTTCTTTACCTTTGTCTAATTATTAACCTTTAGTCTTATAATATTAGATCTTGTAATAATGCAACCACCTCCCTTACCTTGGTCTAATTATTAGAGAAGTCAGCTTGTAAGTAATGACAATTTCCCACAATCCACAAATGTGTTGGCCATGATTTGGGTGCGGTTTTCGTAATTTATTCCCTTAATCCGAAGAAAATTATTAAGAAAGTTAGTTTGAATGATATAGACATTAATGCTTTCCCATAATCCACGTGTGTATTGGCAAAGACTTGGGCGTGCCTAGAAAAAGAAGAATAGTTTATTCCCACGACAAGAAGGCATCAAATGTATCCATGATCATTCCATAACGTAGTCATCGAATAGGATGCCATGGCTAAATAAGATATCCCACAAGCTCAAACCCTCATGTCTATTGCGGTGTACGTAACCCTTAGCGTAAACACACTGAAGTTTATATAAAAAGAAACCAAAATACAAACGAACCGCACAGATTTCTATTGCTCATCCAAATTTTTATATTTACGGCCAAGTGCTTATTGCCCACTCTATTAATAATGCCATGTTTTAAATGAACGACGACAGTGAGAATTTTCAGTTGGCATTCAGTTGGCAGTCAAGTTGCCAAACACGTGTGTTAAACTCCCATCATCTTGACCGTATTTCTAACGTGTATTTACAGTGTTAGTT
Source organism: Torreya grandis (assembly GCA_037957365.1). Lineage (NCBI taxonomy): Eukaryota > Viridiplantae > Streptophyta > Pinopsida > Cupressales > Taxaceae > Torreya > Torreya grandis. The sequence goes on along the minus strand of JARHVA010001634.1, from coordinate 2,219,098 downwards.
ATTGACGTGTTTTTAGAGATAATGTCATTAAAAGAAAGTTAATTCCCATAATTTAATTGGTTTATATTTAGATACAAATAGTTTAACTAAATTGTCACAAACAAAGTCTTTCAAAAATCAAAACTAAATAAATTATTATTGGACAAAATATAATGTAAAATTAATTAATTTGTTTTTTTTAATTTTTTACATACTCATTTTAAGATATAACTACGTTTGTAGTATTAACTCACGAAAAACCAAATATTACATGAAAAAACGATTTAAGTATTAAACCAATAAATACTTTTATGCAATATTAAATCGTTTTATTTTTCATACATATTAAAATAAAGTGGATGAATTTAATCTCTGCTGTTAGTAGACTATAATGTACAAATCAGGAATGTATTTTGATGTGATGAACCCCGATTGATCACTGAGTTCTCTTAACCCCTACCTTCGATGGGTCCCACAACCCATTCACTTCTAATAATGTGAACTTTGGATATACGCATATCCATTCATCATTTTAAATCTGTCCCAACTTCACGAGCTCATCGTTCTGTCCCCTGTTATCAGTTCATGGCTTGCAATTATAAATTCGCTTAACAAATATTACAACGGTCATTTCATCCTACAGCCCACCACCCTCCTCGTTCTAACTGGAAATAGCGTAGGTTTTTCCATGTTAATGCATACTAGATACCATTTACTTTCCACAAAGTCGTAATATCGTTTAAATTATAGGGATTCTGTGATCATTTACATCTAGTGAGTGGAATCTGAAACCCTTTCCGTTCTTCGCTGCCAATGTTCGATTATGTAAATTATAATTAATATAATTGCTAGGTTTTCCTCCATTATTAGCTGAATATTCTATGAGGAAAATGTGCCTATATAATGGTGTAATGTTGGATTTTTTCTGTCAGTGTGGAGATTTCATTTAACTGAGATAAACATTTAATTTTGATTGTGTAAACTATAATTAATAGAATTGTTGGGGTTTCCACCATTATTAGTTGAATATTCCACATACTGATCCTCCTCCTCATAAAAGAACACCGTAGGGGCAGAGATTGTTGGAATAAGGGGATTCAGCTCTGGCCTGGGCAGAGTTATGGGGTGAGAAATGGTTTCAGTAAATGAAAATGGGTTCTGACCCCTTCCAAATTTAGAACGTGTCTGAGGTAGGGCTGTCCCCTACATATCCCTGTTCTTCTCCAGCAAATCATCCTTGATCACGATCTTGACAAAAGGTGCGTTCAGGGGCTGAGTAAGACTACATTTGCCCTCCAAATGTAGATCTAGAGACGGTTGGCCGACCAAGATTCCTCCATGCTAACCGCCAATAGTAGCATCTATGAGCTTCTCCTACGTTAGAGTGGCGTTCAATCGTTTGCCTACATCCAAAATGGTCTCACCTTGTTTTCCTCCTCCGGCAAAACTATATTCCTTACCCGAGAGTGCAACTTCCTTCCTTGGGCCAGTGGATGTGTGCAGAATTGCTGGAATTTTTAAACTAGCCATGGTCAGAAGCATTAGGAAGTATCCACATAATGGTGCTAATGTTTTGATAATAGATAAGCCCACATTTGATAGTTGGTATGGAAACCAACCATGGATATAATGGGACATTTGGGTGGCTCTCAGAGTTAAAAGATAGAAACCAACAAATACACTAGAGAAATTAAAGGATCACCCAAAGAATCAAACAAATAATAATCCACTAAAGAGAAAAAAAATCTACAAGGTCCTCAAAGAACCCAAATCCAAAAAAAAATTAACAAAAGAAAAAATAATAAATCAAGCATACTAATGGAGTTTTCATTAGACCCCAAACCAAACAAGTGAAACCAGCAAGCCGTACATGTCCAAAAAAACCCACACCCAATCATAGCTCTTCAAATAGATAGTCATTAAACCAAAGCTTACAACTGAGGTTTTGACCATATCCCCAAACTGGTGCAAATAAAGATCTCATAAGGAGATTTTGCTAACCCCAAGCCCAACTTAGAATAGATACCAAGCACCACAATCTTCTAGACTTCCAATTGGAACTCGACACAGGCCTTAGAAGGGATTCCAGCAGGAATCCGCACAGAGAATTGAAGAGTCTGTCCTCGAGCTAACAAGCATCTAACTCAAGTAGAATAATCCAAGTTGGATCAGGCTCACAATCTTGAAAGGAAAGAAATGTCGGTTTGGGCCCACCAAACCCCCATCTTGACTTCCCATGAACCCAGCAGCCTAACTCAGTTATGTTGATCAAAATGGAAAACTGAGCAAATAAAAAGCATGCACCAAACCCCTCCTTATCTTCCACAAATGTTTCTCACTTAATGCCCTCTCAAAAGGGAAGGCGGATCCAATGGACACCCTGAATCCAGGTATCTGCCTCAACCCAAAATCGGATAAGAAAACCTCGCTTAAACCTTGCTTAAGAAAGAGAAAATCAAGGTCAATTAGCACGCCCACCTTGTCAACTAGCATGCCCACCTTTCTTTAGAAAATGCAGGAACATTCACTGGTCTGGGTCAAAGATGAAAAACTCTCCATGAGTATCTGATAGTAAGTTATCTACGTAACTATTCGAATCCCAGCCATCCAAATCAGCAACTCTAATGAAATCCTTTAAATAGGAAGGTGAATTTCAAGCAAAAAGAGGAATCGTCAACCCGAACCATCCTTGAAATCTTATGTGAAAGAGCATCAGGTTTAAGGGTGTCTAGCTTGAGACACTGAATACTTTCCCCATCCATAATCCCCCAGAATAGGGCTCTAGAAGAAAGAACAAAACCCCCCAACCAGTCCATTCTCACATCTACTCAACACACTACCAAATCCAAGAAAACACGAAGCCTCCTCAACTTCAAAATCTTGAGGAAAGAAACCAGGCATGGCAACCTAAAAGGCTAGAGAAAACTGCAACACGAGACAGAGATCACCCCCGGTCTACTGAGTCGCCATCCAGGAACAAAGAAACAAACCCCAGAGGTTCCACTTAAGTTGAATTGGAGCCAAGCAAGAAGACACCCTGCAGAGATTATAGGTGTTTGACAGAAAATATGTTATTCCCATAACGGTGGTAATGTTACTCTTGATGTTTGGTGGAAACAACTTTTAAATAACAAACACGGAACTCATTACTATGTATTATACTCCATCTAAATATTGGAAAATTATTTCAATAAAAATGATGTAGAAAAAAAAAATTGTCCATATTAATATTAAATAGTAAGAAATAAAAATGATACTCAACTATTAGTATCAGTGATAATGGAAATCATCCCCTCCCGAGCCCACCAACCATTTGACAAGAAAATCTAATTATTGGATTAAATCTATGATAAGATTTAATTCCTCTTCAAAGAAAACAACTATAATTAAAGTTTTCTGCTTTTTATATTAAATTAATTAAAAATAAGGTAAACACAACAAAGCTCTTTCTAGTTAATCTTCTCTAATTTTTTTTAAGGAAAAGTTTTCCTAATCATAAATATTATTATGTACTTTATTATTCAAATATAAGAATCATAACATAAATAGAATTCTATGAATTTTAATGTTAAACCTTTTAACTTCAAGTATCTATTACTAACAATTGCATGATAAAGGTGTAATACAAATGTTAATAGAGTGAGAAAAGTGAAGACTATTTCAATCAAGATAAAGTTTTAACAAAGGAATGTAGTTGTTGCTTTTTTTAAAAAAAATAATATAAATGTACTCTCTATCTTGCATTCTTGCATATCAATCAAAGAAGAAATGAGATGTTATACAAAAGTCTTGCAAGGATTACTCTCAAGACACTATAGTAAAAATTAGCTCCCAACATTAAATAGTTCCAATATCAATTGTTGCCTCTTGCAATGTAAAACTTTTTAGGTGTGTGTGGTGTGTTATCAATTGTTGCATCTTGCAATGTATAACACACCAACACACCACACACACCTAAAAACACCACCATTGTTTTTATAAATCACTCATAATAGAATATGTGAGGTTCAAAATATGACATCTCTTGAATAAATAAGGTTGATTATTAAGACAACACTCAACTTGGTAAAGAATTTTCCTTAGCATTGTTTATAACTTGGAAGAAGATGACTCAATAGTCATCTCTACTAGGGTACAAGATAAATTTTACTTTCTATTGTCAATCATCTCACATGATAATTAATTGACTCTTCAAAATCTATTTCTGATAGGCAAAGAGGAGTGTCTCATATTTGACATATAATTAGGGCATACCAACATCACATTCTAAGGATGATGTTTTTATTCCATATTTCCTTAACACAAAAATAATAAATTCACGTATAAATAGAGGAACCATATTTTCTTTTAGAAACAATAATAATATAGATGATAAGTCCTATTTCCATAGTTTCACCAAATTGTAATGTCACAAGCTCCTTTCCTTTCCTCTTTCACAAGTACTAAATGAATCTTATGATATCCAAATGGCTACAATAGGATATCCTTATGTCTTGAGAAATGAGATTAAAAAGAAGTATTAAAAAAGCATAAGCATTTTGTAAATGGATTTTGAAGATGGAAAAGGTAGCATATGTTTATGTGTTCAATATATTTTCAATGGAATGTCTCGTAACATGTTTAAAGAAACACTTAAAAAATGATCCCTTGGAAATCAGTCATGTTGTAAACATAAATAATGTTTCTTCCTAATTAGATATGTTCAAAATATAGTTAAATTCGACCCAAGGGAAGAATGCTCAACAAGACTACCCATTTTATGATAAAAACATAGTGATTAAAACTTATTTCCATGTTTAGATCTAATGATCATAGGGATGAATACCCAGGAAGCAGGTAGTTAAGAAAGTAGAAATGAGCTTTGTCTTCATCGATGAAAGGAGAGGTAATTTAAATACATTTATCTACACCATCAATTAACATTACATTTATTTGAAATATATATATATATATATATATATATATATATATATATATATATATATATATATATATATATATATATATACTTCGTCAACCATCTCCTTCACATCTTCATCCTCTACTAATAATATAAATTTAACTAAAAATTTATTAATATTATGTCAAATAACTACCATCTAAATAACAAGAAGAATGCCTAATCCTCACACCTAATTATTAGGTTAAGACAGGAGTTTTATCATATTAAGTTCCCTAAAAAATTTCAAGAGAGATAACATTAAAATTCCTATTTCAGTGTCCTTGTCCCAAGGCATAGGTAATAATGAAGTCATCATTTTAAAAATTATGTCACAATTTATTTTTGTCCCAAATTACCAGTCCAATATAATTTATTGAATACATAAGTGGTAACAAAATTATGTTAAATGTTAGGTCAAGCTCCAAGGAGTTTATATAACACCAAATCCCTTATCTTTTTGGTTAATTACAAACAATTATATATTTTATTTCTCTTTTCTTAAATCCAAATTGCATTAATTTATTATAACTCAGAGATGACATATGTATGTAAAAAAATATTATTTCACATTTAAAATAAGAAATTACTCAAGGAAAATTTAGTGAAATCCTACTTTCAGTTAGTAAGTTTTCACTATGAAAATACCATGACAGTAGGTGAATCCAACCAACATGCCATCCAAGAACAATTCTATTGTTTGGTTATTACCTAAGCCCAAAGTTCTTGAAATAAAAACAAAACAACTAGCATCTCGAGTCACTGATCAAGCAGAGCCTAACTAAACATGTAGGGGACCACATTCATCCTGGTATGACTAATTCAAATGCCAAAAATAAGGACAACATACTGCTTTAACAATATTCTAATAAATATAAAAGAAGTTAATAAATATCTATTCTACAATATATGCCAATATTTGTAGGATAGATAAATAATAAGAGTCGAAAGAAATGCTTAGAGGTTAACATGGAAGTTTGTTCATTATCTCATATTGAGAGTATCATATGAAGAATATTTTTATTTTATAAATAGAACACTAACCTAATGACCATTTTCACCCTAAGCCTCTGAGCATCCTCCGCACCCACTTTGATGTGCTTCATTCCATTGGCCAACCCCACTTGGAAAAATAATTGCACCAAAATTGACATCCCCTCTTCCATCTTCCCAGGGTGTCTAGTTAGGCTTGCCATACTAAATTTAATTTCCTTGTAAGACACACTAAATCATTCTTTTGAGAAACTCCTAATATTTTCAAGTTATCGTGGAATCAATTTTTCCCCTCCTTTTGTCCTTCAAACACAATTTACTCCATATAGGAGAAAAACAAAATCCATGATTAAAAAAACAATTTAATTAATTAACAATATCAATATTATCATACAATATTTAAAATCCTTTAGGAAATAAAGAGTGAAATTATGGCCCAATCAATTTCCATGTCTTCTGCTATGGGTTATCTTCATTTACTGAATCATTTTATACAACTTTTATGCTAACATTTATGATTGGGGTAACTGATGGGCTTCAATAGATTAATATGTCAATTCATACTCCATTCATCATTACACCACCATTGGTTACCACACATTAACTTATCTATGTAAAATCTCTTATGTAGAACTTATCATCTTTAAAAGCTAAGGTATTACTGTTGACCAAATTTGACTTTTAGGTCAAATTAGGGTAGCAGTAGGTAAAAACTTGACCGTTAGGTGTTCTATGGGGTTTAATATCATTATATGAGGTGTTTTATAGGTCATTTTATTCCATTAAATTTTATATTAGCTTTGTTGAATTAGTTTTTATGTCTATTTATCATTTTGAGTCATTTTAAGGGTTAAAAAGGTGGTATTTTATGCTTTGTATAGTTTTATTAGGAAATTTGAAGGTCCAAATGGATTATTTCATGCCCCATGTGTCCACATAACTCTTAACCTACAAAAAAACTAAAAATTTGTAGGTTCATTAAAAGAAAAGTCAGTTTTCTTGAGAAAGAAGAAGAAAATGGCACTTGTACGGCCTCCTTATTAAGTGTGCCACTTGGAAAAGGTTTAAATGTGAATATTAAAATTACCCATGATTATTACCATTATTATTTTTTATCTATAGGTTACATTTTTAGGTCAAAACCATTATGCTCCTTTCTTGGCTTTTTAGACACACAAATGTGACTTGTAGGTTTATACTTGGTGGGGTCAGCACAAGGGGTTTCAGGTAGAATGATTTTGGGACATTATTTTAAAATTATATACATTAATTTAAATATAATTATATTTAATATTGATAAACTATTATTTATAAATCATCTATTTAAAGTTGACTATTCAAATATGCCTGCTCATTCGTGCATCCTTCAGGTTTTGTTCTTGTTTTGGAGATTTGGTATAATTAACTTGATGATTTTGGTTATAGATAATATTGGATTCCTCCTAAAAATGTTTCCATAATTTTTTTCATATTTTAAGCTGTTTTGATAAGTCTAATAGCTCACTTTGCAAGAGGGTACCAACATGAGTATTTTCAGTTAGCCTTTCATTTGAAGAAGCTTGAATTACATACATGGGTTTAATATGAATGTTAAATGGTGTATTAAATGTTATAATTCAATGGGTACCACCTCCTTATATGTTTTGGTCTCATATCCCCATAGTTTGTTCAAAATCTGTGCCTTCACCATGCTAGACCAATCATTCAACACTCTGTCTATCCTATTCTATGTGTATGCAAGTTATTTTCACATGATGAGGATGTTTTGGAGTTGTTTTTAAGGTTTATTTAGTGTAAATAATGCATTTAAATATTTTAATCATGACTTGAAGCTATTTTAGAGCCATCCATCAACCTATTATTGCTCCATTTCACACCTTCTACTTATATATAGTCAATAATCACCTATAGGAGCCATTGCTAACACCATAAAGAGAGGTGGGAAACTTGAAATAGGTTTAAAACTTTTAATTATAATAAGAGTGCATTAATATGTTTGAGGAAAGGATCAATTTTCAAATTCATAAATAGTTTCAATATTGCTCATACTGTAATTCAATAAATATGAAAAATTGACCTACAGGTGAGTTGGTAGACAGTTTTAAGGCTAATTTGGGGTGCTTAAGCATGTTCTAAAACCATTATTTAAATATTAGAATATGATGTTGACCATTTCACACTGACTTGAGGTGTCTAATTGACAATTGGAAAGGCAAACCATCATAATGAAGGAGGAGACTATTTTCAGTCCCATAGTCCCTGAAAAGATAAAATAGAGGGCCCAAGGGTTTCTATTGGTACCCCATAATATGCCTAAAAGTAGTATTAAGGCATTATAATAAGTGATTTTGGTGGCCACCATATAAGAGATGAAACATGCAAAAGATGAAAGAAATAATATGAATGGAAAGTGATATTTATGGGAGCTCAAAGTTCTATAAGAATACACTAAAACCCTCTATTCATGACTACAAGTTTGAGCTAGGAAGAAACATTTCCATCAAACACTGAAAGCTAGACCTTAACTCCATGGTTAGAAGGGTTCTAATAGTTGAAGGAGTTATTTATGAATAAATAGTGATTAAATAGATTCATAAGATGAATTTAAATCCCTGTTCATACTTTCAGTTAATGCATAGGCTTGATATGCACCTATAACTAAGAATTAGGATAGAGTTGCAATCTTGGTATATTAAGTGGTGTTTAGCCCTTTCAAGGTAAACCAATGTATAGGTAAGTGATGGATGGATTTCATGATTATGGAAGGATGTGATTAAATCATGACCAATTCCAAAATATCCAAAAAACTCATCTACAGCAAGCAGGGTCTTGAGGGAAGAAGTGTCTCAGTCCAAGAAAACCTAGTTTGTGCTTCCTAAAGAACATACAAATGAGTCCAAGGTGAGTATAAAGGTAATTCCAAAGATAAATATATATTTTATAACCTCAAAGGATGCATGAGAGGTCCACACATACAATGATAAACCTAATAATAAGTTCATGATACCTACATTAGGGTCTAGAAAACATGGAAAAATAGGTCAACATGCAATATCAAGAAGTCAATGAGGAAAGAGGGTTTATAATAGAGTAGAGTGATGAATGGGATTTAGACACATATAAAATGATATTTATATCTTTAAGGTACCCTCACTATGGGATGGATAGAAATAGGGGAGGAGTCTTAAATAAGCATAATATAGTCTACTTTCAAAAACCCTGCACCATCTACCTTTTAAAGATCTAGTCTTGGAATTTGAGTTTTTGAGAGGTCATATTATGAAATAAAGAGTTGTAATTTTGTGTAGGTAATCCTCAAAACTTTTATAAAACCCTCCAATAAATTTTTTTATCACTAGATAGGGGAAGTTCCCCCTATTTTATCTCAGATAGGGGGGAAAATGAATTTAGAAGGATGGATAAGAGTTGTGAAAACTTGGAAAGAAGGTGTAGACATTTGAAAAACACCTAAAAAATTATAAGGAACTAACCATATAAATAATAAATGAGACAGGGATCCCAAAACCCCAGGGGTTACAGTCAGACCTAATTGGGTAGGCTTAAGCCAAAAGACCAAAAAAGAGACCAATGCCACGTTTGGCCTTAGACATGAATTCAACCTTGTCATATCATGTTTTAGAGATGTATTTAGAAGAAAAATCAGTTATTTATATGCAATGAACCCATCAAATTTTCATTCTAGACTTCCAAATGGGAAGATAGGCTTTTAGATAAGGTTTAGGCCAGGGCTAGTTGAAGAGTCATTCATATTTCTAGTCTTGGGGAGGCCTTATAACTCATTTTTACATTTTTTTGGGATGAATTAATAAGTGTAGTAGTAGTTACAATCCAAATTTATACATTAAGTGAGCTAGCCCTATCTAGAGATTCACCTTATTCCTTAGGCTGCCCAAAAGCCTAGAGGTGATTCCATTATGCCACTTGGATGAGGAGATATTTTCATCTCCTCAAAGGGTGAAAATATAAGTGACAATAGTTACATTTGGAACAAGGTGTTGCAAAACTTAATCAAACATTGGACTCACAAATTATATTACACACTCCATTGGCTCAACATATTTTATCATATCCTCCATCAAATAATTTTTTTGCATGTAAAATTACCCTCTATAATCAAAAAGGTGACCCAAGAAACACTTGAGAGCATTTCACATAACATTTTTGGATTATGCATCCAATGATAATTTTTTAACTAAATTTTTTTCTAAGGAGTTTAAAGGAATATGCTCTGAGATGGTTTTTATTATATACCTCATTAGTTAGTCAACACTTTCAAGCCTTTATCTTATCTATTTCTCACACATTTCTCAGTCAAAATCAATGAAGAGATGTCATACACTCAGATTGCCTATCTCAACTAGGACTCCAATGAGACAATCACATAATATTTATCATGGTATAAGACCATGCTATCTAAAATGACAAATCCTATGGTAAAAAAAGAGTTTCAAGACATATTTATAAAAAAAATCTTCCACCTTTCAATGAATCCATAATATTTAATAATTTTATTTCTTTCATAGATTTGTGTCACACAGTGAAAGAAATAGAAGTCAGGTTATTAGCAATGAAAAAAATTAAAGTATCCATCCAACCCAATTTATATTTCTCATGCAAATAATTTGAGTAAGCCACCTTAAGAGGAGAGACCAAGCCAAAAAATAAGTTATCAAAAACCAATAGTAAATGAAATATCACAACCTCATCTATGTATTATATTATCATCTCCTCTATGGTGAAAATTTTCTAATCTACCATAATTTTCTTACATGATACTAGAATATTTATTAGAATTTAAACTCATATCACTTTCTCATGTTAAAGAGGTTAATATGAGTAAGCCTCTTTCAAAAATATATGATCACAATGCTTTTTGTGAATTTCATTCAACTCCAGACCGTACTACTAATAGATGCATTTTTTTTAGGCAAAGTAAACATGACTTAATAGATGATAATATCTTTGATGTGAGGACATTTAATTATGGTTCAAACTTTCAACTAAGTGAAATTCAAATAATTAATATATTCAGTGATCATTTTATTATGCATAAAGTTCAATGTACCACATATAAATTAGAGGTGCATTACACATACAATGATAATCCTCTACCATCTTCTTACCATTCACATTTAGAGGAACTCCATACCTTGAATGGAACCATTGGTATATACAATGTGTTAATGCCATATTGAAAACATATCACATTCTTAGATCATGATATTGTCTATGATAAATTTTATTCTCACTATCTATTCATTCAAGATTATATAGACCATCAAAATTTCTAGAGTGTCATGGTTGATAATGGTTCCAGTGTGAACATGTGTACCATCACACTCCTTTCAAAGATAGGGTGTAAAAATAGTGATATATATCCTTCTAAATAGTGATATATCACCTAACCATTCCAAGTTGGTTCAATACATGTGGAAACCAAATTCCTAGTCATACACAGTGTAGGAGTCTTCAATGTATTAATGGGACATTCTTGGATTTAGTAACTTCATACAATAATTTTCGTAGTTCACAAACACTTAAAGTATATTTTTTGATATTGAAATTATGGTGATTCATCGTATTCCATATGAAAAACCCATATAATAGAAGGTCATCATTCATAAATAGCCAATATTTGTTGAACCTAAAGTAGCTCACCTTACTAAGAAACTTTAACAGAAAGTGGAAACCCTACCAAGGATACTTATCCCATAAAGGCCACTCAATCAACAATCAATTCTACATTCTAAAAGGTCGTATTGTACTCCTATATTAGCAACACAGGAACTTAAGGGTGTTCCACATAAAACATCTAATTTTGATTTCTCACACTTCAATTGATGGGTTATAAATAGTCCTAGAGTTCACCATAAAATGTAATGCATGAAACATCCTACATTGTCCCATTATCATTGTGGCACATATACCACATGATTAGATTAGTTTTAAAAATTTTATTTGGGAACAATTTCTTCAAAATTGAATGAAACATTCCATCCATGAGATATCATCCTCCCAAACTATTCAGATTGTCACGCATTGCATTCTTGTTCAATTATAACATACTTTTCCTAGTGAACACAAACTATACTTTTTCATATTCTAACTAGACATAGGGATTCTACATATTAATTATATCTTAATAAGACACTCAGGGCATTATATTACATAATTTTTATCTTTTCTTTAGCTATCTTTTTTATTTATAAACCAGTTTAATACATTACCCAAAATATATCAATATTATTATCCTACATTTTATTCTTTATTTTGGTTTTCAGACATTTAAACAAGTCATTTTGTGTGTATCTAATACTTCATTACTTTTTTGTATATGTTTGAGTTACATTTGACTATGTCCCTTGTATGTGTAAACTTGGCCTACTTCCATGCATTGTGTATTTTGTGTGTCCTTTTTATATGTGTGTGTCACGAACATGACACTTGTATGATTAGTTTACTTAGTATTTGATGACATGAACAACATAACTAATATTCATAATGTTATGATGCCATGATGGATATCATGCATCTTCCCTATTTTTTTCTATTCATTTTTAGGTTCTAGTACATGAACACTTATCTATGTGCCAAATCACCAATATATATCTTGACAATGCCATTGTGTATGAGTTTTTCCACATGAATATTACTTTAAATTCTTACTTATTTTATATATAATTATGCTATGATCTTCAATGTTATCATTATTACTCATATTTATAAATTTTCGTAACACATCTTTCTTAACATTTTATATTCATTTAAGTTATTATGAAGGCTTCAAAACTCACCTCAAAAGAGTGGGCATAGATAATTTATTTTCATAGATAATAAGTTGTAATAACATAATACACAATCATAAATCAACAATATTTACATAGTTAATCATGATCTAAACTGAAACTTTATCAAAAGATCATTTTTAAACTACAATACACTATTTAAATAAAATCATAGGTCGAGTTAGTCCATGTGCAATACTAATTTCCAAAAACATAGAAACATAGATTTCCATAATTATCAAACACATTGATGTGGATACAACCAAAAATCACACTTATCTCATAAATTGAAACTCATAAGTCATATACTCTCCTCTCAAAATCATAAATATTATCATTAATCAACAATAATCCATTACATTTCTAAAAGGCCATGCCAACAATGCATGCTTAGACACAAGCTATCTTCCCAACCAAAATACTAACCGAGTCTCAAAACCAACGAGGCTACCTAAGCTTCTCACTAAGCTTAAAACATCTAACTCTATCCTCCCTAAACAAGCAAGGAATACAAGCACTTATAGAATGTGCAAGAGAAAAAAAACAAATGGGGGCCCAAGATGGCACCAACACTTCACATGGGTGAATTTCCCACTAAGAAACATAAAATCACCAAGAAATCCATGCCACATTCTTCAATTGGATGATAATTTCAAATGGACAAAGTCTTCAGCAAGGAAAAATATTCCACCTTCATGAAATGATAAATATGTAATAGTAAGATGCTAATCAAGAACAATAGAACTTGTCTCTCACTATCACAAGCTTCTAAGAGGTGGATTCTCTTTTTTGACTAATATTTTCAATCCCCACATGGTAAATTTTAGGCACTCTCATAATTAAAATCAAAATCAATTCCCCACATGGATATTTGACTAACTTCACATGATCTTCACATGACAAGCCAAAAGTAAAAGTAGATTCCAATCTTGAATAGTAAAGTTTTTCTTCCACTGCCACTACCTTCCATAGAGTGATACTATTCTATTCTGACTTATCTCCCATGGGAAATTCATCCCATGCCACATATGCAATCAATAATAGTAGCTAACAACAAAAATAATAATTTTTAATAGTGTCAATTTGCAATAGTTGCAATTAGGGACCACATCACTAAGACACTTCATCAATTAAAAAAGTGGTGCTACATCCTCCTCCTCTGGTTGAAGTCAACTCAGCTCCTGTGAGTTGCTTTGATGATATTTTTTCCATTTTTATTTATCCATTTTCTTTAGCTCCCACTCTGTGATCCAGTTATTGTCTTCTGGGTGGAAATTATTCCCATTGTACCAAATTCCCTATTGTAGCTTCCATACCTTATGTGCACAACCTTCATATCTAAAATTTAGACTATCCTTTCCCTCTATTTCTTTAAAATATGTTATTTCTATGTGATGTCTTTTTCATCATCCTCTTCATCTTCTTCTCTATGGAAATCATAAAAATCTAAAACATTAAATATTGAAGAAATATCAAATTCTTATAGCAAGCTTACCTCATAGGCATTGTCACTAATTTTCCTCACAATTTTTCAAGGCCCAATCTTCTTGTATTTTGGCTTGTTTTAGGTCCCTGTAGGAAATCTCTCCTTCCTCAAATACACTATCACTAAATATCCCTTCTCAAAAGACTTTGATCTCCTCTTAACATCAACAACAATCTTTTACTTCTAAATACTTTCATGTAATCTCCTTCTCACTTCTTGCAATTGATGTATATGATCTGAAAAAGTCTCAGCATCATCACTCACTCTTTCTATAATGGGAAACTTTACTAAATCCAAAAATCCCAATGGATTTATCCCATAAACCATTTGAAATGGTGATTTTTCTATTTATCTATTCACTGAACTATTGTATGCAAAATCAGCTTGTGGAAAAGCCAAGTCTCACTGCTTAGGCTTCTCTCCAACAATGCATCTCAACAAATTTACCAAGATTATATTTACAACCTCTATTTATACATTTTTTTGTGGATGATATGCACTACAAAAATATAATTTTTTATCCTACTTCTTCCACAAAGTCCTCCAAAAATGACTTAGAAACTTAGTATCCCTATCTGAAGTAAAGATCTTTAGAATACCATGCAATCTCACATATCTAAAGAATAATTCAACAACTCTAGTGGCATCACTAGTTTTCTTGCATGCAATGAAATGATCCATTTTGTAAAATCTATCTACAAAAACAAAAATATAATAATTACCTCTCTATGTGTTTGGTAATCCCAACATAAAATCCATGCTCAAATCCACCCATGGTTCTCTTGGGAATAGTAATGGCATGTACAATCCCATATTTTATGCATGTCCCTTAGCCATTTGACATATTCTACATATTGAAACATATCTTTTCATCTTTGGCCAAAAGTACTTCTCCTCCTCCACCAAATCTATGGTCTTAGCTTTTCCAAAATGACTAGCTAAACCTCTACTGTGTAACTCTATCATAATGTTGTCTCTCAAAGACTCAACTAGAACACACAAATATCTTCCCTTAAAGAGGTAACCATCTTGAATAAAATACTCATCTAGAATAGTACCTACATCTTTGGTTAATGAATTCTTGCATTGCTCAATTATCTTACCAAAATATGGATCAGTATCATACAACTCATTAATAAACTCAAATCCAACTACTTCACTTACCAAAGTAGATATCAACCCAACTCTTCTACTCAAAGCATTAGCTACCTAATTTTACTTCCCTGATTTATGCTTCAACACAAATTATATCCTTGCAAAAAAAGATACCCACTTGGCATGCCTAATACTCAACTTATTCTGGGTATTCGCATACTTCAAAGCCTCATGGTCAGTGTATAAAATAAACTCCTTAGACATCAGGTAATGTCTCAAATGTCTCAATGCTTGAACAATTGCATAAAAATCAACATCATAGGTAGAATATTTCTTTTCTACCTCATTCAGCTTCACACTGAAATATTCTATGGGCCTCCCTTCTTGGTTTAACATAGCTCCAATTCCCACATGTGAAGCATCACAATCCACTTCAAACACTTTGTCAAAATCAAGGAAGGCTAAAATAGGCTTTTTTGTAATATTTCTTTTCAAAAACTCAACAATCTTTGTTGCTTCTCTTGTCCACATAAACTCCTTTATTTTTATGAAACCCATTATTGATGCAACATTACTACTGAAATTCTTAATGAATTTTCTATAAAAAGTTGTCAAACCATGGAAACTTCTTACCTATGTGATGCTCTTGGGAATGGGCCACTCAATAATTGCCTTCACCTTCTCTTCATCCATTCTAACACCATATGCTGAAATTACAAATCCCAAAAATACCAACTTTATTTCTTAAACCCACACTTCTTGAAATTCACATAGAGTTTCTCCTTTCTCAAAAATTCTAACACTATTTTCAAATGTTCCAAATGTTACTCTTTAACTTTGATGAATATCAAAATGTCATCAAAATAAACCACCATAAAATTACCAATGTAATATCATAGCATTGCATTCATCACTCTAATAAATGTGTTAGGTGCATTAGACAATCTGAATGGCATCACCAACCATTCATATTGTCCATATTTAGTCTTAAATGTTGTCTTCCATTCATCTCATTCACAAATTTGGATCTGATAGTAGCCACTCCTTAGATCAATATTTGTGAAATACTTTGCTCCTATAAGAACATCCATTATGTCATCTAATCAAGGTATAGAAAATCTATACTGAATCATACTCTTGTTGATGGATCTACTATCTACACACATTATCAATCCTCCATCTTTCTTTGGAGTCAATAATGCTAGTGTTGAACATGGACTCATTCTTTCCCTTATTACACCCTTTCTCAACAACTCAATAACTTGCTTGTTCAAATTTGCATGCTCTATTGGGCTCATGTTATATGTTGGTTGATTGGGTAGAGATGATCTTGGAATCAAATCAATGTGATGTTGAATGTCCATCTTTGGAGATAAACCATCTGATATCTCATCAAGAATGACATATGGATATGATTTCAAAACTTTTGCTTCTTCTTATGGAATATGCATCACATCTTCACCTTCATTCCTTGCAATTAGTGCATAACAATAACCATAAACTTTCATGTCATCAAAAAATTCTTTAGTGGCCAACAAATTTTCCTCTTTTGTCTCTTCCTTAAGAGGCAAAAATATCACCTTTTTACCATCTTTATGGAATATGTAAGTGTTCTTGGCTCCATCATGGATGACCTTCCTATCAAATTGCCATGGCCTCCCTAGCAAAACATGGCATGCATCCATGGGTAAAAAATCACACCAAAACTTGTCAATACTTAACTAAACATCTCTTATCAATCATAACTTCATTCCATTTCTTAAACCATGAAATTTTATAAGGACTAGGATGCTTCTCACAATGCAATCCTAATTTTATACCATTTCTTTTGAAACCATATTCTCATAACTACCTCGATCAATGATTACCTTACATACCTTACCACCTGAAGTGCATCTTGTTCAGAAAATTGGTCCTCAGCCATGCATCACCTCCTTTGTTTTTCTCTAGTTCTTGCCTTGGATCTATCATGGTTCTCCTCATCATAAGGTTTTCTCCCACATGTATTGTTACAACTTCAGTAGCTTGCTCTTGCTCTTTAGTCTCATCTTGAACCAAGTTCACCTTTGGATGGTACTCTTGTTTTATTTCTTGTCTTTTAGGACATTCATTTGATTTATGTCCTTCTCCACATATGTAACAAATAATGCCTCTAGGTTGGTTTAGAAACCAACTTTTTGCACCTCCATATCCACGTCCTCCTTAGAATCCTCTTCCCTTTTGATTATTTTAGAAGCCTTGTCTACTATCTTCTCTCCTCTTTGTAGCATGTGATGATTCTCCCATTATAGGGTTAAATCCACCTCTAGTGGTGTGGAAACCAGCTCTCCCCCTCATTGGCATGGATTGTACTCTCTTTGGACCAAATGTACTTCTGGTAGCTTATCTATTCTACTTATCTTCTGATTTTAAGGCTAATTGATAAGTCTCTTCCATGCTCATCAATATAATCATGCTAATCTCATCTTAAATGGAATATTTCAATCCATTCACATAACTTGTATCTATTTTCTCATATGTTTCTTCATGCTCCACTCTAATGGAGATCTTATATAATTCATTTGTATACTCTTGTACACTCTTTTCCATCTTCTTCAAATTTTGAAATCTTATATAGAGGGTTTGGGAGTAATCTAAAGGAAGGAACTTATCTCTAATATTTTTCTCCATTTTCCTCCATGTATTAATTTTTGGTTTGCTCTTTCTTTGCCTCTCCTTCTACAAATGATCCCACCAAATCATGGCATGACCCTTCAACTTGTTACATGCAAACTTCACCTTTTATTTTGACATAGTTTTCCATTCAAATAAATTCTACATACTATTAAGCCAATCAACTAGCCCCTTTGGTTGTACTCCCCCCATAGTCAAGTACTTTAATCTTAACTCCATCATTTCTTCCTTTCGATGATCTAATCATCCTCTCCTCAATTGATAGTGGTTCTTCCCATTGCAATAATTCCTCTTCATGTTCTTCATCACGAATGGTCTCTCCTTCTATGTCTCCTTCTATTTGTCCTCTCCCCATGTTGGTGAACATTGTGGCTATATGTGCCATCTCTCTTCTCAGATCTTGTATATCTCTATTCATCTAAACCAATCCTCCTCTTGCTTATATTTTTTCCATACCTACAAAATGAAAACAAACACAAATCCTCCTTAGGATTCTAATTGCTCTAATACCAATTGATATGGCTACAACCACAACTCACACTTCTATCATAAATTAAAACTCATAAGTCATATACTCTCCTCTCAAATTTATAAATATTATAATTAATCAATAATAATCCATTACATTTCCATAGCTTTCAAAAAAGCTTTACATTTCCAAAAGGCCATGCCAACAATGCATGCCTATACACAAGCTATCTTCCCAACATAAATACTAACTTGGTCTTAAAATCAAGGAGGCTATCCAAGCTTCTAAATAATCTTAAGCCTTCTAACTCTAGCCTCCCTAAACAAGCAATGAATATAAGCACCTATAGAATGTGCATGAGGAAAACAACAAATGGGGGCTCAAGTTGGTGTCAACACTTCACATGGGAGAATTTCCCACCAATAAACATGAAATAACCAAGAAATACACACCATATTCTCCACTTGGATGATAATTTCAAAGGGATAAAGTCTTCACCAAGGAAAAATGTGCCACCTTCATGAAATGACAAATCTATAATAATAAGATGCCAATCAAGAACAATAGAACTTGTCTCCCACCATCACAAGTTTCCAAAATAAGGTGGATTCTATTTTTTTACTACCATTTTCAATCCCCAAATGTTAAATTTGACCCACTCTCATAATTACAATCAAAATCAAGTCCCCACATAGATATTTGACCAACTTCACATGGCCCTCACATGACAAACCAAAAGGAAATGCAAATTCTAATATTGAATAGTAAAGCTTTTCTTCCACCACCACTAACTTCCAAAAAGTGATACTATTATATTTTGACTTATCTCCCATGATAAATTCGTCCCATGCTAGATATGAAATCAATAATAGTAGCTAACAACAAAAGTGACAATTTGGAATAGCGCTAATTTGGAATAGTTGCAAGTAGGGACCACCATGACACTTCACCAAGTGGAACCACATAACCATGACACTCTAGAACATGAAACCATATCACTAAGACACTTCATTAATTGAAATAGTGGTGTTACATCACACATATTTAGAGCAATAAGCAATTTTTAGTGGATACCGATAAATAATTTATAGAAAAATAAATAGGTTAGTTCAAAGTTGAGGGCATCATGTGTGTCATGTGTTCCATGACAATTACATAGGTTTAATAAAAAATTTACTTGATATTACTTAGTTTGAATATTGAATATGCTTAGATACTAGATTTGGGGAATGTGCATGACACATGGTCACCTTGGTACTTAATTTTTGCTCTAATTTCTATAGAAAGAGTGTGAATATATGTCATTCTTTATGTTATATACACCAGACTTAGAACATAATATTATTTGCATAAGTTTTTAATTAGCTTTGGACCAATTTTTCACCATAAATTAATATTATTATGGTTGTATAAGTTGATTTACATTTCTACACCAATTTTTTCAATAGAACAATCTATTAGAATTCATATATGGAATCCAAGATACTCTACTACATTGAGTGTTTTAACAATGAATTCAATGCCAATTTGAAATTTTAAGTAAACTCTCCCTTTAATGAATATTGGGGCATACATAATCCTATCCAAGTACTTCAAATTAAATTATATATTCAAGGGTCCAACCCTCTATAGTCATTAATTTTGCACCAAAATACACAATAGTTATTTAAATTAATACCATGTATTTATTGCTTGTTTCTCTTTTTTTGATTTTATATTTTCATATTAATTAAGGATTGATTTACATATTTTTTTGTAGGTTTTTTCATAAATCATAGTTCAACATAGAATCTACATATAAATCAATTATTCATAGATAAGCTCAAGTATCCACTTTTTTCTTTTACTCTACTACAATTTTCACTTCATTTTATTATTGTAATAAAAGAGATAAAAATGTAGACACACAAATTTTAGATTTAATTTGAAACAATGCACTTGTGATTACTCCTTATGAACATCTAACTTATGCTCAATTATTCACTCTTTGACCATCATTATTTCACTTATATGAGGCCAAACAATACTTCCAAAGAAACTGATGATTAATAAATGCTCATTTTTTTTGTAAAAATAATCTAATCTCACCCATAGACTATTCCACACTTCCACATTAGTTTGATTTCTCCCAAGCAAGGTCACTCTTTATTCCAATCCTATCTATTTGTAATTTTGAATCCAATAGTCTCCCCTCCTATAAAATAACAACTAATTGATCAGATTCAAATTCACCTAATGAGTCAACCCACATCTTTAGCAAGCCCTATACAAATTAATTAAAAATATATCACTATAAAAACAAATTTTACAAACATTTTATCACTAGATGCTCATATGATTGAAAAGCATCATGTCGTATAACTACACATTGAGACAAAAGCATCTAATTCTTCCAATTTTAAGGATGCATAGTCTTCATAGCATAGATCCATGTTTGCATATCATTTTCTAGGTCATAAGTCATTGGAAAATCATAAAATTACAAATATTTTACACCATCATTTAACATTACAAAAGGATTTCACACACACCATGATAGCATAGGAAAAATACATGAACTTTGATCCCTCTTCAGAGTATTAGTTTGTAGGCAATGCTTAACATAGGAGTTATTGAGGTCAAGCAATACATCAAATGTTAACCCAATTTTAACTAGTGATTGCATTTATTTCTTTGTGTTAATGATTTAGGGTTTATATGAAGAATAAGGTACGTATTAGTTTCCTAAATAGATATAGATATCTCACATAGTTAATAGGAGGCATAATTGTAAACATGAATGTCATACTAGGACCATAAATGGAAAAACCATATCATATGCTAATATACCCTATGGACACTAGAGTAAGCTACCCTTATCTGATTAATTATGCATTATCCTTGAAACAGGTGAAATATTATCATAGATTCACAACATCAAAAAATCTTATATTCAGCCACACATGTGCATTCATAATCCTACACACCTGATGCAAGCTAAGTTTTTCATTTCCATGTGTTTTCCATTCTCTAGCATATTAAAAAATATAGTAACTTAAAAATAATGAATTTTTAATTTATTCTTATATTTTACATATGTATTTAACTGAGTTAGTATTATCTAATTAGGATATTATATATTTTATTTCTTAGATTTTTTTAAAATAGTTGTGTTAAAAAATGTTTTATTCATCTAGTCGGTGGATATTTTTACAATTGAGTAAGGAGCTCTTATGTTGCATATTATTTATGTTATCTAGGTTTTTTAGTCTAATTTTATCAGAAACTATTTTTATGAATAATGTTTTACTAGAAAAAAGTATTTATATTTGAAAGATACTTTAGGCATTCAATAATTTTAGACTGTTGGAGGACCAAAAAGTGGACACTTTATTATCCAAATGTGAATTTCACACAAACATATATGAAGTTACAAAATTATAAGTATGAAGTTTTATTTTATAATATCATTAATACCAAGTGTATACAACATACGAGGTATATCACATATGCATGATACAATGTACACATTCTTAATACTATATATAAAAAATTATAAAGCCTTCATATAATCAAACACATCATTTTCATCTTAAACCTTACACTTGGACTCCAAAAGAAAACATTTTTCCCTCAAAAAAATCTATTCACATATAATTAAATATTTTATTTATTAAGAGGATAACTAAGTAGACTAATTTGATTCCAATTAAAACCAAATTTATTGTTTTTTTCTATTTTCATTATTTTTAAGGATTTTTTGTGGATTGTACAGTTTATCAAACCTGTCATGTGTAAAAAAATAGGGGGGTTTAATATGAATATTAAAATCAAAAAAATCCTCATAATCCTCATAATATTCTTAATAATTCTACAATTCCAAAAAAACTAATTAGTCAAGAGGGTTTTGTTGCACATATAGTAGAGAATAAAAGACATATTGTGGAGTAAATTAGGGTAATGAGGAATTTCCATTTAAGAAACCCATACCATACTTAATTAACATATAAATTAGAGTCATTTATAGGTGAAATTAACTTGATAAGATGTAAAATTCATAGATGGGTAGTTGATATAAAGATGTAGGTCTTACTATGCTAACAAAAGTGTCAACAACTAGTTTGAGAGACAAAAAAGTAAATTAATAATTAAATTTCACAATTTTCAATCATCAATGAGCCAATGTGCTACCTCTAATATTAGGAAAATACTTCCCAATCTACTGGTGCCACCATGATTTGATAAGAGGGAATTTTTGGGGAATGATCATGGATGGTGTTTCATCACCCATATATCAACTATAATGGTGTTTTTTAGTAACATATATTTTGATTTTATGCTCAATGAAATTAATTGTTATTTTTATAACACATATCGCACTCAAAAGGAATTTTAAATTATTGAAGGCCTTAAACACTTCCTCTGCCTTCCGTTATGCATGTTTCTGATGTTGAGTGGGTTGTGTGTTCCATCCCTCCTTGGAAAATACCTAGTCATGGCAGATGTAGACTCAACTTGAATTCTCTTTCTCATTATTTATATAAAGATTCTAAGATTGTTCTTATCCTTTAAGCTATGGAATCTAACTTTTGGGATTATATGGGGTAACCTAGCGTGAGATAGATGATAGAATCCAAAACCTATGGAAAGGGTTTCTCAATTATATCAACACTAGTAAGTAGGCTATTTCTATTTTGAGGAACCACTCTACTTGGTCAAAAGGTGACAATTATTTATGTGGGGGATTTGTTTTATCAATGGGGTTGTAGTGTCATACACCATAATATTTAATACAATTGGATCATCTTCCCTTGATGTACCTTCTCTTGTGGAGCCTCCTGATGCTCTTTGAGTTCCCCCTCAAACTATTATGAATGCCTTAGCTGAGCCTTTTGATGTGGTGGATTCCATACCTACTCCTCTCGATGACCATATATCCTCCCTAATTTTATCTCTATTTGATGACTATTAACCTTTGGAATCTACTCTCCATGACCATTTTATTTTTCCTCCATTAGATATCTTAGGCAAGGTGTTTGGAGGTCTCAAGACTCGTTGGGTGTATGCAAAATGTAATAATGTTCCCAACCTATCCTACCATTATTCCATTTTTTTGTAATCTTTAATCCACTCATACTCTAACTCTACATGCCCTCTTCTAGTGGAGGATTCTTGTGTTTCTCCTCTAGTCATAGTTGAGGACCTTCTATTTTGTGATGTTCAAAACTAGGTCACCTCATCAATCCTTAAGCTAGTTATCCTAGACCCTCCTTCTAGAGATGAAACTAGATATTGGTAACAAATCCTTGACCAATAAATGTGTGAGATCATTAAATTCTCCTTTAGCTCTCTCAAGTTGGGCCTTAAAGTTTTGGAGTTCCATTAGCCTTCCTTCTCCCTATTATGTTCTAGATTCTTATTGGTGAAATTTTAGAGCTTAGTTGATAGGGATTTTGTGTGAAACTCTTGGTCATGGTTTTCAACCATTCCTATATTTTATGCTTCCCTTGGAGCCCTTTCTTCTCACTAGATTTGGTCTAACCCAAGTTTATTATGATGTGGATTTAGCTTCATTATCTCCCTCTGATGATGAGGATTGAGTGCTTCATGAAGCTCTTGGTTTTCAAAGTTGGAAATTTTGTAGAGGTTGATGTTGCTTCTTGGAGCCTTAGCTCAGTCTGCATTTGTGATTTCCTTAAATTTTCTATGCTACTCCCCTTTTATCTTAAATCTTTTCTCCTCATAAGGCTCATCAACTCAACATCTTAATTATGAAGGTCATCTCATCCATTGATTTTATTTCCACCTCCTTATCACATCATTCAATTTCCTTCCAAGCCCTGTCAGCATTCTTAACAAGTCTAGAAGAGAAAAGAAGGGGAGCATGACTTGTTTTTAAAGTATCAAAATCAGGAAAATTTTTACTAACCCCTTTATCTCTATTGGTATTGATGATGGATACTATTGTGGTAAGTCCTCGGCCTACACCCCCTACACCCCTCCCCCCTCTTAGCCTACTAAGGACCTCCTTCCCTACCTAGAACATTTCCTTATGCATAAGATCCCTTGTAGAAGAATCTGACCCACCATTCTATCCCTCCACAAGTGGACCATCCTTGGTCTCCCCTATTTAGGCCTTGTCATCAACATGTAGATGTTGGAGTCCCTCTGAAGAAGAAAGGATGTATATCAGAGGTAGAATTATTGAGGGTGTAAGTGCACTCTCTCATATCTAATGGATCTTAATGGACCCTAGAAGAACTTTGTAAATGAGGGTGATGGGCAATATTATCTTTTGGATAAACCCATCTGGTGGATACTTAATAGAGACTCATCTTGAGTGATGTATTATTTTACTTCCTATTTTTGGTTTTTGGGTGTTTGGCTATCCATATCTTCTCTTCTTGTTACCCATCTTATTATATTATCTATAGATTTTATTTTACATATTTTTTGTTCCTCTGGGAGGTGGTTTTATTCTACTCTTTTTCTTTCTTATTCCTTCCATTTTGCTATGAGGAATGATCCCCTATTCATGCCCCATACTGGTTTATAGCTTTGATCAAAAGCAATTTACCCAATCAAATAAAAAAATCATTAATATTTTTACTACTCATAGTTTCAAGGTTTGAGTAGAAGGATATTTGTAGGATAAAATAGATGCACCTAGTGTGTCTTATTTACCTGTGAGAGATTATTTCCAAAAGCCACATTAGCCAAAGATAATTCCATATGTAGTGCAGGATGTTATGTAAATTAAAACTTTACATGTGCTTAATTAAATTATTAACGCCCTCTTTCTACATAGGAACCAACATTTTCATATTGATGCTGGCGAGGGTAGACATAGGCATACTCCATCTAGCATTGATGCCCTACCACACCATTGAGAATCTTATGGTGATGTATATGTAATAGACCTTTAGATGATGACGATGATGTGATGTAGACCAATTATGGTGGTGACTCTTTATTATCAATGACATGGTTCTAACTAATGCATTTTTGACACATATTTGGTTTACATACTAATGAAACCTGAAAACTATCAAGATAATAATTTATCAATAGGCAAAGAGTCTAAGAATAATAACTTGTATTGATTCATATTGAATGACTTGAAATAATTTCAAACTGAAACCATGCTTAAATAAGCCTCAACTTAGAATTAGAGTTGACATGTAAAAATTCGAAAAAACTAAAATCTAAAAAAAACATCTATTTTTAGCAGCTGCTATTTATAGTCAGTTTCTCATGCAAGCACATGCATCTCTAAAAATCTCCTAAAATACTCTAAACACTAAAGTTATCCTATGTGACTAAATTCAATTGAATTTTATATTTGGTCCTAAAAATATATAATTTTTAAAAATAGAAAATTCTTGAAAAAATTAATAAATGGTAATTTTAGAGTCTTAAATGATCATGTATGGCCTCTAAAAAATATTGAAAACATCTCTAAGTGTATAAGGTAGCTTAGGAAAACATCAAAATTTTATAGACAATCATTTTTGCATATGGAAGGGATTAAATGAAGCTACGGATGAAAATTTATGGCATCTGAAAGACTGGCCTATTTTTTCTACATCATTCTCCTCTGGTTGAAAATATCTTAAATCCTATGATTTTCCCTGATTATACTATTGCCATTTTTATTCGTCAATATTTTTCAACTCCCATTCTGTAATCCAAGTGTTATCTTCTTGCTACATCCTTTTCCACTATACCAAATACCTGTTCTAATTCCCTTGCCTTGTGCTCACTGTCTTCATATCCAAAACTGATAATATCTTTTCCTTCTTCATCTTTGTCACCTTTATCATCTTCTCCATGGAATTCATATAATTCTAAAACATTAAATACTGGAGATATATCAAAATTCTAAGGTAAACTCACTTCATACGCATTGTCATTGATTTTATTCACAATTCTACATGGCCTAATTTTTGGTACTTCAACTTTCTATATGTCCATTTTGGAAATATTTCTTTCCTCAAGTAAACCATTACTAACTCTCATTCAAATACCATGAATCTTTTTTTGACATCTGTTATGACTTTATATTTTTCGTTACTTTCCTACAACTTTCTTCTTACTCCTTGCAATTGTTGCATATGCTCTATAAACGCCTCTGCATCATCACTAATTTGATCTACAATCAGTAATTATACTAGATATAAAATACCCATAAGATTTCTCCCATAAATAATTTGAAATGGTGGCTTTCTTATGGATCTATTCACTAAACTATTATATGTAAACTCAACTTGTGTCAAAGTTAAATCCCATTTCTTGGGCTTCTCTCCCACTATACTTCTCAACAAATTTTTCAAGCTCATATTCGAAACTTTTGTATGTCCATATATTTATAGGTGATATACATTATTGAATTGTATCTTAGTACCCATATTCTTCCACAAAGTCCTCCAAAAATGACTTAAATTTTTTGTATCCCCATCTGAAGTAATAGTTTTTATAACACCATGCAATCTCACAATATCCTTAAAAAATAATTGTGCAACTCTAGTGGCATCATTGATTTTTGAGTGGCACCATAGTAATTAATAATGCTACTCTCCTACTCAATGCATCAACTAATTGACTATGTTCCAAATTTATGTTTCGACACAAAATTATACCCCTGCAAGAAACCCACTTTGAATTCCTATTATTTAACTTATTTTGTGTATTCACATACTTTGAAGTCTCATGATCTATAAATAAGATAAAATCCTTAGGCACCAAGTAATACTGTCAATTTATTAATGCTTGTACAATTGCATAAAATTCAACATCATAAATAAAATACTTTGTTCTTACCTCATTTAATTTCTCACTGAAATATTCTATTAGCATTTCTTATTGAATCAACACAACACCAATTCCCATAAATGAAGCATCACAACCAACCTCAAACACTTTGTTAAAATTCATTAATGTTAAAATTGGTATTTTTATAATGTTCTTCTTAAAAAAATCAAAGATTTATGTCATTGATCTGGTCCATGCAAATTTCTTCCCTCTCATGTAATCTATTATTGGTTCCATAATACTAGTAAAATTTTTAATAATTTTTTTTGTAAAAAGTTGTTAAACCATGGAAATTTCTTACCTCTATAATGTTTTTTGGAATAGTTCCCTCAATAATTTCCTTTATCTTTTCTTCATCCATTCTCACACCATCTATTGAACTCCTAAAAATACCAAACTCTTTTGCATAAAATTGAACTTCTTCCAATTTACATATAGCTTCTCCTTTCTTAACAAATACATTACCATTCTCAAATGTTGTAAGTATTCTTTAGTCTTAATGAATATAAAAACATCATCAAAATAAATAACCACAAACTTACGAATATATTTTCATAGAACTATATTCATCACCTTTATAAATATGCTAGGTGTATTACATAATTTGAATGGCATCACCATTCACTCATATAGACCATCCCTAGTCTTGAATGTAGTTTTTCACTCATCTCCTTCTCAAATTTGAATTTGATAATAACCACTCCTTAGATCACTCTTGTTAAAATATTTTTCTCCTACAAGCACATACATCATATCAGCTAAACGAGGTATAGGAAACTTATACTTGATTATAATTTTATTGATTGATCTACTATCCACACACATTCTCCATCCTCCATATTTATTTGGAGTTATGAATATTGGTGTTGCACATGGACTCATACTCTCTTATCACCTTCTTTCTTAGCAATTCAATAACTTATTTATTTAATTCTACATGTTCTATTAGAATTGTCTAATAAGTTGCTTAATTAGGTAGTGTTGATCTTAGAACCAAATCAATGTGATGTTGAATATATCTCTTCAGTGGTAAACCATCTAGTAACTCATTAGGCATAACATATGCATATTCTTTCAACAGTCCCCACTTTTGTTGGTATTTACACTATTTTTGTATCTTTATTCTTTGCTACTAATACATAAAAATAACCTGCCACCTTCATATCTTGGATAAATTATTTAGTTGAGAGCATACTTTCTATTTTCTCTTCCTCTTTAATCGGTAATAAAACTACCTTTCTACCACCTTTCCAAAAAAATTATGTATTCTTTGATCCATCATGAATTACTTTCTTGTCAAATTGCCATAGTCTTTCCAATAACACATGACATGCATCCATCAGAATAATATCACACCATATTTCATCATTATCAATTTTTATTATAGAAAACTTGATTAAGCACATTTTATCTAATGTAACCTCATTCCATTTATTATACCATGAAATTTGATAAGGATTGGAATGTTTTTCACATTACAAATTTAGTTTCTCTATCATTTCTTTAGAAACCATCTTTTCACAATTACCACCATGTATAATACTTTGTATATCTTTCCACCCAAAGTACATCTTGTTAGAAAAATATTTGATTACAAACATGCATCACCACCTTGTTTATTATGCCCCTTTGCCTTACTTGGAGTGATCATTTTTCTTCTCATCATGAGATTCTCTCCAATA
This sequence comes from Torreya grandis, assembly GCA_037957365.1. Classification (NCBI taxonomy): domain Eukaryota; kingdom Viridiplantae; phylum Streptophyta; class Pinopsida; order Cupressales; family Taxaceae; genus Torreya; species Torreya grandis. The sequence goes on along the minus strand of JARHVA010001634.1, from coordinate 2,190,186 downwards.
TCTACAGGTGCAACTTCAATATTTTGCTCTTATATCTCAACCTCAACTAGATTCACTCTTGGGTGATCTTCTTACCTCCTTTCTTCATCTTGATAGTGTGGAAAATTAAATGATTTGTGTCCTTCTTACCCACATCTATAATAAACAAAAAAATTGTATTGAGTCAAAAACCATCCTCTAGCACCACCGTAACCTCATCCTTTGTAAAACCATCTTCCTCTTTCTTGGTATTGAAACCCTTGCCTATTATCATCTTGTCTCTCTGTACCATGTGATGATTCACCTCTATTGGTATTATACCCACCTCTAGTGGTATTAAACCCACCCCATACCCTATTTGGAAGGGATCTACCTCTTCTTGGACCAAGAGATGTTCTTCTAAAATTCTATGTATTTTGTTTTTCTTCTCTCTTTCAAACTAATTGATAATCCTCCTCCATATAAAGTGTTCTATGCATTCTTAATTCATATTGAATATTAAATTTCAAACCATTTACATGCCTTAAAGCCATCTACTCTTTAGTTTCATCATGTTCCACTCGTATAGAAAGCTTATAAAACTCATCTATATACTCTTATATACTATGATTTTTTTGCCTTAAAATTTGATATCTTTTGTATAGGGTTTACACATAATCTACAGGAAGAAATTTCTCTCTCATCTTATTTTCTATCTTTTTCAATGAATTAGTCTTGTCTTTACCTTTTATCTATCTTGGTTTTTGTAGGTGATCCTACCAAATAACTGCATGACCTTTCAATTTCATGCATGCAAACTTTACCTTCTTTTCTTCTCTCCTAGTCTTCCACTCAAAAAACTTATCCATGTTATTCATCCAATCTATGAAATCCTCTAGTTTTAATTTTTTTTCATAATTTGGAACATTAATTTTGATTCATTTATTTCTTCCTTATAAATCTTGAACCATTATCTTTTCTATTGATGGTGGTTGCCCTTTCTATTCTTCTTGTTGAACTTCTTCATCACGATCTGTGTCCTCATCATCACAACTTTATTTTCTTGTCTAATTGGTGATAACCTCGATCAATTATTTCACTTACCTCTACAACTCTTCTATAGTCTGATTCATCTATGCAATACCACCTCTTTCTCTTTCCATATCTCAATCCTCCAAGATTCAAACTTACTCTAATACCATATAATGAAACCTGAAAATTATCAAGACAATAAATTATTAATAGGAAAAGATTTTGAAAATAGTAAATTATATTGATTTGTATTTAATGAATTTAAAATTACAAACCCAAACCATACTTAAATAAGTCTCAACTTAGAATTAGAGCTGACTGGCAAAAATTTGAAAAAATTAAAATATAAAAAAATGTCTATTTTTAGAAGTTGTTATTTATAGTATGTTTTGTATGCAAGTGCGTGCATTTTTAAAAATCTCTTAAAGTATTATAAACACTAAAATTAGCCTATGAGATGAAATTCAACTGAAGTTGACATCCGCTCTTAAAAATATACAATTTCTAAAAATAGATTTTTTTTGAAAAAATTATTAAATAGTAATTTTAGACCCTCAAATGATCATGTATGGCCTCCTAAAAATGTATAAAAAAATATTAGAGGATAAAATAACATAAGGTATAATTAAAAAATTTGAGATGGTTATTTTGGCATGTGGAAGAGCTCAAACAAAAATACAGGTCAAAAGTTATGGCTTCTAGAAGATTGATATATTTTTTCTACATCGGATACTTCAACTACACCTTAGTAATTATCTTATATGTTTGACATATTGAAAGATAATGTGATAAAAATAATAATATTTGAAAAGATAAATTTTAAATATTTATAATGATTAACACACACATATGTATATGTGTGTGAATATATATATATATATATATATTTGTATGTGTCTATAGAGACACATATTTATGTATGTATGCATATATATGCATACATACATATATAGATCTATGTATTTATCTATAGATACACATATTTATGTATATATGTATGTATAAATACATACATAGATATGGATGGATATATATGTATATGTATATACGTATAAATGTATAAATATAGGTACACACACACACACACACATGTTCATATATACATATAAGTTTAAACATATGTATACGAAAATACATACATATGAAAGAAAAATTAGAAGTTTTTAAAAAGTATGAAGTTCTTAGGGTGCCACCCCTCTCCACCACCAACTTGTCTAATTTGAAATATCATTTTTGAGAAAGTAATTGTTCATAAATTTTAGAAACACATTTTAATTTTTTTAAAGTGATAATAATATATTTTTACTTTCTTGGGACAATATTTTAATGTTGATCAATTTGAATTTAATATTTTTTAATAGGATATAACAATTTATATTTATTATTAATTTGTAAGTGGAGGTTGATTTAGTCAATGATATTTTCAAATAAATTCATATTTTGATTTATAAAAGTGAAATAAATCAATTTAATTTTGTAATATTTTTTATTATTCAATATAAAATACATACAAATTTAATATAAGATATAAATATTATGAAATATAGTATGATCTTACAATTTAAAATATATATTCCTTACAAAACCTTCACATCTCTTATCTATCTTTTGAAAAATATTTAAGAATACAAAACAATCTAAACATTCAAATTAAAAATAATAAGAATAAAATATATATTTTAAATTTAAAAAAATTTATTGAATTTTTTTCCTTTACTCTTAGACACTATTTATTTATTTCTCTTTTTTTTTCAATTAATATAACTTTAACTATACACTATTATTGTTTTAAATCATTTATTACTATTAGACATTATTTATTTATTTTTAAAAAATTCAAATAAGGTAGACTATGTTAAGACATTACTTTGTTTACAAATTTGGAAGGGTTTAGAATGGTTTTTCTGAGATTATTATTGATTAGTAAGAGTATCTTGCTAATATATATATATATATATATATATATATATATATATATATATATATATATATATATATATATATATATATTAGCAAGATACTCTTACTAATCAATAATAATCTCAGAAAAACCATTCTAAACCCTTCCAAATTTGTAAACAAAGTAATATATATATATATATATATATATATATATATATATGACTGAACAATATAATATTGACAAGGAAGACAATATTGTATGAAACAAACATTATATTCAGCCCTATAATTATCATAATGTTTTTAATTTGTTAGAGGTAAAAATAAAAAAATTAGTAGGACCCCACAACCTTTACAAAGCTCTTACCAGTTGACTAAACCATTAACAACTAAGAAGGAACCTCAAAGAGTAAGCCCACAATAGGGGTGACCAAAAACATAGAGAAAACATTCACAAAATGATCCCATAAAGTAGCAAACTAGAAAGAACAAGGGAAAAGGGGAGAAAACTACCCCAAATGATGATAAAAAAAATAGACATCTATAGTCCTTCAGCGACTGAAGTTAGGGTTTCATTAAACATCAGAAGTCAAGCATCAACAATCCACCTGCGACTTGTAATTGTGCTAAAAGAATCATGAACACTGCACCCTGCACCCTGCTTTGGTAGGATATTTTTTGAAACACGACATTTGTTGAGACATCCCAACTCTCTTCCTTCGAACAAGAGTCCAACACTTCTTATTAGAATTGGGAGAAAGAGGTAGATAAACTTTAAGCGAGTCTATAACCATATTATTTTTAGTAACGAGAACTTTCCCACTACTAGAGGGAGAGGTAGGGTCAAGTGTTTGATCTCTTATGATTTGATTAGTGTTCTCGAGAATGTTCAATTCCTCTCTTGTAGACTAGGTTTCAAGTTGATCTAAAGGTGAGTTTGAGGTTTTAATCATAGTTTCCTATATCAACACAATGATATTAGTGCATTGGAAATCCTTCCACCAAGATGTTTCTTTCTTCCTTTTTGAATAATTACAATCTATGATCAAATTACCAGTGTCAAATCAACAAAATCATCTAAACAACATGGCTTATTTGACTAGAAACTGAGACCATGAATGGTCTCCAACATGTAGATCAGTTTTAGAAGAAAGGTCCTTGGAGATGTCGATGCTAATAAGGAGTGTAACAAAGTTAGTGTGGGAGAGCAAAGTAGTGGTAGGGTCAATCACGAGAATCTTGCCAAAGGAGTTGTGAATCTACCTAATGCTAGATTTACACCAAAACTAAAATAAGAGGTGTAAATACATAACAAAAATGGGTTTATCATTGAATGGTTCAGTAAGGGAATTAAAAAAGGGGGACCATGGCTTAAAAACAAGAGGGTGGTTATATCAATGTCAAGATGATATTGGATCACAACCTTATACTAAATGCAATAATAAATAATAATGAATAAGCTTTTAACATTAAGCTGGATTTCTAAGTTACCTTGTAAGAGGGGTTTCCATTGCATAGAGATATCGAGGTGTAAATCTGGGAGCTTTGGCCAAAGTTTGATGAACTAATAGATGAGGGCTTTAGCTTTGGCTGAGGCATAATTTTTGGGTGAGAAATGACTTCTATAAATGAAAATGGGGTCTAACCCCTTCCATATCTGGAATGAGCCTAAGGTAGGGCTATCCCTTCTATATCCCTATTCTTCTCCATCAAATCATCCTTGATTAGGATCTTGACAAAAGGTGCATTTATGGGCTAATCAAGGCTGTATTTGCCCTCTAGATGTATATCTAGAGACATGTGGTTGACCAAGATTCCCCCATGCTGACCACCAATATCAGGATATGTTAGCTTCCTTTACATCATAGTGGTGTTAAAATATTTGCATGCAGCAAAAATACTCTCACCTTCTATTCCTCCTTTGACAAAACTATCTTCCTTACCCAAGCAAGCAACATCCTTCCCTATGGTAGTGAATGTGTGAAGAATGGTTGGAAATTTTAAACTAGCCTTGGGCATGAGCATGGTAACCAACCCTAGATACAATGGGAGGACCAAGTATCCCCCTAGCAGTCAAAATATAAAAATCAACAAGCATACTAAAGAAACAAAAGGATTACCCAAATAAGCAAACACATAAGAACCCACCAAAACAAAAGAGAACCTATATAGTCTCCAAAGGATCCAAACCCAAAAAAAGCATAACAAGAGAAAAAACTAGTAAACTGAGCACACTAATGGGGTTTTAATTAGACCCACAAATAAGACTATTGAGACCAGTAAGCTATACCATATGAACAACAGTAAAAGCTAGTAAAAAACAAGTGAAACCAGGGAACCTATAGGGTTCTGAAAGGGACCCAAACACAATCTTAGATCCTTAAATATGATAGTCATTAAACCAAAACATAAAAAGAAGGTCTTGACTAGATTTTCAAACCAATGGAAATAAAGATATTGTAAGGAGGTTTTACAAACCCCCAAGCCCAACTTTGAATAGAGACCAAGCACCATAATTGTCTAGACTTCCAGTTAGAATCTAACACAAACTTTAAAAGAGATTCTAACTAGAATCTGTAAACAAAATTGAAAAAGTATCCATTCTCAATCTAGCAAATATCCAACTCAAGTAAAATATTCCAAGTTAAATCAGGGTCACAATCTTGAAAAGGAAAAGTGTTGGCTTGATCCCACCAACCCCACTTCTTCAATTCCCTTGAAACCAATAGCCTAACTCAATTATGTTGATCACAAATGAAAAAATGATCAAATAGAAAGTATCCAGTAGACCCTTCCTTATCATCTTCCCCAAATGCTTCTCACTTAAATCCTTTGGAAAAAGGAAGGTAGACCCAATGGACACCCTAAGGCTAGGCATCCACCTCCACCTAAAAATAGAGAAGAAAACCTCATTTAAATCTTACTTAAGAAAGAGAAAATCAAGGTCAACTAGCACGCTCACCTTACTGTAAAACTTTAGCAACAATCACCAGTTTGGGTCAAAGAAGAAAAACTCACCATGAGTATCTGATAGCAATTTCTCTTCCTAACCATTCAAATCCCAACCATCTAAACCATTAACTTTGACCAAATCCTCAAAACTAGAAGGAGGCTTTCGATCAAAAAGAGGGTATCATCAACTAGAACCATCCTTGAAATCAGTTATTGAAGAGCATCAAGTTTAAAGGTATCTAGCTTAAAAGGCTAAATATTTTGACCATCTATCAACTCCCAAAATAGGGATCTAGAATAAATAACACAATCCCCAACCATTCTATTCTCATATCTGCTCAACACACTACCAAATCTAAGAAAACATGAAGCACCCTCAACTTCAAATTCTTGAGGAAAGAAGCCAAGCATGCTAGCCTGAAAGGCCAAAGAAAACTTCAACTTGGGACATTGAGAACACTCGGCACACCAAGTCACCATTGAGGAATGAACAGAAAAATCTTAGAGTTTCTTCTTGAGCTATCCAAGACCCAAGAAATAAGAGACCCCACAGAGAGTTTTATGCTCTAAGATGAGGTAAATCCCACCAGAATAGGTGTGATCCTCAAGGGATAACAAATAAATATATGAATAAGGTCAAGAAGAGGGTTCATCTGCCACAGTACTATGCTGTAAGATGCTCCTCGAAGCCCAATTCAGAGTTAGACAATATTTTAGAACACCAAACAAAAAATGGGGCCAAGAATGAATCAAAAATCCTTTGAACCAATGATTTTCTTAGCCAACTAGTGAATATGGCATGCAGAGTGATCTTCTTTTGCCCCATCTAGATCTCTATAATTCTCACCTTCATCTTGCTCACTGGAATCTTCCCTCCCACACCCCAATTTAAATTTTATCCACCCGCTCTATTCTACCATTAGTTTGGAGATTATAGTTATTTGACAAAAATGTTTTTTCTAATATTGTTGCTAATGTCTCTTGATGTATGATGGAAATAAATTTTAAATAACAAGAAGGAAATCAATACTATGTATTAAACTTCATGTAAATATTCGAAAATTATTGAAAGAATAAATGTTGTAGAAAAAAAATTATCCATATAAATATTAAATAATAAGAAATGAAGATGATAATAAAATATTAGTATCACCAGTAATGGAAATAATCCCCTCCCCTGCCAACCAACGAAAAAAAAATCTAATTATTGGATTAAATCTATGATAAAATTTAATTCCTATTCAAATATAACCACCATAACTAAAATTTTCTATTTTTTCTTTGGAAAAATAATAAAATATTAAAAATAACGTAAACACAAGAAGGCTCTCTCAAATTAATCTTCTCTAACTTTTTCCTCATGAAATCTATTCTTGTAGTCATAAATATTATTATGGATTTTATTATTTAAATATAAGAATCATAACATAAATGGAATTATATGACTTTTAATGTTAAACCTTTTAGCCTCAAGTATCTATTACTAGCAATTAAAGGACAAAGGTGTTATGCAAATGTTAATAGAGTGAGAAGAGTGAAGACCATTTCAATGATTTTTTTTTTAACAAGGAATGTAGTTGTTGCCTTCTTTTTTAATAATGTAAATGTAAGCTCTATCTTGCATTGTTGTATTTCGATCAAATAAGAAATGAGATGTTATATAAACATCTTGCAAGGATCATACTCTAGACATTATAATAAAATTTAGCCCCAACATTCAATAATACCAATATATATTGTTGTCTTTTCCAATGTATAATAAACTAACACATCGTACACACCTAAAAACACCACCTTTTTTGTGTTATACATAACTTATAACAAAATATGTGTGATTTAAAATATCTCTTAATGAAATAAGGTTGATTATTAAGATAACACTCAGCTTGGTTAAGCAATTTCCTTAGCATTGTTTACAATTTGAAAAAAGATGGCTCAATAATCATCTCTACCAAGGTACAAGATAAGTTTTCCTTTCTATTATCAACCATCGCACATGATAATTAATTAACCCTTTAGAAATTATTTTCGATATGTAAGAAATAGTGTCTCACATTTTACAATAGTTATGGCTACCAACATCATATTCTGAGGATGATGTTCTTATTTCATATTTCCTTAAAAAAAGATAATAAACTCACTTATAAAGAGAGGAACCATAATTTTTTTAAACAATACTAATATAGATGTTAACTCATATTCCCATAGTTTCACCAAATTATCACATCATAGGCTCCTTGAATTTCCTCTTTCAAGGGTACTAGATGAATCATATGGTATCCAAATTTGTACAATAGGATATCCTTTTCTTGATAAATGAGATTAATAATAAGATGTATCCAAAAAACAAAAAATGTTTTGTAAATGGATTTTGAAGATAAAGGAGGTAGAATATGTCTATGTATGATATATTTTCAATGGAATGTTTCATAACATGGTCAAATAAATAAGTAACAAAGATAAAAAAATATAATCCCTTGACAATCCATCATGTCATAAACATAAATAATGTTTCTTCTTACCTAGACATGTTTAAAAGATGTTTAAATTCAACCCAAGGAGAGAATAATCAACAAGACTACCCATATTATATGATAACAACATAGTGAATAAAACTTATTTCCATGTTTAGATCTAATAATAGGGATGAATATGTAGGAAATAGGTAGTTAAGAAGATGTAAATGAGCTTTGTCTTCATAAGTGAAAGAAGAAGTAATTTAACCACACTTATCTACACCATCAATTAACATCACACACACACACACACACACACACACACACACACACACACACACACACATATATCTTGCATTAACAATATACATTTAGTTAGAAATTTTTTAATATTAGGTCAAATATCTAACATTTGAGGGTGTTAGACTACAATAAGAAGAGTGCCTAGTCCTCACACCTAATTATCAAGTTCAGAGGTGAGTTTTATCACATTAATTACCCTCAAAAATATGGAGAGATAGAACATAAAAAATCCTAATTTAATATACTTGTCCAAGGCATAGGTAATAATGAATAAATCATTCTGAAAATTATGTCACAATTTATTTTTGTCCCAAATTACTGGTCCAATCAATAATCATACTAGGGTAAGCATTTAAATCATTACCTATGTACTTAGTTAGGATATTAAATAATAAAGTTAATGGAATAGAACACATCTTGCAACAATGTTTGCAAATACACATTTCATAGGAATTAAACATTTTATTGTGATACAAGTTTATTACATTAGGTCAAGATATATGGATTATGTGATGGTTAGATGGTTTTATTAATCCACTTAAATAAACAATCAAATTAAAAGTATCACATTATATTCACAAGTTTAAACATAGTGTGCATATTATGATCAACTGCTAAGCCTTTGATTTGAGTTAAGGAAGAAGGGCTATATTACCACTAATCCATCTGACATAGTTTTCCTTAATAAGGTTTTGAGAATTATAGGAAAGCATAAGTTTTTAACTTACGTAATTTGATGTGGATTGATTTATATTTCAATTCAAATGACAACTACATTATAGTAGGATGTATTCTTTTTTAAAGATTTCAATTTTTTTTGAACTCTTCCATGATGCAAAAATAAGTGATGATGATGATGATGATGATGATGATGATGATGATGATGATGATGATGATGATGATGATGATGATGATAGTATAGTCAATCATGAAGAAACTTGATCATAGTTTTTCAAAGCATATTAGAATTGTAGAAAACTAAACTGAAGAGAACTACAATCATACAATCAAGAGGTATTTTTCATCAAAAAATAAATGAAAAAATCTTATATATGTTTGTTTAACAATAAAATATAAAAAAATATTTTTTTGCATCTTTGTTATTTTCAATCAACACTAGCATGCAACTAATTAATAAACATACCACATCATCATAATGCTTACAATATTTTCTTCTTAATAATAATAAATATGAAAGTCATAAACACTTAATATATTTTCCTCCAAAATAATATATATACATATATATATAAAATAATGTTTTATTAAAAAAATATTTAATTAATTAAAAAATATATATATATATGAACATGAAGGCGGCAAGGAAATCCAAAATAACACCAACCTCGTAAAATTGATGCCTAGAACGTATTTCATGATCGACCCTTTTCAAGCCATTTCGGAAGAATAAAAAATGACACGTGGGAAGAATATAGTAGTGTCTGAAAGCCATATGAAACGTTTGGAAAAATGCTTCAATAATTTGTGGCCAAGATTGTGAAATTCACATGCGGGGAATATATTTGTTAATGATTCTATGGAATTTGAAGATAGTGCCACTGAAAGTGTCAACTTAAACTCGCCAATTTATTTTTGCATTTAAAACTACTTTACTTGCCCAGCCTACATGGCATTAGCAGAGAACACAAAGGGTGTAGTTTGTAATGGATTCCGTAGCCTTAATAAGTTAAAAGAATATAGTAATACGGAACTCAGATTAAAGCATATTCCAATCCACATCTCCTATGCATGGAAACACTGTTCCTCTATAAAAGTCAACTATTGTCAAATGGAAAAAAATAAGACGCTTCGTGATTTATGGGACAACCAATAAAACGTCTCACCAATAAAATTCAAGGTTGACTATTGAGTTCTTCATTTGACGAAATCCTACTTTCAGTTGGTAAGTTTCCACTATGAAAAAACCATTAAACGAGACCCAACCAGCACGCCATCCAAACACAATACTGCAGTTTGGTTATTGCCTAAACCCAAAATTCATTTTACTCAGGCTGGGGACAATAGAGGAAAATTAATTAAATGCCAGCCGAAACACAGAACGATACCACCACCATGCACCAAAGTGTTTGAACACATTCCTTATGCTTCGATAAGAATGTCAGTCCCAAAGATAATTCTAATGTAAAAAATCTTACCTTCAGGGGCAGGGAAATAGGGGCACGAGTTGAAACAATTCTCGTTCGTACCAATCAGGTATAATAGGGTGTTTTGGGGAAGAGTCAAAGGACCCATTTGAACGATGTTGTACCATTTTTTGAAATAAATAAAAAAACTAGCATCCCGGGTAATTGATCAAGCAGAGCCCAACTAAACACGCAGGGGACCACATTCATCCCGGTATGACTGATTCAAATGCCCAACCAAGGCCAAAGTAATGTTTTATCAATCTTCAGAGAAATCAATAAGAAGGTAATAAATATTTATTATACAATATATGCCAATATTTGTAGGATACACAAATAATCAGTGTCAAAAGGAAGGCTTAGAGTTTAACATGGCAGTTTGCTCATTGTCTCATATTGACAGTATAATATGATGAATATTTTCCTTCTAGAAATATTCGATTTGTAACAATGTTTTGATTTTTAAATAATGCATTTCTTTACATGTGCCATTCGATTTGTAACAAAATTTACTCTAGTGCATTTACCGTGAACAAGATATGCTCATCTTATAAATGAAATTCTATTTTAGTTACCTAATACTAAATAATTATGCTATGTATGTGTCTTCACGTCACCAGCAAATGCGCTAAAGACTAGCATAGTCTTCTAAGGTTGATACATTTGAGATTTCCACTCCCAGATTTAACCATTGAAGGTCGACAACGTACTGGTTGGAGAAAAATTAAAAAACAATTCAAGTCATGAACAATATCAAGATCGTCGTGTAATCTTTAAAATCCTTATGGAAATGAAAAGTGAGATTATGGCTGAATCAGTTTCCACGTCTATTGCTATGGGCTATCTTCTTTTATCTATTTCATTTTATACAAAATTTATCTTAACATCTACCATCTAGGCAAGCTAAGCGCTTCAATAGATTAATATACCAATTCCTACTCAATTCGTCATTACACCACCATTGATTACCACACATTCACTTTGAGAAGTACAATCCCTTATGCAATACCTAGGAACTCTTAAAGCTAAGGTGTTACATTTGGAACAAGGTGTTGCAAACCTAATCAAACATTGGACTTGCAAAATTTATTACAAACTCCATTAGCTTAGCGTATTTTAGCATATCCTCCATCAATTAATGTTTCTGCATATAAGCTTACCCTCTATGACGGAAAAGGTGACCCGAGCAACAACTGAGAGCATTTCACACAATAATTTTGGATTATGCATCCAACAATAATTTGTTAACTAAGTTTCCTAGGAGTTTAAAGGAATATGCTTTGAGATGGTTCTATTGTATACCTCATTAGTCAGTTAACATATTCAAGCCTTTAGCTTAACTATTCCTCAAACATTTCTCCATCAACATCAGTGAAAATATGTCATATGCTTAGATTTACCAACTCAAATAGGACTCCAATGAGCCTGTCACATAATATGTCTCATGGTATATAAGACCATGTTATCTAAAATGACAAATCCTATGGTTGACAAAAAGTTTCAAGACATATTCAAGAAAATTTTGCTTCCACCTTTGCATGAATCCATAATATTCAAGAAGTTTCTTTCCTTCACATATTTGTGTCACATGGTGAAAGAAATAGAAGTCAAGTTTTTAGCAATGAAAAAATTAAAGTGTGCAACCAACCTAATTTCTATTTCTCATGCAAATAATCCAACTAAGCCACCTTAAAAGGAGATACCTAGTGAAACGAGTGATCAAAAGACAATAGTAAATGCATTATCAGAGCCTTATCTACATATTGTACTGTCATCTCTTGATTTGTGGTGACAATTCACTAGTCTACCAGAATTTCCTTACAAGGTACTACAATATTTATTTGAGTGTAACCACATATTGCTTCCTCTTGTTAAATAGGTTAATGTGAGTAAGCCTCTTCTAAAAGGATATGGTCATAATGCTTTCCATGAATTTCATCCAACTCCAGGTCATACTATTATTTGATGCATCAATTTTAGGCAAAATATACAAGACTTAATAGATGATAATATCATCGATGTGAGCACGTATAATTACAATTCAAATGTTCGACTGGGTGAAATTCAAACAATGATTATATTTAGTGACCATTTTATTAAGCACAAATTTCAAGGTATCCCATAGAAATCAAGGATGCATCACACATACAATGCTCATCCTCCACCATTTTCTTACCTTTCACATTTAGAGTCACTCCATCCCTTAAAAGGAATCATTGGTACATATAATGTGTTAGTGTCATCTTGTCCCCTTATCGTATTCGTAGAATATGATAATTTAGATGATTAATTTTAATTCTAATATCTATTCATTCTAGATTATATTGACCATCAACCTGTCTAGAGTATCATGGTTGATAATGGGTCTAGTGTGAACATGTGTACCATCACACTCCTTTCATAACTACGTTATACATATAAGGATAAATCTACTTCCAAATGGGTATTAAAGAATTAAATGGCCACATTCATGATTTTATTAGTGAGATCAACCTACCATTCCAAGTTGGTCCAACACATGTGGAAACCAAATTAATTGTCGTACCTAGTGTAGGTGTCTTTGGTGTATCATTTGGACATCCTTGGATTTAGAAACATCGCACAATACCTTTCATAGTTTACAAAAACTTAAGGTATATTTTTTTTTATAATTAATTTATCATTCTTCATGTTATTCTATATGAATAATACAGACAATAGAAGGTCATCATTCCCAAATAGCCACTATTAGTTGAACAACCTGAAGTGGCTCACCTTACTAAGAAGCTTTAATAAAACGTGGTAACCCTTCCAACAATACCTATCCCATAAAGGCCACTCAATCATCATTTTATTATATATTCTAAAGGTCATATTCTACTCCTAGATTAAAAACATAGGAAGTTAAGGGTGTTCCACATAGAACACCAATTAAGATTTCTCACACTTCAACTGATGGGTTCTAAATAGTCCTAGAATTCACTATACAATGTAATCCATGAAGCATCCTATGTATTCCCATTATGATTGTGGCACACATACCACATGATTAGATCTATTTTAATATTTTGAGTTGAGACCAATTGCTTCAAAATGGCATGAGACTTTCCATCCATGAGAGATCATTCTCCCTATGCTAGTTCTAGGACTGATTCATTATGAGTCTCTTTCATGAGTAATTGGTTGGTATGTTCCTTTCTCAATTTCATATATATACAAAAATAAAAAATGGAATATTCTAAAGAAATATAATACTCCTGACCTATGTATTGTATGTTCATTTTATTTACTCAAGCTATTAATGCTTCAGTTTGCTCAGTACCTATTTATATCAAGTTTCATATCATATATGCTTCATGATTGTATTTAAGTTCCTTTTAGACTGTATAGGTTATCATTTATAGATGTATTTATTGGTAGTTACATTATCTCAAACTTAGAATGTTTTCATAAATAAAACCACACTCTTGAGATAGTCACACAATGTTCTCTTGCTTAATTATAATAGACTTATCCTAGTGAACATAAGCTATATTTTCTCATAATCTAACAAGACATAGGGCTTCCACATCTTGCTTATATCTTAACAAGTTCATTGGAGCCATAATATTACATAGGTATAATCCTTTATTGGGTATCATTTTTGTTCATTCTTCAGTTCAATACATTGCCCAAAATCTATTGATATTATTATCCTACATTGTATTACTTATTCTAGCTTGCAAACATTTGAACATGACCTTTTGTGTGTATTTAAGGCTTGATTTATTGTATGTATTTATTTTAGTGACATTAAATTATGTCCATTGTATATGCAAACCTAGCTTGTATGTGTGCATTGTGTTTACTCTTTGTATGTGTGTCAAGGCCATGACACTTGTTTGATCAGTTTGTTCAGTATTTTATGCCATTAAAAACAACACACATATTCTTAATATTTTTATTCCATGCTAAATATCATGCATCCTCCCTAATTTTTTTAATCAATTTTTCTTTCAAGTACATGATCACTTATCTATGTGCCAAATCACCAATATCTATATTGACAATACCACTTTGTATGATTTTTTCTAGATGCATCTTAAATTAAACTCTTACTTATTTTATATATGATGATGACATGATCTTGAATGTTATGTTAATACTTATATTTACATATTTTCATAATATATTTTTCATAAATTTTTATATTTAGTTATTATTAAGGCTTCAAAACTCACCTCATAACAGTGGGCATACACAATTCATTATCTTAGAGACTAAGTTGTACTACCATAATGCAAAATAATAATTCAACAAGTTTTACATATCTAATCATGATCCATACTCAAACTTTACCTAAAGATAATTTTGAAACAACAATGCACTATTCAAATAGTAGCACAGGTCGAGGTAGTCCAGATGCAACACTAATTTCTAAAAACATAGTATTAAACATAGATATTCAGAATTATAAAATTTAGATTCAATGCATCGAGCAATTTTTAGTAGATAACTAGAAACAATTTATAAAAATATAAATAGGTGAGTTCCAAGTTGAGGGCATCATTTGTGGCATACATTCCATGAAAATTACATAGGTTCAAAAAGAAATTACGTTCTACTACTTAGTTTTAATATTGAATATATGCTTAGATACTAGATTGGGGACATGTGTATGATACATGGTCACCTTGATACTCAATTTTTTCACCAATTTTACATAATTAATGTGAATGCATGTAATTATTTATGTTATATACACTAGACTCAGAACACACTATTATTTGCACCAAGTTTTAATTACTTTTGAATCAATTTCACACTATAAATTAATTTTGTTATGTCTGTAGAAGTAGATTTACATTTTTACACCAACTTTAGCACTAGAGAAATATATTTTAATTCATACATGGAATCCAAAATACTCTACTACATTGAGTGTTAAAATGATGAATTTAAGGTCAATTTGAAATTTTAAGTACACTCTCCCTTTAATAAAGATTGTGACATGCATATTCCTATCCAAGTGCTTCAAATTAAATTAAATATTCAAAGGTCCAACACTCTATACTCACCAAATTTTCAACAAAAAACATAATAGTGTGTGTAACCAATACAAGGTATTTATTCATTGTTTCTTTTCTTTGATTTAATATTTTCATCTTAATTATTGATCAATTTACATATATTTTATTACACGTTTTTAGAATGGGAACTAAATAATATTTAATTATGGATTGATTTAAATATATTTGACTTATTTATATTTTATAATGAGAACTAAAGATTATTGATAAGAATGAATTGTAGGAGTACAATCAGGTCAACTCACAGGGTCTGAGTTGTTTTCAATTAGAGGAGAATGATACAGAGTCCAAACTTTTGGAGGCAATAAATTTTGATATATAAATTCATTTGAGATTTTGTTTACACTAAAACAACCACATAAAAATTTTCAATTCAGCCATAAGCCACCCTGTCCACTTAGGGACATTTTAAAAAAAAATTGATGTCATACATGACCCTTTAAGGGTCTAAAATAGATTTTTTATATTTTTTTTAATTTTTTTTTTCTATTTTGAGAATTAACATGTTTTTGTAACTAGAAATGAAATTTAGTTTAAATTCATCCATTACATTAATTTTTGTTTTTTGAGTATATGTAGATATTTTTAGATATGTTCAAGCTTGCATGTGAAACTGAGTAAAATAACAACTGATAAAAATAGTAGGTCAATTGTTTTTTAAAGAATTTTGAATTTTTCATGTCAAATCCAATTCTAGGTTGAGGTTTATTTATGCTCTTTTATGTAATTATTTATTCATTCAATATAAATCAATAAAAATTATTATTTCAAAAGGTTTATGTACTATGCCTATTGGTTTTTTTGCCTTGATAGTATTTGGGCTCATTAAAAACCTCTCATATTACCCACTTATTTCTTAGTGTTACCTAGAGTAGGTGTCTTTGATATGTTATTGGGAAAACCTTACATAAAATGAGATTATTTCCTTATATAGCTCACAAGTCTCTAAATTATACTCATGTTAATCAAATGGTTAAAATTATAGGCATTCAATATGAATATACAATATAACCTATGATAATTATTCATATTATACAATATTTGGTTGGTATAGTCATGAGCAAATTGGAAATGAGCTAATCTATATTAGTATTCAACATAATGATTCACATTCATGAGCATATTTTATTTTTTGCACCTACTAATGAGCATGATTATATTTTAGTTTCCAATATATAGTTGAGCGTAACATGAATATACATGAGCATGATCATTTAGAAAATAAAATAAATATACATAGTCCCACATAGAAGGTATCACATATTAAAATATATCATAAAACATCATCGGTTACTCAGAAGGATCCCACATAGGTTCAAGATGTTACATCATCTCCTCCAATGCATGATGATAAAACATTAGATAGATATACGAACATAAATTTACAAGGTTAATTTAGAAAATATTCTGATTATTAACATTCAAAATCTTCCCTCTTTATCACCACTTTTATGGCACAATAGATCTCTTCTTCTTATCAAGAAATAGGGTACACATAAGAGCATCTTATTAGTGAGATCATTGGTTGGACACATTTTAGCATTCCCTCCCCACCTCCAAGCTAGGCCAGTGAACTCAATTAGGTGTATTTAATATTACTTATACATAATTTCTTTCTCATTTATGTTTTGTTTCTTATTTTGCTTCACCTAGTCCCATTTTCTTCTATCCCTTTGTTTTATTTTTCATTTTTGGCCCCTTGATTTCGAGTTTTCTTCAACCCAATTTCAACAACCCAAGATAATATCCTACTAAGATTAAAATACACATTTTTCATGGAAACTCATTTGATTATTATTGCACATTTATACATGTTATAAATCTCAGATATAATTTCATGATTACATCTACCTAATTTTATAGGAATTTACATATCCATGTTTTTATTATTTTAAACATTGCATAAATATTAGAGGCATCTCAATTACGTTCCTCGTTACCATGCTTTCTTTTGGAAACTTGTTGAGGGTTTCTCAAATCTTCCCCTTCTTATTCTAATTTAAAATTCCTGATTCCTATAGTGCCTTACATATATCTATATATTTTTAATTTTGCATGTTTCCTTTTTCAAATATGTAAAGAACATACAAAAAATAGATTATTTGAAAAAATATAAAATAAGGATTTGTAGGCATCTGTAGATGTTGTTGGATACGTCTTTTATTATGTGATTTAATTCTCTATTTAAATAAATAACATATGTTAAATACATAATGCTTTTGACAAAGTATCTAAGTGTGAAATAGAACACATTTTATATATCAAAATATCTTCATACATAGAAATTGATTTCCTGATCATAAATATATGTGTACAATCAATCTAGAAATTTTTGTAGTAAGAAAACAATGGTGCACTTCACATTTGTCTTGTACTACATACCTATCCTTGTGAATTTTTACTCTCTATTTTTAAGCTAAAACACATTCTCAAAGACTTCTCATATAATGTTTTCTTATGTACTAGAATGCACATTCAGATATCAGTCAAGTTTCAATCTAAGGCATAATTTTACATGGTTTCGATGATGGGCCATTATTTCACCTGACAACTTTTCTTATTTGGAAGCATCTCACTATTTTGTACAAAAACTTATATAGTTGTTATTTATCCATAATCTATTTTCCATGTTAAGTTATAGTGAAAATAAATAATTTCATCTTTTATTCTATATTTACATGTCTTGATGAAAGTGATATTTTCTAAATTCAAACATGGATACATATTCTTATCGTATGTTAGCTTCATTTATTGTATGCTATTTTGATATGCTTCTATCCTTCACATAGCATTGTTCAATCTTTTTTTCTTATTATATGTGGACTTTGGCCTTGTGTATGTTTAATATACACCTTATTGTTTTTTATTTAACCTTTTTGTGAATATTGGTGTATTACTCATAAGTTGGTTAAAGGGTCTGAGTAATCAAATCACTAAATAAATATGCAATAATTAAGCTACTAATTTATATTATTTGATTACAACTTGAACTTTTATAAAAATAGTAAAATGGGGAAGAAAACAAGACTTAGCTGGAAACTAAGTGATATAACTAAGATAGAGGCTGGAATTCACTGTGTTAGAGTGAAACACTATCACAAATTATGATATGGCCTTAATTTTTTGATTGGATAGGAACACCAAAAATAGGACACCCTGGGCTCTAGTGTTATAGTCCACCTCTAATACTGTTGTCTAGGAGACCTGAGCTTTCTAAGATTTGTTCATTGTGTCTGTGAGACCTTGCTTGTGAAATTTTAACTGTTGGACATTCATAGAACTCCCTGTAAATATGATTTTGTCTTCAAACCCTAGACTCTATTAAGTCTTGACCAATTTTAATAATGAGTGAGGGGGTTTAGTGTGTGTAAGTTTCACTTAACGTGTATCCACACCCCTTGTGTGGGCATGATGCTTACATACCAATTCTCTGAAGAGGGATCAAGCCATATGTAGTTCTCTCACTTGATGTGCTTTATGACATTGTGTGTGTGAAGATACAAAATGATAAACTAGATGTTTTTGGGGTGGCTAGGGACTAGTGTAAGGATTTTGATAAGCTTGTAAGTGTATTGGTTAGCTATATGTAGAGAATAGGGAATATTGCATGAGTAGTTTTACTTATATTCTTTCTTACTTAGTGATAATTTACAACCCTTTTTAAATGATCTTTGAGTATGATTTTATAGGGATTTATTGGTCATGGTTTGAATGTTCTTACATTAAGATGACAAGGAGAAGGATGGGGAACTGGAAGGAACTAATCATTGGGGCAAAAATTTCACTTGGATAGGAGCACTAAAAATGGGACACCTTAGGGTCCAACACTATAGTCCAAGTTGGGTTCAATAGTCCTAAGCTAATGGGACCTAGAGGGTTGGATCTAACATGGAAAGAAGAGTCTAGCTTAGTTGGGATCAGGTCTAAAAGGATAAACATGATTGGGAATCAGTGAAAAGATGCCTAAAAGAGTCATAAAATCAAGTAGGAGGGACCTACGGGATGGATGTCACAAGTCACACTCAAGTTACCAATTTTTGTATTTTATATGACTACATTTACCCCACCCCCCGCCCCCCACATTTACCCCACCCCCACTTTATTCTAGTGATACAACAAAGAAAAATACTAGGATAACATAAAAATAGAAAGCATACCTAAAATTACCTACAAGGGTGAAGCTCATGAAGTTGTGTGATGTTGGGTGTGTATAGAGAAAGCATGTTGTGAAGTGTGAATCTACAAATGAAAAATAAAGAATAGATTAGTTCTTACTAGATATACTATATCTAAAATAAGAACATATAAAGCTGGGTAATAGAGAGAAGGGAAATGAACTAATACACCTCATCATGTATGTAAATCAATACAAAACTTATTGTGCTACTGATTAATTTTGGATGATGTTGAGTGATAATGGATGTGTGCTAAATGAGGATTAATATCATGAATGGAGTTGAGTGCTTAATTTCCTAGAAGTGGCTCAAGTATGCAAAGAATGGCCCTTTAGCTCCATCATCACCCATTAAGTGAAGTTATGATATAATGCATGCACTAATTGATGTTTAGAATATGTGTCCATTCCATCTAAATAGGTGGCTCAAGAATACAAAGGTTGACTCTTTGGTTCCATTGTTACCCCGTGAAGGGAAACTATAAATTGATACTGGTATGAAATGATTATCATATAAGATGGATCCTAAAGCCCATAAATGTTCTTTAGTATGACAATGTTGGCATGGATAGCTAAATGAATGCTAAAAACTAGGCCACTCTTGGCTTCTTCAAAATATGGAGATTAGGCTTATATGAAATCCCCTCTAAAACCAGTACACTAGGCTTATATGAAAGCCACTCTGAAATGTTTAAGTTAGGATTGTATGTAAGATAACTCAAAAATGATGCCAACCACCTTCAGATAGAATAAAGCATGCAACTGATGAGAATGTCTAGTTAATATTGAACTTAGAAATAAAAGAAAATAAATGTGTCACATACATTACCCTGGATCACTGGTGTGTTTAGAACATAGATTCTAATCTAAAGTTATATCAACTATTGTGTCTAAAACTAGAAGTGAGATCCATCATGCCACACATGTTACCCCCTAATTTTATATTCTCTAAGCAAATGTGTACGAAAAACTACTGATTTTGAACTAGTTTGAAAGTGCAAAACTATAGTTAAACTTACTATTTTTCCTACTTCTAGAAAATCTAGTTTTTTTGCTATTTAGATAGGAGTGACAAAAATAGGACACTTTGGTGTTCAAAACTATTGTATATGTTTGGCACTATTGCCCTTTGTTGTAAATGAAAAATATTTTGGAATTTTCACTATTTTTTAAATGTATTTTGCCTAGTTTGACCTCTTATTATTGTTTTGAGTGTTTTGAAACTACTTTTTTTATCATTAGGAGCTCTGATCTCTATGACAAAACACTTGTTTGTTTCCCCCTCTTCTGAGGGTAGAAATGAATACCCTACAATGACTATCATCAAAATAAAGATCCCTAAAAGTATGTTATCCTTCTAAGATACATGATATATCAATGATAATCAACAAGATATCTCATGATATAGCATGGTTTGTAAAGGAGATTGCTAGATTAATAGGGGTATGCCTAGATAGATATAACAATGTAATAGTATGTGCAATGTGTTGAATTGAGACTAGAACTAGAAGTTTGGTTAGTTTCTTATTTGTTAGTTGGCAAGGGGATATAGAGCACAATGTTCATCATGGAATCCAAGAAAGCAATAATAATGCATGATGTAGATCATGGCATTGTAAACAATCAATAAGAAAACAAGTAATAAGCACACAAGGTAAGAATTAAGAAGCATATAAGAGTGGCCAAGGGGCTAAGAAAACATGGGACATGGGCACATGTCACCCAAACTAAAAATTAGTCATACAAGGCATGGTAAAATACCACATACACATATAATTGGAATAAGCAAGGTTGTTGTGAAAGCCACAATCACATGTACAAGTAAAATACATTGGAAAATGTCCTAAGGCACACACATGAATAGAATCAAAGGAAATTGACAAATGTCCTAACTCACATATTAGAGACACATAGGAACTAAGAAATGTAAACACATCTAGCTACGTAAAGCAAGGAAGGAAAGCATGTAAAAAATAGAAATACAATCGCATCTAACTAATCAAAGTAAGAAGTGAAATTATGATAGAAATTATTTCAAGACTAGGTATATGCTAAGAAATACACGAGTGTTATATACTAGTGAGTGTCGATAGAGTAATATGTGTAAACTAGTAAGTAATGTACATCAACATGATAACTAGGGTGTGTGGTGTAGGAATGACATAATTTGGATGTTGAAGACATGTAGAAGATGCCCCCATTGGGTATCTATATAGACGTATGTTTTGATGTATAATTGAGATGTCCCCTCAATAGGTGGAGTGAAGCAATCAAGTGTCTAAATGTCACTACACACACTCAAAGAAGATCAAGTGAAGTATGGTAATGTAGATAAAGCAATAAACAATAGAATAAAATAATAAATGTAAGTCTAGCATGATATTAGAAATGTAAAGCATATATAATGCATACAATCAACATATTTTTAATGTTTTTCAAATTAATTGCATATTTTTTTTATTTTGAAATATTTTAATGTTTTTAGATTTTCTATATTTTGAGCTATGTACAATCAATCAAAGAAGAATATGTACAAGATATTGAAGAGAATATATGTATAAGTAAGCTATGAAGGGATGATACTAATTGATGAGTCTTATGGAAGACACCCTATCATTATGTCCTATATCAAAGAGAGGGATCATGCATGATTGTGAAGCACAAGGAAATGGCTGCGAGTATGACTATAAATATTGAGATTCATTATTGGTATCTTGTAAATCATAATAACCTATATTTTTCCACTCATCATTATCATATTTATTTTGAACCAATGGAATGATAGTGTTAACTTTTGTTGTATCTAGATCTTTTCCTTTAATAAATTATTTTTGTGAATGATTTGTCATAGGATGTTCAATAAATCCCAAACCTTAGTGACAAACATTATCAATTTTTATCATAGTAGTGATGCCTTGAGCCTACTTGCCTAACCCATGACCTTGATAATCAAGCTATTGTAGATATTTTTAACCAAACCCATATTCCTTGGAAATTTGAGCCTCATTTTGGAGAGGTATATTTGCATCTTTTTCATGATTTACCTATGGTTGTGCTATTGTTTCTTGATCTGAGTTTACTTTTTGATCCTTTTATTGTTTTGAGTTATGCTTTGGTAACTACTTTTGTACTATTTTTGAATTTGACCCTTTGTGAATGTGTTCTTGTGTGACTATGGATTTCTTGACTAATTTACATTTTATAGGGTCCTCACTATCAATTATATATTTTATATATTGTTTCAATGCTAAACATGAATCTTTGTGATGCCCTTGCATTCTATGATATGCACACTAATATTAGATCTTCTCACTAGATGTAGAAGAGGTAGTTTGATGAACTTAGATTTAATCATTTCACGTAGTACCTCACTTGAACTCTTATTTGATGTTTGAATGATTTTGAATCACTAATTCTAGAGTTACTTTGTTGTGGTTTTTTTATATATGTAACATTATTTGCAACCAATTGACTAAGTGAAGGTACATATACATGATTGGCACTAAGGTGCCTTGGAGGCTTTTGTATGATCTAATTTTCCAATGTTATGATATTTTCATGTGATAACTAATTTTGTGTTTATAAATATGAAACTAACTTGCTAATACTAGTGATTTGATCTCTTAGAGTTTTACAAGTGAAAATCCTAGTTGTTTTTTATTGAACATGTAAGCATATATGTTGAATAGAATTTGAAGGAGCTATAGGCTGAATGTATGCATTAGGAAAAATAGTATAGGTTGCCTCACCTTTTGGAGGATTGATAGCATGGACCTGGTTAGAGGGTAATTATCAATCACCCTCTTGGTAGAGAGGAGGAAAAGGAAGTTCTTTCCTGTGCATAAGATATGACATTAAAACTTGATAGGTGGTTGTTAGCTTATGCAATGGTTATTCTAGGTAGAAACCATATATGTGAGATAAAATACATGAAATTGGAGTTATAAGTTGTATATAAATATGTTTATAAAGAGCATTCCTCATGAGAGATAACAAACAAGGGAGAGAGAGGATTAATTTGTGAATGAATGCATAAAAAACATTGGCATGTGTTATGTCATTTCTAATGTGTTTAGCATAATAAACTTGAAAAAAAATTACATATGATAGATAGAAAGAAATGGATAGAAAGAATGAATTTGTGTGTTATTACATAAGAAACTTTGGCATGTGCTATGACATTTATAATGTGTTTATCATGATAAACTTAAAAAAAAATCAATGTTAGAGATAACAAGCAAGAGATGAAACCTTGTTTTAAAGCAAGTAAACTTTGCTTTGAAAGAGAGATATCTTACTATATTTAAAAATGACCTTTTTTATATCATCCCATATTATGTAAAGTAAGAATAAGATGCAAAGAATGAATCATTGTACTAACATAATGTAGACTTCATCATTCATTTACATCATAGGTCCAAGTATGGTCTCATTATTACTTGCTAAAAATGCAAAAAAATCTTTGAAAATAAGTGAGATCCATTTTTTAAATGTGAGATTAGATGTAAGGTGATACCACAAGAAGAAAATAGGAGCTAGTATATACTACTAGGGTTTGAAAGATAATTAATTTGAAAATTACTATGAAATTAAAAAATTTAATGTGAATTTCTAAGTTAGATATGCAAGTAAAAATTAAATAAAAAATGGAAAATTTGTGATTTAACGGGACCTAGGATCTATCACTAGGGTTTTGAAAAATAATTATATTTGAAAATCACTATTGAATTTTAAAATTTGAGGTGAATTTCTGATTTTAATATGCTAGTAAAAACCTATAAAATTATTAAAAAATTATGAGGAAAATACTGAGACCTAGTGTGGATGACTAGGGTTTGAAAGAAAATTATTTTAAAATTTACTATGAAATTTGAAAATTTAATTATAATTTTTTATTTTATTATGCAGGTAAAAAATTAAAAAAAGATAAGAAAATTCGTTACAAATTTCACCCTAGGGTTTCTAGGTTTTCATGCACAAACGAAGTAAGTCAGGTTCACCAAATGATTTAACCTTTTTGGGAATATTTATATACTATTCCTAATTTATTTAAAGGGTTTGAGTAGTAAAATTAATAAATAAATATGCAATAATTAAGCTACTAATTTATATTATTTGATTGCAACTTAAAATTTAATAAAAATAGTAAACAAGGGGAGAAAACAAGAATTAGCTAGAAATTGATTGACAGAAATAAGATAGAGGCTGGAATTCATTATGCAAGATTGAGACACTATTGCAAATCAGGATTTGGCCTTCATTTTATGATTGGATTGGAGCATTAAAGATAGGACACCCTAGGTTCCAATGATATAGTCCACCTCTTTCATTGTTATCTAGGAGACCCAAGCTTTCTGGGTTTTGTTCACTATGTCTGTGAGACCCTACTTGTGAAATTTCAAATATTGAATGTTTGTATAACTCTTTTTAGATCTTTTTTTTTTAAACCTAGACGTCATTATGCTTTGACCAATTTTGAGAAAGAGGGAGGGGATTAGTGTGTGTAAGATTCACTAAACATGTATCCACACCCCTTGTGTGTTCATGTTCCCTAAATACTAATACTTTGAAGAGGGATCAATCCATATTTATTTCTCTCACTTTATGTGTTTTGTGCAATAGCATATATGAAGATGAAAAATGCTAAACTAGATGTGCTTAGAGTGGCTAAGGACTGGGGTAAATATTTGGATAAGATTTTAAGTGTATTAGCTAACTATATGTAGAGAATATGGAAGATTATCAGAGTAGTCTTGATTTTATTCTTGATTGCTTAGTGATAATTATCAACCCTTTCCAAATGCCCTTTCAGTGGGCTTTGATAGGGATCTATTGGTCATGAGTTAAATGTGCTCACATTAGGCTGACAAGGAGAAGGATGGGGAGACAAAATTAACTGACTGTTTGGGCCAAAATTGTACTTGGATAGGAGTGATAAAAATATAACACCCTAGGGTCTAAAACTATAGTCCAAGTTGGGCTCTATAGTCTTGAGCTGACGGGACCTAGGGGATGAATCTATCATAAAAAGAGGAGTCTGGCTTAGCTGAGATCAGGGATGGAAGGCTATGGGTGATTAGGAATCAATGAAAATATTCCTATGAGGGTCATGAAAGCAAGCAAGAGGGACCTATGGGATGGATGTCACAAAACACACTCAAGTTACCATTTTTTGCATTTTATATGACTACAGTTTTTATGTCACAATCATGCCATGTGTTTGTGGCCTTTGACATTCTATGTTTACAATAAATTTCCATGTCACTTGTATTCAATGTTTGGGCCTAATTTATGACATATAGGAAAATATTTTATAAGTTTTTGAGACATATTACATGTCTTTTATATGATGATTTTTGGCTTTCTTGTGTGACATTATGTGACTTCTCATACAAAATTTATAATTGGATACTATGGTGGCAAATTCTTATCATGAACTATTATATATATATCATGTACACACTAATTATGTGCTTTAATTCTTCACTTTTTGTAAATACCATGCTTATAGTACATATGCAACAATTACAAGTTCTTTAAATGATATACACTCTACTAAAATGGTATATCAAACTTACATGATGCATTGAACTATATAAACTTTTCACATGCTTCAATGTTACATCTCTAATATTTCAATAAAATTCAATATAATAAAATTCTATTACATGCATACCTATTTTAAAATGATCCCACTTTTTATTTTGAGACAAGTAATTTATAGGAATTATCACTCATATTAAAAGGGAGGCATCACAATATGATTTTACATTCAATATATTTTTAGATTTCATAGTATATAATGTTCAAAAAATATACTTTTCATATTATGGGGGCATTTGGATTACTTATGCACTCCATTATTATAGATACTCGAGCACATACACAATTATGTGACGAGAATTACAAGGTTTCAAACAATTTTTAAAAAGATCAAATTTTCACTCAATGCAATATAGTTGGCATGATATGGATTCATGTCAAAGCTATTAATATTTATAAATCATATTTTCTCTCTTTAAGTATCAAATGTATTTTTTTCAAATCTAGACCCATCTACAACAGTGTGAATCATCATTTGAAAGTGGACCACATTTGAGATTAGTGGCACTCCACTCATTGGTTTCACTTTAGTGAGCCATGTATCGGTTTACACCTCTTCTCTTTTAGTTGAGTAAGTGGGCTGCATGAGATCTTAGTGACATTTTTTTTATTACACTTTATTAAACCACATTGTTTGTTTTAATATCATCATACATTAATATTAATCTATGAGTATTAGAGCATGTAATATTTCCAAGTCAAGTCTCTTCACTAGTTTAATAAATTGAGATATAATCACTCATAATTCCCCACATGTTCAACACTTCTCCACATGCCTCAAAAATGGGGATCACACATCTCAATGGCAAAGATAAAGTGTGTATACACACTCAAGTATTGCATTTACTTTACTCTAGTAATTTATGCATTACTATAATAAGGGGAGGTGGGGGAAGAAATGTAGATAATAAAATTTAGTTAATAAATTCTTGACAATACATGTTACTTACATCTTTACATTTATTGGCTAATTTGCCATTCAAATAACCATTTAATTATATGAAAGTCTTCAATGTCTTGTAATTAATTATAAATTCTTATATACTTTATTAACTTATTCCTATTTACCCGTAATCAATAGGTAATCCGCTATAACTTAAGTTTTGGAGGCCTCTATCCATTTTGGACAAGTGAAAACTAAACAAATAGGGACACATTGTGTACTTGTCCACTAGTATGAACTTTCCTCACATGCTCTAATGACTAATTTTTCAAAGTGATCGCTTCATAATGGGATTTTTGCATATGATAATGGGTAAGTTATTAAAAAAAAATTGAAACATATATCCATAAAATTATATCAAGTGTTACACATGAAACCCCCAATTATTCTATCTAGAAATATCTTACACAGGCACTCATTCTTGATTTCAAAAGCATCTTTATATTTATCAAAGAGCCCTACTATAATTATATTGTAGTAATAGAGCCTCTAGCCAGGTTAATAGTTTTTCTTGTATATTGAGGACATCTTTTTATCAATAATTATAATCAAATTTGTGAGTTGCATTCATATGGTCTTATCCAAATGGATAACTAGATTATCCTAAGGTCCACTTGGACTATGTAAGTACCACTAAGTCAATAAGGGGTTTTCTGAGGTTAGCTCAACCATATGCCACTTCCCCATTTTTCCCCTATTTTGAATTTGATTTTATTATTTATACTTGTGTAGGCTAGATTTTTTATTTTATAAGTCATTTATGCATCCATATAGGATCCACACAAAATTAGGGAGTATACAAATAGAGGTGAGATAACTCATAATTTTACATCCATCACATAGACTACCTAAACAAAGTTTCATTAGCAAAAAATAAAGAATTGTGATCGTGTCTACCTTCTATGCATTTGTCCCAAAGTACAATGAGTCAACATTTTAAGTTAATTCTATTTTTCTACTTCTTATAGATAGTCACAGATAATCATATTTAGCTAATGAATAATATAGTCTTAAATAAATTATTTTTCAAGTACACCTCTCTAACCCTAACCCTAGTTGTTATTTTTAGTAATTTACAAAGTTTGTTAATTGTTTATATTTGTATATTTTTACACTAGGCTATCTTATTTATATACCTAGATCAGATTTGAATTTTGCATTAAAATAAGAGTTAATTTCATTTTCAAAATTAATTATAAGATTAATAAAACCAAGGCTTCTCAATATCACTAAAATAGAAATGATTTGAGGAGCCAAAATTGGGAGGAAGATTGGTAGCATCACAAGATAGCCAATTGTTAGATCACTGATACCCAAAATGATAGCTTGAACAAAATGGATGTTGTTAGTGTTACCAATCTTTTCTAATTAATTCTTTTCATTCTTACCATAGAGGTGGGCCTTCATAGTGCCAATATTTTATTGGAAGATGAAGAACTCCAAAATTAGCCTAGAAATCTTTTAGGAGACCGATAGTTTTGTGAGAAAGGAATGTCATTAAAAAATAAATGACATGGAAGATATCTTGAAAGATTGAATTGAGCTTCCAGTTGCCACATAATATTCTAAATTTAATAGTGTTGATAATCAAAATATAATTGCCTTCCACTAATAAGTTTTTAACATTTGAGTCAATATCCATTTTCAAACCTTTGAGAAGAGGTAGAGCTTCACCCAATTTTTTTTTAGACCATGGAATTTTAAAGGCAAAACAAGAGGGTACTTTCCCAAATAATATTTGAATATATATCTAGTTCTAAAAGACCTAGGTTTCCTTTGTAATCCCCATTGAAATTTAGCCTGACATAATTTTTCATTGGAGGCTTCTAAGAGGCCTAAAGCCTTTCATTGATTTGAGGTGGGAGGATAAATCTTTTTTACAATAGATTCCATTTTAAGAGAATATGTTGAGCCTCTCTAAAGATTTTATTTTTAGGAGGCAAAAAATTAGCTTTAAAAATCTTGAAGGAACACCTTGATTTTAAGAGTGAGGAGATTTTCAAAGAGTGGTAGGTCCTACAGACTCTATTTTTTCTTTCTTTACATAAGATCATTTTGATCAAAGATAGATCCATATCCAAAATAATGTTGAATTTATCCATTATTTTTATCCATTTAATCAAAAAATATTGATTAGATCGAGCTACTACCCAAAGTCTACTCATTTTCTTAAAGAACCAAGACAAAATTTTCTAGAAATAGGAGTAATGATGGAGGACATGGTTCTTGGTTTTAGATTTATCTTTATAGAAGACACACTAGGAAGGCACCTAAAAACCAACTCATTGAAATCTAACCCAAAAAATATATTTATTCTTCATAATGAGCCACATATTTACATTAGATTTAGGGAGTCCCTAAAAGGATACTCATTTTTTCATAAGGCATTAGGTGTATTAATATCAGAGATTAACTTATTATAGATTTGTTTCACTGAAAAGTTGTTGAAATGATCACCAGTACATTTTAAGCCATCAATATCCACTAATCTACTAATATGTTGAGAATTAAAGAAGAAGTAAAAATATATAATAAGATCATCATAAAGGCTCGTTGTAGAAAGACTTGGATTTTTCCATCTTCTTTGAGGCCCCCATACACTTTGATTTTCTACCAAATAATTACAAACAAGTAGACAATAGGTTTGAAAAATAATCTTATAAAATGTTGAAAGAAGAATGATTACATAGAGGGCACAAACTAAACCATGCATCCTTCTAGAAATTAATAGATCTACCATTTTTAATATCCCAACAAAGAGAGTTTGATATAAGATATCTACATTTCCCAAGGAAATTTCAGATGTGACGCCCATAGATCCAATAATCTGTAGTAAAAATATAGGCTAAATCATCTACTTTATCAAGATACTTTCTTTGAAGCATGATTCTCCAATCCCTATCTTTATCTTGGTAGATTCTTAATTTAAGTTTTGCACCCAAAGCTTCATTCATTTTGAATAAATTTCTAACTCTAGATCCACCTTTAGATTTTTGAAAGCAAACCTCTTCCCATTTCATTGAAGCAATTTTTTTTCCAAACTCAAAATTACCATTCCATATAATTTTTTTCATAATGTTGGATAATTTGAATGTGAAACTAACCAGATATTTAATGACTGATAATATATATTGGAATTTCATGGATAACAGCTTGAAATAATTGAAATTTTCCTATCGAAAGGAAACATTTTCCTTTCCAAGGAGCTAGTTTATTCTTGAAGGTTGTAGTCATATATTTTGACCTCCCATAAAAAAAATTGATAGCGTTTACCAATGATGGACTGTGAAAGGTTCACATAGTAAAATTTTGACAGCGTTTCTCCTAAGAGGTTGAAATATTTATCAATAAATATATTCAAGCCTTTAAAGCTCATACTCCCATAAAAACATTGAATCTGTGTAGGCTCAAAATTCCTAACCCTCAAATATTTTACTATATTCTACTAAGTACATGTTCGCAGGATAGGCTTGATAATATCATCTGGAATCATGGATCCTTCATCCACTCAGTGATAAAAATTTAATCATTAATATAAGTACGATGTCAAACTATTGTGGAATTTCATAGATATGCATATTCACTTTCTCTACTAAACTTATTCATTTTTTCTCGAAAGCCATAGATATTTAAAACCAAAAATTTTGTAGTGTGAAAATACACATTTATTTTTGTTTGGTACATCAATGGATTTCATCAGATACATTAGCTCCTTTCTCCAATCTATTGGGTTACATCGGATCCATCAGCTCATAGCTCTCAACCAAGCCTAGTGGTAATTTCATATCCAAGCATGAACATTGGGGATGCTACTATAGTGAAGAGAGAGGGTCTTATATGGCCCTTATTCTTGGATAAGTCTATAGACTTTTAAAAAGATGATAAAAGTCCTTCCAGAGAGGTAGGTACTATGAGATCTTTCTTTGACATCCTCTTAGGTACCAGAGCTCTGGCCAATACAGAGAAACAACCTCTCCAGGGAGTGAAATGTTACCCCTCAATTGAGGGGGAAGTGGAGTCAAAGGTGCTAAAAAATGAAGAATGGTTCACATTCCAGGGGCCTCATTTGTAGATTTGACCATTTTTGGCCCAACTTACTAAACTTGCATGATTGGAATCTGAAAACTAGGAAACTTGTTATGGAAGATAACCTATCAATTTATCCCTGTGCAAAGGGTTTTTTCATTGATGTTTTTGATATCCTAGTTGAAGGATGTCCACCCCCCTGGCCTCACAATTTTTGATACCAGTAATGGCACTAATAAGAATGAGGAAACCCTATAGACTTAAAAGAAGAGTGAGTGTATTATTGATGATAAGGGTGGTTTGGATTCAAATAAAAAAATAGAAGTACCTTTCATTTGGGTGAGTTGGATTTGAAGATTAAATTGCTTGATAAGTTAGAAAATATGACTATGATTTCTCTACTCTCCTTAGAGTAGTGCACTATGGGTAAGAAGGAGAATAAGGGACTCTTGAATCTAAATCCAAAAACCCAAAATACGTGATTCAACAATTTATGAGGAGATGAGAAAAATTGGGCTAGGAGGAATCCAAACAAGGGTAATTTAGCTTTGGCTAAAAAAATTTGTGGATTGGTTTAGTGTTGGTTGGGTAAATTTTGTAGTGTTATAGGTTAAAATGGATCTTTAAGTCATCTAGGATTATTTTAATATCATACTTTTTGATTTTAATAAAATGGGCGAGTGACTCATAACCCTCATTTATCTATAATAAAAAAGAGAGAGAGATTTAAGAGGACCCCACAACATTTACAAAGCTCTTACTAGCTAGATAAACTATTAACAACTAAGAATGAACCTCAAAGAGTAGGGACACAATACGGGTGACCAAAAACATAGAAAAGAGATCCACAAAATGAACCCAATAAACTATAAACCAGAAAAAGAAAGGGAAATATGTGAGCAGATAACCTAAAAGGAAGATTAAAAAAATAAGATCCTCAATCCTCCCACAACTGAAGTTAGGGTTACGTAAAATGCTAAAAGTTAAGCATCAACAGTCCTTCCATGACTAGTAACAGTTTTGAAAAAAATCATCAATCTTGCACCCTACTTTTGGTAGGATATTTTTTGAAAAACAACATTTGTTGAGACCTCCCTTTTTGTTCCTTTGAACAAGATCCCAACCCTTCTTATTTCAGTTTGGAGAAACAGGTAGATAAACTTCAAGTGAGTCTATAATCATATCGATTTCAGCAATAGGAACTTTCACACTATTAGAGGGAGGGGAAGGATAAACCATTTGATTTCCTTCTATTTGATTAGTGTTCTTGGGAATAATTGGTGCCTCTCTTATATCCTAGGTTTCAAGTTAATTTGAGGGTGACTTTGAGGCCTCAATCATGGTATCCTCTCCCAACACAGTGAGGTGGGTATGTTGGAAATACATATGCCAAGACGTTTCCTTTTTTTTTTTTAAATTATTTCAATCTATGGTCAAATGGCCAGTGTCAAAGAAACTATGTCAGCTAAATGATAGGGCTTCATAGTCAAGAGGTTTAGACCATGAACGGTCTCTTATGTGTAGATTAATTTTAATATGAAGGTCCTTAGAGATTCCAATGCTAATAAGGAGTCTGGGTAAGGTAGTGTGGGAGAACAAGGTGGTCTCAAAGTTAATCACCAAAAACATGCCTATAGAGTTACCAATCATTGTAAGGGTAGATTTACATCAAAACTAAAATAGGATGTGGGGAAGGAGATACCAAATGGGTTTATCAATGAATAGCTAAATAAGGGAGTTAGAAAAGGGGGGCCATGGTTTGGACACTTGAGGGTGGTTATCTTAGTGCCAAAAATGATCTTGGATCATGACCTTGTCCTCAACATGATAAAAAAAGGGAAAGAATTTTTTTTTAACATTAAGGTAGATTTTTAAGTTACCTTTCAAGATAAATTTCTAATGCATAGAGAAATTCAAGGCTGTAGGTATGTGAGCTTTGGCCAAAGGTTGATGAACCAAAAAATGAGGCCACTTGAAGCGAACCATTCTTTAGTTTCGAACACATCTCGAGTCTCCTCCTCATTGAAGATAACTATAGGGGCTAAGGTTGCTAGATTAAGGGAACTTATCTCCATCTTGGGCACAATTTTAGGTTGTGAAATAGCTTTAGTAAATGAAAATGGGGTCTGACCTATTTCACATTCAAAAGGGTCTTAAGGGAGGGTTGTCCCCTACATGTCCTTGTTCCTATCTAGAAAATCATTACCTGATCATGATCTTGATAAAAGGTGCATTCAAGGGATGGAAAGGCTACATTTTCCCTCTAGATGTAGATCTAGAGACATTTCGCCAATCATTATTCCCCTATGTCAATGGCTAATAGTAACATCTATCAACTTCCCTGTGTTAAAGTGATGTTCAATCATTTTCCTACAACAAAAATGGTCGCACCATCTGTTTCTCCTTTGGCAAACAATCTTCCTTACATGAGCAAGCAAGTTCTTTCCTTGAATGATTAGGCATCTATAAAATTATTAGAATTTCTAAACTAGCCATGGGCAAGAGTGTTAGGGATTATCCACATAATGGTGCTAATGTAACTCTTGATGTATAGTGGAAATAAATTTTAAATAAAAAGGAAATCATTAGTATGTATTATATTCCATGTAAATATTGAAAAAATATTGCAAAAAAATATGTTGTAGAAAAAAAAATTCCATATAAATATTTAAATAATAAGAAATGAAAATAACACTCAAATATTAATATCACCTGTAATGGATACCACCCACTAACCAACACGAAATAAGAAGGAAAAAGATAATTATAAGATTAAATTTATGATAAAATTTAATTCCTCTTCAAATAAAAAAACCATAACTAAAGATTTTTTTCTTTGAAAAAATAATAAATAAATTATAAATAAGATATATAGAAGAAGACGCTCTCTATTTAATCTTAATTCCATGTATCTGAAACCAAAATATGCACTTAAGTCTGAGAGACCATACATATCAAAGGATCTAATTGAAAAAACACACACAATGATTCGATTTAATTTTTGTAATGGTATATAGCTAAGATGTGTCAAAAATGAAGGATACTTGAAAGATAGGAAAATTGTTGACAAATTGAGAATGCACATACAAGCATTGGAGAACCTTATATAGTGTATCTTGTGCTATTCAAATTACAGAGATAAAATGATATGAACTTAAGGAGTATCATAATTGAATAAATAGGTTATAAAAAATATCTTAAAAAGGGCTTGCAGTGTTACAAATAAATGGTCCATTTTTTCTAAGGTACCATGGTGATTTTTTATAACATGATCCTATAGTTCCCCTGACTCAAGGAAATCAGAACTCGTGCCTATACAATTATTGATAGGTTCCATACTAATGGAACTATGAATGTTGTGGCCAAAATCATCTCAATCAAATGGAGGAATTGTTAGGATTTAAGATTCATAACATTATTAATTGTTATATAGGTTTAAATATTTTAGATCTATTTTAGTATATTAGTTTATTTATTATTATCAGGAATTGTAATCTTGTAAGTTTTGTTATTACCCATGTGTATTATTTGGTAGGTTGTTATTTGACCTCCCTATTTATTAGGAGGAGTTTGTGATATCTTGATGGCTATATAATAGCCAAATTTATTGTATCAAAAAAATATGAAAACATAATATTATTATTGTGTGTTTATCTCCTTGTGTATTCAGCTTTTCATGATTTAATTTTTTTATATTGGCTCTCCAATTTACCAATAGTGGTATCGGAGTACCATATGGAATTTTGAGCTTGAATGGGGTAGATCCATTCTTATTCATGGATGCCCCTTATATATGAGTTCTATCTTTTGTTTTCTTTAAAATGCATTAGATTAGCGTAGAAAGTAAATGCAATTTTTATTTGTAATTTGGTCTATGTTATGTATAGACCTGTGAGGCAATATTCAATACTAGCAAACTGTACAAAATACTCAAGAAATATTCTAGATTAGCATGATTTTCATGCTCAACATCTATTCAATCAACATCTTCCAATAACATAGTGTTGTTTTTCCTATGTGAGATGGAGACATGAAAGTCTTAAGCATAGATTAAATGTTTATCTATTTAAATTTGGGTTATTCAATGCCTACTTGATCAAGGCATGGGTATATATATATAACCTACTCTAGGACATGGAATAAAAAGGAGCTTATTCTTTAATGTGTTTATTTTATTTTTAGGAGGAATGAATTGCATGTGACAAACTAGAGGATTGTGCTTGGATCGTGATAGGCATTGATCTAGTTATATGTTAACCATCGATCCTGAACGAGTCATAACACAATCTAAAAGATCAAGATCAGGTGCATTTTTTAGGGTGAGAATTTAAGCTGCACCTATTGTTTCTATATTAAGTGTTATTGTAATAAAAAACAAAGTCATCTTCATGATAAAATAGCTTCTCCCCATTACAACATTTTGTGATTAATTGGATATATTGATTTGGTTTTTAAAGCCTAAACCATATGTAAGTATTGAGACCGCCAAAAGCCACCAAGGAGACTTGTATGCCATGGAAAACCATTATAACACTTAGGATATCTCCACTTTCTACTTTGCCTTATTATAATCCCTCCATGATAGCAGTAACCCTCAGTTCGATGAGCTAATTTAAAAGGGACTTTTGGAATATTTCTTATTTAATGTCTGTTTCCAAGAAAGGATAATACGATTTATAGTGTGAATAAAAAGTTGAATTCCATAGAAAACATCTAAGTCTCTTAGAACATAATTATCATGCTCATTTCCAAGCTTGATTCTCACACCTCTACTCAAGCCAACATATACTACCACTAGCTATCCATAGATATTAAAAATTTGTAAGTCTAGTAAAAATAGTTTTTGGTTTAGTCTGAAATATTTCTATATTAAGTTGTTAGTTTAGTATTTTATTATTCCTATAATATCCTCTAATTATATTATAAAAACTTTAGCAAAAGAGGTTGTTAGTTTGGTCATAGAAGGCTTGATATAACCTTAGTTTAGGTTGTTTTATGTTTTGGGTCCATGGTTAAATTATTGTCAAGAGACAATTTTATGTCAAAAAGAGTCACAAATGCATTTTCACTTGTATGCAACATCCAAATTATAAGGAGTCTTATCATCAATAATTTGAATCACATTGGCATATCAGCTAAGTAAGGAAATTCATTTAATAGAGCCTAGAGGATACACAAAGGTTGGAGGATAATTGGTGTCATCTCATGAGTCTCATACAATGGGATCACATCATTGTTATGGTGACATTTTTAGTGTGTTTATTTTATTTTATGCATGGTGTGGTTTTATTATGTAGTATGGTTTTCAATAAAAATACTAAGCATTATTTTACACTATGGTATCTCTTGATGAATAACATTGTGGGGAGCAAAAGCACTAAAGTAGCACTTGGTTCTTGGAAAAGGGTTTCTAGAAATATAACAAACCACCAAAATTTATAAAATAGTTGAGACCTCATATCACCTCCAAGTTCATGTTCAACCTGAAAACAAAAATCCATAGGGGTTTGTGGTAATCCAGGGAACCATCGAAAGTGTTAAGTAAAGAGATGTACTCCTATCACTTCTAGGTTTGTGGTAATCCTAAAAAGAAAAATCAAGGTGTCACCAAGACCATGAAGCCAGAAATATGACATGCCACCTCAAAGGTGAGCAGGTTACATGAAGAGTGTAAAAACATTTTTCCATGTTTAAATTAAGGGGGTGATAGGAATTAATAAAGTTAATGGGTGAATGTTATGATTTTATATTCATAACATTATAAATTTTTATATAGGTTTAAAAAATTTAGACCTACTTTAGCATATTAGTTTATTTGTTATTATCAGGAATTGTAATCCCATAAGGTTTGTTATTACCCATGTGTATTATTGAGTAAGTTGTTATTTATCCTCCCTATTTATTATGAAGAGGTTGTGTTATCTTGATAGATATATAATATCCGAATGTATGTATTGAAAATATATGAAAACATAATATTATTATTGTGTGTTTATCTCTATGTGTATTTGGCTTTTCATGATTTAATTTTTTATATTAACTCTCCAATTTATCAATAGGAATTACCATCTCCATAAAGTCCCATAAAAATTAATAAAATTATAAAAAAAATCCCAATAAGATATAGTCCAAGCACATGTATCATTGGATCTTATCATAATGATTATCTGGTGTGGGTCAATCAATTTGACATTTTTAACTAGAAGCATTCCAAACACCTTTGTGGCTTTCAAATATAAGATTGGTAGGCATAACTATTCACCAATTTAATATTTATTACCACTTTCATTCTAACGATGCCACAAGGATATGTTTATGTACAATGGAAATGATAGAAACATAGAGTTCACATATCTCTTCTCTACATAATCTACAACAAAAATGAGATTTCCTCAAATACCAACGCCCTATTTGGATGTGTTAACATTATCTAAAATATTAGACACATAAACATGATATTCTCACATGATCAAGACCAATGATAGTAAGCATATAATTCATACATATATCCCTAAGATTTCCAATCTGTCAAGAAAGAAATTAGGATGAGTTTGTGCATGAAAAAGGGATGCAAACTCCATGATATAAAACCAAAATGTGCACTTAATTTAGAGAGACCATTATTATTAGAGAATATAATGTAAAAAAAACATGAGGATTCCATATAATTTCTCTATTGGTGTAGAGTTAATATATGCCTAATGTGAAATATAATGTAAATATTGGTCCACCATGCAAAATCGCTGACAAATTGACAATACATATACAAACACTAGATAACCTTATATAGTGCATATTTTTCTAGTCAAGTTAGTGAGATAAAATGATTGTACCTAGAAGAGTATTATAATAAATTAATTATATTCTACAGAATCTCTAAAACAATGATTACAATGTTACGAACAATGTTCCATTTTTCACAAGGTACTATGGTTCCTTTTCGTAGTATGATTCAGAAAAAATGTTATAATATTTAAAAAGCATGGAAAGACCACAATTTTTTCAAGGAGAGAGTATTTCACACTTGAATCACATATAAAATTTATTTGAAAAAGAAATATTAGCAATACATATAAGGAAATATAACATACTCTAAGCTTTGTGAAATTCAATTTAGAAGGTTTCCACTAAAACATGAAACTTGTTGGTTTAATTATGATGTCAATGCTAAGTCCAATATTATTATTAAGTCTATGTTTAATTCCAACAACTTGATGCAACCATGGCCTCTCAAAATATGGGCATATACATGTTATTTCTATATTTATTAATATGTATCAAGTTCCTTGCTTCTAATTTAGTCAACTATGTTTATGTCAAAGATAAAAGGAAGTGACAAATACAAAAAAAATTAATATGAGAGTGATGCTTTCTTGTTATGGTTCCTTTTAAATATGGGCACTAATATTTCACCTAGTACCAATAATACAACTTGGATTTTTTTTTAAAAACTCCTCATAGTTACTTTTAAATATAGTTAATAATATTTAACCTAGTACCAATAATATAACTTGGGATTCAAAAAATTTGATCTAATTAAATCTAATATCCATAAAACCAAAAAAAACAAGTATCATGATACAACTTTAGTACCTACTTGTAGGATAATCAAATGTTGTAACTAAATATAGACATAAATCAAAGGGTAATTAGTAATTGAAAAAGAATTAAATATCCATTTCTACCTATAGGCATTCAAAAAAATTGTTTTATAAATGTGCAAGAAATATGACCTGAGAAAATAAATGTTTTGAATAAAAAATAACATAAAACAATTGACCCTTGGACACAAGCATAACTATTTGTTTATAACGATGAACTTTATATGCAAGTATGTCTGAAAAAAATTTAGGTTGAAATGTTTGTGAAGAAGGTGATCTAGTATCTCATACTTGATGAGGGGCCAAATTAAACTGGCTGTGTTAAAAAAAAACTTGTATAGTTTTCTTAATCTTTACAAAAGCCAATGCTAAATGTTAAAGAGATAAATTTTGTACTAACTAAAACTATGGTTAAGTTGTATTTTCATTCTTATATTATCAAATATAATTATTAAATGGATAAAAGACTATAGAAAACATGAAAATAAAAGTATCTTAACAAAGGAATTCCTTGTAGATTGATTGATCAAACAAGAAAGTAGAATTGGTGAGCTGAGAGAAGGAGGAAGGGAGAGACATGTCTAGGTCACATTGATGAACTTTAAGGAAAAAAACAAGATGAAGACTTAATTTTTATGCAACTAGAAGATAGAAACAAGGAATGGGAAAAGGTGAAGGCACCAAGGAATAAAGGGAAATGTGGATACCTAAATAATAGGAAAGCCTGTTACACAACTTGATAAGCTTAAAGAAAATGGGGAATATGGCCCCCCTCGGGACATCTCACAATAGTATACTAGAATTGTAGAGGCTATCCTTGGAGAAGAGG
Source organism: Torreya grandis (assembly GCA_037957365.1). Lineage (NCBI taxonomy): Eukaryota > Viridiplantae > Streptophyta > Pinopsida > Cupressales > Taxaceae > Torreya > Torreya grandis. Next base: position 2,150,215 of record JARHVA010001634.1, on the reverse strand, counting down.
ACCCGAGATAGAGTCCATAATAAAGGATAGGGATATAATCATTTTGACTTAAATCCATGAGCATGATGGGTGTAATACACCATATTTTAAATAGTGCACAAAGGAAACAGTTTAGAATAAAGTAGCATAAAGCGACAAAGGGTATGGAGACAAAATGGTGATCGTAAAGGAATCATGGAATTAAAAAAAAATGAGAACAAACAATATATATGGATAACAACCACATAAAATGATACCAATATTAGCATAATTACATGCCATTTTGTGCCCAAGAAATCCAAATTCAATAAGAGGAGTGATCTAGATCATGAAGTCCCATACTCATCCCTAAAAAGGAACATCTCAGTGTATAGTAAGACTAGAAGGATTTTGTTAATAGGAGAATTTAATTCAATAACAACAAGAAAACAAGCCAACATTATGGGATGTAATAAGAAGCTAGAAATGAATCCTCTTTGGATGGAATAAGAAGAAAATCAGTAATGGAATAGGTCTTCAGATGATAGGCATGGGGATATCACACACTTTGGAGAAGAAATGATAGGATAATGTAGTATGCATTACTTAATCATTTACAATGGCATGAATAAATGAGGATAATCAGGAAATTACATGTCCATGACACATAAAGAGTAAACTGTAACTGATTATATTATTTACTCCCTGAATTCTTTACCTAGAATTGAAGAGATAGAAATAGAAGAAGCTTACATAGAACTTAAATCATATCACAACTCATTTTTTGTGAAAACATAATTAAAAAGATGCAATCAACAAGATGACCATACTAGAGTCAACCAAAGTAACTCATTGCATACAGGAAACATTCTCTTGATAGAGGAAAATTGGCAAACCTTTAAAGTAGCATCAAAAGTAAGATACAAGAAGGGGGAAATAAGGTAGTACATAACAATGGAATAAAATACATGAAAGTGAGAGGCTAATGAGCACCATTCAATATATACTAAAAATATGCAAGAGAGCAAACTTAAAAAGAAAGGGAGAAATAATTTCCTGACTAACCCATGGTATGATGAAGAATGCAAGGCAACACAAAGATCTCTAAAATATCCAAAAGGTATAATAAAAGCAAAGGAAAAAGCATATAAGAAAATGGTAAGGGAAAATAAATTAGATTATACTAGAACTCGAAAGAAAGAGTTTATTTACTTAGGAAAACATGAACCAAAAAGATTTTGGAGGAAACTTCACAAAGAAAAAAGACAAGTTAAAAATATCATAACAATAGGGTAGTGGTTCGAGTACTCAAAAAAATTATATCAAAATAAAATTGAACTAGATGCACCTCAAAAAATTAGTGTCAATATAGATCTTTTCACAATAGAAGACATCATGTAAGGGATTAAAAACATAGCAATAGGTAAATCCCATAACATAGATAACTTACAAGCAAAACATTTAAGATGGGGTAAAATATCATAGCACCTAAAATCAAATAAATATTCATCGAGGTGATCCAAATGGCATTTCTAATAGAGTGGATAACAAGCTTAACCATACCCCTATTTAAGATTGGAGCTTTGAACAACCCCTCAAATTATCAAACTATCATTGTCAATCCACTCATTGCAAAGCTATTTCAAAGTATGATAGAACACAAAATTAGTAGTTGGGCAAAAAACAAAAGACAGGTGGGCAAAGGGACAAAAATGTTTTAGGCCCAAACACTCTACTATTAATCATTGTGTTAAGCTTAGACAGTTAGTTGAAAAGGTGTGGGAGAAAATGGAGGAGGCATATTGTTTCTTCATAGACTTCAAAAAAGCATTTGACATAGATCCAAGGAACAAACTATGGGAAAAAATGGAGGAACTAGAGGTTCTAATGTACTACAAGGCGACAATTCATATATTATATGAACAAGTCAAGGATAAAGTCAAAACTCAGGAATAAAGCAAGGCTTCCCTCAATACCCTATTTTATTTGGGATTTACATTGATAAGCTAGAATATTGGGTAAACAAATTCATAGTAGAGGGGGTCTACCTAACTAACTATGTGGTAAAACATCTACTATATGCTGATGACTTAATCCTAATGGCAATGCCAATCTAAGATTTAAGAGATCATCTCTAAGCTCTAGATATCTTTTGTAAAGAATTAGGGATGGAAGTAAACATCGAGAAAATCAAAATTATGATTTTTCAGCAAAAAGGAAGGCACAACACACAAATTTTCAGTTTGTAGGAGGGTCTCTTGAAGTGGTGTTAGAATACAAGTATCTCAGCCTCAACTTTCAAAACAAACTTAAATGGGACACTTTCATAATGAAAAGAATACAAGAAAGATGGAGATATTTTGATGGGCTTCAGAACAAATGCTAAGTTATGGGACTAGAAGACTACTAGGGTTTTATTGGGTTACTTGTCACACTAGTGGTATTATATGGTTTTGAGGTGTGGGCTAGTGAGATAATGAACTTCAAATGGATGCAAATAGAAAAAATTCAAAAATGGCTAATCATAAACAATTTTAGAATCAATGACTCAGTCCCATATCAAACCATTCTTGATACAGCATGTACTTTCCCTCTAGAGGCAACCACTATGACTAGGGTATTATGTTAATTTAAAAATATGAAACCATGAAGTGTGACGAATGGCCCAGGGAATAAAGAGAAGAAGAGTTGCATATGAGGAATAACACCTAGATGAGGCAGAACCATAGGTGGATGAATAGATGGGATATCAACCTAATTATGTGAATGAAAAATTCAAAATGGTAATGTGGAGGGAGGGGACAAACAAGAAATGACAACATCACATCTTAATGTTCAATCCAAACTATGAACATAATGAAAAACCATATATAAGGTCTGAAATTAGTTGGAGGGAAAAGATCCTTATTGCTCAATTAATAACTAGCTCTCATAGACATCGATGCGAGATAGGGATATGGACAACCCCTAAGGAATAGTGGAATGAGAGAGTTTGTGTTTTTTGCATCACAGGGGTGGTTGAAATGGAGGAGCACTTCATCCTCAAGTATCCTCAATATGCGGACATACGAGCCAAATATATGGAAAATTTAAGCATTGGCTACAGGATTGATGTATTTGATGAAAAAAGATTTAAAATTTTGGGGGAGATGCTAACTCAATGGAACAAGAGGTAGAACAATGTTTTAAAAGATACATCAGATCTTAGGAATCGTTGACCGATTGGAGCATTAAGTGTAACTGGTGGTCCCTTAGACCATTTGGTGTCATGGACATAATTAAAACCATTTCATTTCATTTCATTGAAATAAATTGAGATGCTAGTTTTAGATGATTATAAAAGAAAGTTCAATGGAATTGACCAAGATAATGCCCTATCTGACAACCACCACAAAAATTTAGTAAAATACTCTGAGCTTCATCCCTGACTAAGCACTTGAAATTATATTTTCAACATAACAATAGCCACAAACATTTCTGTAAGTTTGATAGTGTGAAACCCTTTTAAAAAGGCATAGGACACAAAATTTTACTGCACGAATCTGATAGAAAAAATATTTCCAATGCATTGTGATGCATAGCTTAACCCATGGTAAAAGCAAGAAAATCTATAGTTAAATTCATTTCTAATCTTGGTGGCCTCTTACACCTTTAGGGACCATAAAACATTTTTTTAACACATTTGCCAACAAAAATAATTGAGCTTACCCCTGCTTTCCACCTACATGTTTTGGGAAGAGTAACAACATGCATTAGGCACTATTTCCTATCTGCAACCTCTCCTTCAAGACACATCCTCCATCCATCTATGATAAATATAACCTATATCCATGCTCTTGCGAAAGGAGTCGGAAAGAAAATAAAATTAATAAAACCAACTCATTGGTTGCATACCAAACCAAACCCATTATTCTCTCTTTACCAATAATGGGAAATTGAAAAAAATATTAATATCCATCTTCGAACATTCCTGCCGGTGACAAGAAAGTACACAAAATTACTTGAGGTTAAAAAAAAATAATACTAATAATAATAAAATAAAACAACACCATACCTATCCCTTTGAATAGATATAAATAACATCATTTGAAAAATACAATTAAACATAAAAGTAATTTAACTTTAGATTATATCCATTGGATCAAATAATCCTTATAAAAGGTTTTTAAAAGAGATTCTTTAGCACTATTACCACATTGTCAGTACAGGGGTTTTGAATTTGTTTTGGTAACAAAGTGGAACGGAATGAAGGGAAATCCCCTGCCCTGCATCCACTCTTGCTTCCATATGGCATTTACGAATTCCTCCTTTTTCAATTTATTTTTTCATAGTGCCTTAGCCTGCAGGTACCGCACGCTGAGAAGGGATGAGATCTCCCCATATAAACATTTTTATAATTAATAAAGATAGTGATGTGGGGGCGGCATTGCCACATCCCACGATAGTTTAATTAATATGTAGAATACAATTTCTGTGTCCTACAGGAAACGAAAAAACATCACTCTATTTGGTCAAACATTTTATGATCATCCACTACATTTTTGTGTTTTTCATGCATGCACATTAGGTAATCGAAAAACATTGTTTTCCAAAATTTTAAATTCCATCTTATTGATGGATTCTAATTCGCCATTAATTATATGATTAGAGAAAAATCAGTCATCGCACATACTTAGCATTTTGACTTAAGTTTATATAATTTTTCTGTCAAATTAAATGATTTTGTAAAATGGAAAAAATCATTTTGGGTGGTTGTTTCCAAAATATTTTTCTTTTGTTATATTTGTGTCTGATATCATTAAAATAATAGGATTTTATAAATCAATTTTCGAAGTTTCCTTAAAAATGTATAATGGTTTTGTTATATATTTTCTATATATAATTATTTAAAGTGTGAATGAGAATGTGCTTTACATTTTTTTAATTAAATGGAACAAATTTTTTTGAGTCAAAAGTGAGTAGATGAGTGTGAAATAATGTGATTTTGTTATATGTTTTTCATATATGATCATTTAAAGTGTGAATGAGAATGTGAATTACCTTTTTTTAATCAAATGGAACAATTTTTTTTGAGTCAAGAGTGAGTCAATGAGTGTGAAATAATGTTTATAAATATATTACATTTGTATCTACAATTTAAATAATATCAATGAAAATATTATTTTTGAATAAAGCCTTTGTCCAATCAAGGATGGCTCATCTAGACCATTCTCTATTCATATACCTCAATTTTTACATAACTTGGTTATATCATCATTTTTAGTTGGGTTGCCATCGATAAAAGATAAGCATTATTATCTTTATGCCCTAGCACTTACATAACATGGTCATATAATTGCTTCTAATGAGATGGCTATCAATAGACAACAAGCTAAGACCTATTAATCATGGCATTGTAGAATTGATAACAAACTAAATAAATGATGTAATATAAATATATTATAATGGGTGTGTATGTAAGATCATGACTTACTCAATCGTTTAATAACATACATATATACATAAAATATTGAATATAAATATATAATAGAATATATAAGTAATTTAATGTTGTCATCCTACATTTGGTCCTCCCTTTTGCCTTGCATCCCTCTGCATCCCCCAAACCCAGCTCCCCACTACCTATACACACATCACTTACAAACATTCTTGTGATATGGAGTGGATATAATCATAACAACATTTAATAAGGTAGATATCATATTGTATATTTATATTTAATGTTAGCTTACAAATTTATATGAATATATTTTTTCAATGTTATTAAATCAAAACATTATTTGAATGTAAAGTTAAACAATAATTTTCTTTGTTATAATGATGTCAACATAAATTTTAGGTGTTTGGAAGTTGAATATATAAAATAAATTTAGAAAAAATATTATTATTTATGATAATATATTGACATATTATATGTTTTAAAAATTGAATGATACACATTTTTATCTTAAAAAAAATTTACTTTTATTTATTTTAATAATTAACCCAAAAAAAAAAAATAATAATATATTTATAAATTTTAGAGAAATGAAAAAAGAGGAGGAAACAAATAAAAAGCAGATACAAATCAGAGGGAGCTGGGAGCGGTTTTTTTTTTTTTTTTTTAAAAAAAACTCTTCAAAGCTTTTAATAGGCATTGATTTGATCCAAGGTACAAAATTCAATACACCACAAATTCCTATGGTGAGTTTTCTCTGCTTTGTTGAAGAAACCCAATCTGTTAAGGCTGAATAAATGTTGATGATGATGACCCTTCAATGTTCTGTTATAGAAACCCAAATTGTGTTGAAATGTATCCTGTAGCCTGGATATTTGGCAGCGAGTGTTACTGTAACAAAAAAAAATCGTGAAGAAACAACATTTTTGCATATAATGAATTAACTTAATCTTCTCCTTTTAAATGTAATAGGAGCAGATTAATTGCAGGCGTATTAACAAGAACAATTTTTTAAACGGTGTTTTTGCAGAAACAGTTTAAATAGGGATAATTGCCAATAATAAAATTAGAGATATTTTTGTAGAGTTTCTCTTTTAAAATATACATTTTTACCAACGACGAATTATGAAAACTTCAACTATTTAATGAAATTTTGATAGCGTTTTTGCTTAGAGGTTGAATTATTTATCAATAAAATTAGAGAAGCCTTCAAATCTCCTACTCCCGATAAACACCAAATTTTCTAAAGCTCTACTTCCCTATTCCCCAAAGATTTACAATCATGCTCAGCGAATGTTTCGCAACATAGGCTTAATCCACCCAATGCAGTGAGAAAAGGTTGCGTATGAATATAATTACAGTGTTAAATTATAGTGGATTTTCAAATACATGGATATTCACTTTATGCCATAGATATTTACAACTAAAAAGTTAGCAGTAAACAAAATAAAAACTTTTCCTTTGGTTGTATCCAATGATTTCGTCCTCGGATATAACATTTTAGGGAGTTTTTTTTTAAGAAATCGTTTTCACAATAATGTAAAGTAGAAAAATACTTTTTAAAAATTATAGGACAATCAATTTGTGATCCTTTTTATTATATTTTTTTGGCAAAAAACAGCAATTTATATTTACTGTGAATTTATGGGTGAAAGCCAGTTCAATTAATGGCGTTGTTGAGTAAATTTATATTATTGTTTATAGAATTATGAAAAATATTTTTTATTTATCAAAAAAACATATAAATTAAATATGTTTTTATCTTAACATTTAAATTTTAAAGATTGATTTTTAATGAAATCTCAAAAATTCAATCCTTATAAAACTTTTACATTTCTCTTTCATTCTTTTTTAATATATGTTTAAAAAGTAAAGATACTCATAACATTCAAATCATGAAATAATAAAAATAAAATATATATCCCATATCAAACATTTCTCTCCCTAATTTATTCATTATTTTTATTAAAAATTAATCTTCCTAATTAATTCACTGTTTGATTGATTCACTTCTATTATTATTAGTAGACCTTATCGTCAGTCCTTAAGTAATTGAATTTTATGTATTTTTATTTAATTATTTTGTTAGAAAACATAAGATTAATTTATAAATTATAATTAAAAAATATAAATTCCATGTTTACTACTCTGCTGGGCTGATATTGTGTGCAGTTCACGCATTTTAACTGAATACTGTTACCCTGCGTACAGTATAAACGTGAATTTTAATGAGACAGAACGTGATTGTCTTCAAAGTATTCTTCCATGTATTCAAACTGTTATATAAAGGAATGGGTTGGGTACATTCAATTGGGATATGCTTTGATCAGAATTTATATTATTATTATTTTTTTTAAACGTTCCTCATAACTTTATATATTTGTTACTAAATTCAGTCATATTGTAAGCTATGCAAATAACCTTGGTGATTTCAAATGCAAGATCAAACTACACACAGGGCTATGTGATCGTGATGGTTACATAACTGTGCTATCATAATTTTGGATGTAAATTTCTATTTTCTTTTCAGTTATATGTCTAGTGTTTTAGTACGAGTTGATGGGATGCCCTTTTTTGTTTATTTATAATTTAGGTATGGGGGAATTGAAAAGGAAATGTAAATATTTGGTTTATTCAATTTTGTACGGAAATTTATGTTACCCAGAGAGAAAAACAAAAACTGATTCATTGTTCAATTTTTGTAGACACTTCACTCCTAAACTGATTTGTCACAATATGATAGCCATTTCCATGATCATATTTATCAGACATTTCTCAAAATTCATAACCTAATTACGTTATTATAATCACCCAGATAACTTTTCTCACAATTCATAACCTAATTACTTGATCACAATAACCAGATAACTTTTTTCGCTTATTTATTTTTGGAACGTGAAGTTATACATTTTACAATTATAAAAGTTTTATTAATTTGAAAAAATATGATTTAAATATAAATTTATAATTTTATTACTTTTTTTTTATGAAATAAATAATAAAAAATCTAAATAAATAAAAAAGACTATAGGGATCAATTTTTTTTATCAATTATAAATTCTGCTGGCAAGATAATGTTCAGCGAGCCGGCAGCGCACGGAATTATATGTGTTACTATTTTATACATTTCAGATGAATGTTTTAATCTGATATCAATGTTTATTAATTTTATTTTATTTTAAATTACAAATAAAACATTTTCAATGGATTCAATTTTATAGGATGTTTGTTGAATCTACATTATGTGTTTGCAATCTTACCGATAAAGTGAAAACTTAATCGCTAATTGTCCGGTGCAAAATAACTTTGCTAATATATATATATATATAAATATATATATAAAAGACCGACTTTATTTTACGCTTGAAAGGGTTTATATTGAAGTAACACAACAACTTTTCTATATTTATTGTTATTGATCACGAAGAGTATCGTGTAAGTAATTTTTAAAAAAAAAAAACTTTTATTCCATATAAGGATCTAATATTATTTGATGGAAGTGTATTTATTTATTTATTTTTATTTTTATTTTTTTTTATTTTTTTATTTTTCTATTTTTGTTTTTTTTTTATAGAGTTTAGAATTATGTTAGTTATAAATTAAATATTTATAATTTATATATAAATAAATTAATAATTTTTAATTTAGATTTTCTTTAATCTACTAACCTTGTATGATTTTATATAGATAGAAGAAGAATAAGGTTAGCATTAGGATTTTATAGAATAGTTATAAATAGAACAAGAACAAAGTATTATTAATAAACATCAATGAATTATATAAGTAATTGATAATATTCTCTAAAATTAATTTGTGGATAAGTATATACTAATTAGTGCTTATCAATAAATTATAAATAAATATTACAAATGTATGTTAAAATAATATAATTTTGTACCAGTAATTAAACTTTATAAGTGGGACCTCAATGAGATTTTGAATTGAACGTGTTTCCCTTGACTTCAAACAATTTTTATTTTAGAATCATATTTTGTACTACAGAGTGAGGAGTGTAATCTTAGATTAGGTAATTAGTGAATTTCATCTATGTTATATTATGGAGGCAATTTTGGAATGTACCATACAATTTAAAATTTCCTTTAGTGCAATATTTGTATGCTTAGCTATAACATTTTTCTAAGAGTATATGGTAAATTATGTTGAAATTGAATACATGTTTACAAATCTATTCATCTGATTGTTAACAAAATATCATCCATTATCTGTTTTGAGATCATGATTTTTTTTTCTAATATGATTCCAACAAAGGCCTTGAAAATTTTGAAGTGCTAAAAGAATTTGCTTTTCCTTTTCAAAAAGTAAATGTAAATTCTACAAGAGAAATCATCAATAAATGTAAGCATGTTATTGTATTATTTAAAAAAACATTGGAAAAGGACATAAGATCATTGTGAACCAATTATAATTTGTCACTTTTCCTTATGGATTTTCCTTTGCGAAATGGATCGCTGAGTTATGTTTCATGTGAACAACCTAGAAAAACATTATATTTGGAAGAAATTTTTAGTAAACAATGTATAATATTCACCTTATTCTACATGCAAGTTTAAATATCTTATTTATTAGTTTTCATTATTTTATTTTTCTATTTGATTCTCTTTTCATTTTTTAGATCTACAAAAAAAATTTACATATTAAGATTCAATCTCAAATTTATTTGTTTATTTCAAATAACCAATATGATGCTCACACCTTGTGTTTATAAAATCTTGGTTGATCAAAAAATTAGTGCACATAGTGGGTTACTAAAGGATAAATAAAATTTATTACATATAAATGCCTTACACTAGCTAGTATGTTCTAACAGTTGTAACACTTAATGAGCTATCCTTTTAGGAAAAATAGTTATCAATTTTCTCTAATACATGGTGTGAAGGGTATTGCCTCAATATTTAAACATTCATAAAGTATTGTATATGGATCTTAGATTTTATGTACCTCATGATATATAAGAAATGTTCACATTTTTTATTAATTTAAATACTAATCTTCTCTGCCATTTAATATTTTAGTGCATAAGTAAGTGGTTAGTCCTAAGAAGTTAATTTCTATGTACCTCCGAGATAGGATAGTGTGGTTACAAGAAGGCATAAATCTTTGTAGTCAATGCACTTTATATTTTTTCATTATTTAATACATTGGATTCATATTTTAGAGATCCTATAGAACAAACACACATAAGTATAATATTTATAAAAATAACTATGGATACCTTTGGTAGATATGCATTGTTTTAGTATTCTCTATTCAACTTCAATAGTAGTATTTCCTACCCAAGTTTAGTGGTAGTATAACTATTTAGATTTACAATTTTTTAAAATAAAAATACATTAAAATGGAAAATCATAGAGCATTGTTTTGGAATAAATGGGGTTATCATATTTTATTTTGATTTATATAAGATCGCCACAGAATACTATTTAAGTATGGATTAAAAAATTATTTTTATGAGATATAAGTGATTACATTATTTTTATTTTCTCATAAAAATAAAAATTTTAATGGTATTTACTTTTTTTTTGAAAAAAATTACATACAAAATTGGTTTTAAATTACAATTATAGAAATATTTTTTTGAAAAAGATTATGGTGCATTAGCCATATTGACATTTGATAGTATAATTGAATGGCATGAATACAAAGAGGCCAAAATCAAGCTTAGATGTTGAGTATTAGCCACATCTACATGATATAAATTTAAAAAAACCACAAATTATAATATGAAATATCATTGAGTGAGAAATAGTCTAGTTGATAGCCATGGTGGATATGAGGTTAATAGTGAAATAAATACCACAGGATATAAAATGAAAATGTGATCAATAAAGCAAAAGCCATAAACCAAAAGGTAGCCAAAGTGAATTGTATTTAGAAATAATCTAGTATGATTTGATGAAAAATAAATATAAGATTTACAATTCATAATTGAAAATAAATTAAAGGTGGTTCTCAAGTGTATAATATGAATATAAAATGCATATAGAAAACTATGTTAATAAAACATAATAAACCATACGACATATAAAGAAATTAATGAAAACAAAAAAAATCTGTAAAAATCAAAAAATCATAATAAAATGGGAATCAACATTCCTCAATTTAATGTGACATATACAATTAATGGTGAAATGGTTCCAAAATTTAATTGCTACTAGAACTATACAAAGAACAAGGTATAAATATTTAAATAATGCATAAAATGAATAAAATGATCAGCCCAAGGACGATGAGGACAACCTTGGTTTCTAATTTTAAAAGTAAGGTACATGTAGAAAGACTCTCAGGGTTTTCTCACGGTCGATAACTTGAAATTTATGATAAGTGGAAAGGATCACATATTTTTTTGGTATCAATCTTTCTCTAGTTAAATTAGATGATGTGAAAAATTTATATTTGGTCTATAATGGGATTGTGGTTTGTGACATCTACTCCTTATATTATTCCTCTCCACTTTTTTGTGAGTGTTAAGTTGTGGGATAGGAGAAGTATGATATCATTGTGTATTAACAAACTGAGGAAGAATAATAAATATACATAACATAAATATTATTCTATTTTGCCTGACATTCTCGTAGTATAACTTGACATTGGTTAGTGTGATAAATAGAGGGAGAAATAGTTATTTACCCAAGGGGCTCATGACAAAGCTTCTATTTTAAATCTTGCTAAAAATAGATTTAATGCTCCACATTACTATTCAAACAATATTGAGAACATCTTTAGTGACTACATATTGTTCAATATATAAACTAATCAAAGTATTCGTCACTATCCCTTTATAGACATGTCCAATGAAGGTAGTTGCGAGTTGAACATAGCATAAAATCATGTATTCATTTGATATCATTTCTATATTATACAAAGACTAGTACAATAATCAAAAGAACTTCACAAACCCTAAACATATGTTTTAAGACCTCATCACTCCTTTTACACTCGTTAAAATTAAAATTATGCCAATTAAATATTAAAACTTTGGAATGAATGGGATTCATAATTAAAAAAAAGGAATACAGGCATATAAATTAAAAGTTGAAAATTTGTGTTTGACCTTCTCTTAAAAATCAATTCATGATAAATATAATATTTATTCATGATCAGAAGTTATAATTTCTCTTTTTCATTAGTATATATCTTTCCTCTATGACCATAATAATAGAAGATGAAAATTTACTAGAATATCACAAAAATCTCATTGATATAGATGACAATGCCTATTTATATAATTCACATTCATAAGTAACTTTTTATTATACTTGAGGTTAAGGTGTTTACCCATAACCAAAATCTATAAATAATCGCAGTAGAGAAATTCACCAACTATGAGGATTCCACAATGTCTATACAATAATTTCTATACCTATGGGTGTGTATGTATATATATGTATGTGTGTAGTTTTTATTTTAATTTTGAAATCTATTAGTAAAATTAATGCCTTTGTCATTTCATATTGAGTTCCCAAACCTTGATCTTCACTCTAATTTGTTTTGATAGTCTGAATATTTGTACAATAAATAAATGGGTGAATCCATGAATAAAAGATGAGATCATATCACTTGGCACAATTATATTGCATGGAGTAATATAATTAATGTATTGATTATAAGATCACTACTAATCTCCTTATAAGATGTAAAAGTGGTAGTTAGATTAGCTTATTTTGAAGCATTTATCTTAGAATTTTAATTGGAATCTTAGTAGCCTTTGCTATAATATTTGAATCAATTGTTTTAAATGCATTATGTGGATATGAAACCTTGTTTGGTAGTTAAAATCAGATGTAATCACATGATTAACACTAGAATATTTTTAGTTCTTTAAGTATGTAATATGATTTTCCAATGATGTGATCTAGGGATTGAAATTCATTTTCAAGTCTTCTATCAATTTGCTCATAAGAATGATTTGATATTTTATCGAGAGGATCATAAAATAGTTTGTTAGACTATTCATCTGAAGATAGTTTACGATTTATATGAGTAGTTAGAGTGGAAGAGTTTTGATATGAAAGAGGATTGTAATTGCCTCCTTTATACCCACATTTATAAATTTACGTTGGTCAATTTTTTTAATTTTAACCTATTTTGATATAAATTCTACATTAAATATTTGATTTACTCTTTATTCTTTTGATATTTGTTCATTTTCTGTTTATGTTTCTTTCTTGAACTTGTTCTCACTTATAAGTTATTTCTCTTTTGCATTGTCAAAATGCATTATCTCTTTCATTTCATCTCAACCTAAATAAGAGTGTATATAATACCAACCTAAATAAAAATATATATAATACTCCCACGACTTCTACATTTTTACCAAAAAAGGATAGATGAGCATATTTGTAAGACCTCTTTTTAGTGGTTAATTTAATAAACAATTTATATGCTATTTTTAATTTTTTTAAATAATATTTAATGATGTCAACATATTTCTCAATGTTTATTTGGGTACTTGAAAGTTAAGTGCTTGAACAAATTTAAAAAATTAATCATTATTTAAGAATAATATATTTACATATCATATGTCTTCACTTAAAAGCAATATAGTATATGTATTAAAACTAGAATTATTAGGAGTTGGATCATCCACAATTTATCGATGGAAAATTTTACTTCTATTCGTGCAATAATGAATTTGGTAAGTACATTAAAAAATATATTTGATGCATAAATTTCAGAGATGAAAAACCAAGAAAACAGATACAAATCACAGAGAGCTGCCAACAACAACACCACCTAAATTGTAAAATAAATAAATAAAATAAATCTTAAACATTTTAACAGACATTGAATTTGACGTAAACAAAAATTGAAGGAACCACAAATTTGATGGAAAATGCTCGAATAATAAATTCGAATAAATGAAAATGGAGTGGGTCCAATAATCCAAACAACGGAAAAAGGTTTTCGCTTTAAAAATAATTTTTTGTTTGACCAACCTCAAAATTAAACACACATTTTGCAATACATGTGGTGACTTTCAATGTTTTGTTAAAGAAATCCAAAGTGTTAAGGCCGAATAAATGTTGACGATGGTGACCTTTCGGTGTTCTGCTATGAAACCCAGATTGTGCAAAAAAAAATTCTAATATTCGGTAAATATTTGGCAGCGAGCGTTACTGTAAAAAAAATAATTAATTAATTAATGGACTCCTCTTATTTATTTCTCCTTTTTTCTATAAACACACCCTGCTCCGAATCTATTACTTTACTTTCATCGCATTAGAGATGTTTGAATAGCATATCCTTAATGAACTTCAAATATAAACTGGATAGAATTATTAGTTAGAATCACTTTTGTGCTTTACATGATTTTTGTTCATCTTGATGTTGAAGGAGCAGCGTCTGGGTCCCATTTCAATAAATGTCAACAATTAACATTTCTAAGTACCTCTGATTAGATTTAGGTATCTACAACACCAAACAATAACCAAACTATCTTTATATTTGTTAGGCCTCTCAAAGTTTTTTTTTTTTAACAACACACTGAAATAATTGCAATAATTTAGGCATGCAAACGAAATTCATGCATTATGTGTAACATAAATATGAGTGTTTCAACTAATACTTTAATGAATGAATTTTTTTTTTAGAATACTTGTAATTGCTCAATAGTTTCCAATAAGTAACATGAATTCTCTTCTTTTTTACTTCTTAAATTTTTAATGAATGAAAATGCAATGTATATTTACAAATAAATTGAATTCAGAGTTTATGACTCTATTGGCACTAAATCAACCTCTAATAATTCAAAGCAAAAAAATGCAAACACTTATTTAGATAGCCACCACATTACAATTTCAATTCATCCTAGAAAAATATTGCAATCACACAATTTTCCACATGGACTCTAATATATTGAAACGTAACCAAGGAAAATAATTGTAATCATATCAATTTTATATCGATCAGTGAAAATATAGGAAATAATACTACTCTTCTTCCTTGAACTGGAATAGTAATTAAAAGACTCAAATTGTGTAATTAATAGCCCAAATTAATAATCATATTTAACATTAAATAAAATTCTTATTAATAAAGAGAATATTTTGAATAATATTATTATTAGAATTCAATTTCATATTTAACCATAAAAGGGGTTATAGCCTTGATATTGACAATTAAATAGACCAAACCCACCATTCATTGAAGGCTATACTTTTTTAATCTAATTTTAGTTTTTTTGTGTTCTCTTATAATTCAATAGTCTATATAGCATTCTAGTTATTTGATAATCTATTTTATAATAACAAATTTTGAACTTAAAATTAATCAAAAGTGTCCCTTCAAGGACTTATTCCATGCTTTCTTGAAATTTATATATTTTTTTTTCTTTTTTTTAATTAATTTAGATTTTTAAAACAGTTATCTTGACTTTCGTATTATCAATTGATACGAGTCTTCATATTACTCTTAATGAATATCTTTTTAAGTATTTTTTTTCCTCATAAAAAATGTCAAATCTAAAATTAATCACATGAACCCATTTAAAAGATTATTCCATTCTTTCTTCTAATTTATAATTATTTTCTTTTTCTTTATTCAATTTATATTATTCGAATACTACCTTAGTTATTATTTTCATTACTGAGAGTCTTCTAATGACACTTGGTGTGTGTTCTTTTAAACGATTTGGGCTCTCATAACAAGTGTTAAAACACGGCCTACTTTGATGCCTTATTCCATGCTCTCTTCTAATTTACAATTATTTTCTTTTGCTTTAGTAAATTTAAATCAATACTACCTTGACAATTAGTGCCGGTCAATTAGTGCGAGTCCTCCTCTGACATGCACGGCTATGTCTCGGCGAATAATATTTATTTTTTCAGACCATAATACACGGCAGCAGGACTTCAATTTATCTACGGCATTCAAGTCATCGTTCATATACCCACGGCTCTACAATTTCTCAATGCAACCGAGGAAAATAATTGCGATCCCAAAATTATTCACATGGATTCTAAATTATCCAAATGAAGCCAATAAAAGGAATTGTAATTACATGCAATTTATATCCCATTGCTAGCAATCGAAAGGATTAGAGTACAATATTAATGTGGTAAAGTTTGTTGGCCGTGAGCCTGTGCACTACTATTCTACAGCGATAGTCATTTCCACTGCGACTCGAACCGTTGAGCTATTCACACAACTGATCGTCCAAACTAAATAGTCAAATCCTGCGTGTACGTTTTTTCATGAAGAATAGCCTCTTCTCTATTCTACCACCGCTAGACTCCAAGTTTGTATCCATTCAACTAAACGATAAGTCAAGTTTGAATTCGCTTCCGTAACATGGACTGTAAGAGAATTTTTTGACAAGGTTTTCTTCCTTGACTACCCTATTTGCTCGATTGCTTAAATCCGAGAGCAGAACCAAGGCTATGTGCCAGAATCTAAAGCCATCACTAGCAAAAGTGGAAGCTCTGAAAATGGCGACAAGCAGAATAACCCGTTTCAAATATTCGTTCATAGCGTTTGCTATGGTTACTCTGCTACATAAATGCCAATCATTGACATTGGACGGCGGAGATATCCTTCCTTTGGGGAAATCCCTGACTGGAAATCAGACCATATTGTCAAAGAAGGGCACGAATTGGGATTTTTTAGTCCCAACGGAACGAATCACTATTACATTGGCATCTGGTATGCCCAAATCTTCGAGAAGATGGTTGTTTGGGTGGCTAACAGGGAGACTCCTCTCATAAACATGCAAGGCGTTCTGAAATTTACGAGTGACGGTCATCTCAGACTGTTTGATTCACGAGGTCGATCAATTTGGTCATCCGATAACACCATGAAAGCCTCCCGTGCAATGCTGTTGGAGTCTGGCAATTTCATTATGTCAGGGGCCCACAACAGTTCTGAGACTGTTTTTGAGAGTTTCAGATATCCAGGAGATACATTGTTGCCTGGAATGAAAATGTGGAAAGGCATGAAACTAACTTCTTGGAAGAGTTCTGCAGATCCTGCACCTGGGCCTTTCTCTTATGCGATGGATCCATCCCCAGGAAAGACGCAGTTTATGATGCTTTATGACAGCAGTGTTCCATATTGGTCAACTGGAGAGTGGGTTGGAGACCATTTCACAAATATGCCAGGCTATGGTGGAGTTGGTATTAAATTGGAGTTTGTAACAATTTCTCCTTTAATAATGTACTGCACATTTATAACCAGCACGGTAATGGATCGGGTTACTATGAACAACAATGGCGAATTGGGAAGGTACCATTTGGCTGAAAATGGTGGATGGAGCCTAAATGGCATCACACCCAGAGATCAATGCAATGTGTATAATGTATGTGGTGCTTATGCAGCATGCAATGCCTATGCAAATCAAATGTCCTTGCGGCACGAAATGCCTCTGATGTTTGCAAATGTCTGGAAGGTTTCAGACCGAAAGACAATCTCGCTTGGGATACTCAAGAATGGTGGTCAAGCGGTTGTGTTCGGCAAATTCCGTTGCAATGCGCTGCTAGAAATGGCACTACAGATGGTTTCATGCAACTGAAGGACAAATATCTGGACGACAATCAAGCCATTTCATATATTTCAATACAAACGCTGGAAGGATGCCAGTCTGTGTGTCTGAACAATTGTTCCTGTACATCGTTTGCTGTCACTAATTCCACTCCTCCCGTTTGTCTATTGTGGGTTGGGGATTTATTAAACGTGCGTGACGAATACGACAGCAAATCGGTGTTTCTTCGTTTGGCGGCTTCTGAGTTGCGCGAGTCGACATCCAAGCCCAGAAAGAAATCGGTTCCGCTTTCTACTTTGCTTCCTGTGGGAGCTGCTGGTCTAGCTGCAGTTTCGGGTCTCCTGTTGGCAGTGTTTAATATGAGGAAACGTCGAAGGGTGCGAAAGAAGGCCGCGGAGGAGGACGACGTCCCAACGTCGCTCAGAACATTCACTTTCAAAGAGTTACGGATTGCAACCAAGAATTTCAGCCATAAACTGGGCAGTGGAGCTTTCGGCTCTGTGTTCAAAGGAACTCTGCCAGCACAAGCAGAAAAACAATTTCGTGCTGAAATAAGCACCATTGGTAACATTCAGCATGTGAATCTGGTCAGGCTCTGGGGATTCTGTGCAGAGGGATCAAAAAGGTTACTGGTGTATGAGTACATGCCTAACGGCTCTCTGAATTCCATGTTATTCCATAAGAAAGAAGAAGAGAAGGTGTTGAACTGGAAGACTAGATTCCTGATCTCATTGGGAACTGCTCGGGGATTAGTTTATCTCCATGAGGAATGCCGAGATCGTATCATTCACTGCGACATTAAACCTGAAAACATTCTACTGGATGGCGACTTCCGCCCAAAGGTGGCTGATTTTGGTCTAGCAAAGCTTGTTGGCAGGGATTTCAACCGCGTACTCACCACTACGAGAGGAACTCGAGGACATTTGGCTCCAGAGTGGATCTCTGGCCTGCCAATCACTCCCAAGGCGGACGTATATAGTTTTGGCATGACACTACTGGAATTAATATCAGGCCGAAGAAATCTGGACTTGACCGTCCAGAAATCGAGTACGTATTACTTCCCTCCGTGGGCTGCAACTCAAATCCACAAGGGAAACCTGATGGGTATTGTAGATGAGAGGATATCAAAAGAAGCAGATGCTGAAGAGGTGAGAAGAACTGTTACGGCAAGTGTGTTATGCATTCAAGAGGATGAGAATGTTCGGCCAAACATGGCTCAAGTCGTACAAATATTGGAAGGGACAGCGGAGGCTGATGAACCACAATTTCAAGGGTCTCTTCATATACTACGGGACCACGAAGAAGACGACGAAGATAGTGAAAGTTTTGTTTGATATCGTCCTCGGTTGATGGTGACAGACGCCCGGCGCCTTGCAACAGTACGAAGTAGTTTATACCATATAATACCAGGTCATTTAGTTTAATGTGGCAGTTGTGTAATTTTATTATTGAAACTATTCAGGATATTATATATTACAAAGAAATAATAATATATGAAGGAAGCAATCCATTTTATTTAGGGTTCAATTAGTGTAATAATTGTTTTTTTTTATAATTAAGAATTGAATAAATAATATAGAAGTTATAAAATAACATATGAAGGAAGCAGTGTATTTTATTTAAGGTTTAATTAATGTAATAGTTGTGTAATTTTGATAATCAAATTTTGAGTAAATAATATAGAAGTTATAAGGAGGTCATTTTATGAAATTTATAGTTGAATAAGTTTTGGGATAGTCTATTAGATTTGGATTCTCTTAATTATTAAAAAAATAATAAAAATATAATATATAAGGTGTAGTTTTGATAACAAGTTTTTTAAAGTAAAGGAAAAAATAAAAACCTAAGTTAAGGGTTAGGGAAAGGGACTAATTATTCGATAGGGTCCAATAGTTATTATCTTTGTTGTGAAGAGAGTTTCCAATTATTATTAATTCATTCTTCCTTTACCTGAGCAACATTATATTTTAATTTTTATCTTATCATTGTTAATGTAAACAATAAAAACAATAAAATATTCTATTTAAAATATTATATATCTATTCAAATTAATTTAACCCTATTTCTTTCAATAAAATATATACCCAATCAAATTCTTATAACTTTATACAAATATCACATCCTTTTATCAAAACTTGTAAGTGAACATCATGGGTAGTCATTAGTGCATACATATTCAAAGCTCCAAATTATTTATATTTTAGCCTTTTGGCTCTAAATTTTAGTTCCAAGTTATTCAAATTTCAACTTTTCGAATATATACATGCCTTTTTTATAATTATCTTGGGTTGGGTTAGTCCAAACATAATGAAGCATATATTATACAAGATTAATTTGGTGTCCAGTCCAAACAAGATGAAGTGTATGACGGAAAGACAAGGAATTTTAGGCCTCAATTCAATGTTTTTGATGGGAAATATTGTTGAGATGAACAAGATCATTCAACAAAGTAGCAAGGATATAATTCTACATTCAATTTTTGGTAACTTGTCCAATAGTTCAATCACTAGCTCTTCTTGAAATAGTTGAATATATGCAAAATTATAGCATTTTAGAGGGATTATGATAGGCGTGAGCATCATTCAGTAACAAAAGCCCAAAATATCTAAAGGACTTTCTAACCTATTGGTAACATTGCATTCACCTATTCATATTCTATGATTCTCATTGAAATTCAGGTATAACATATAATGAGATCTTTGTTTTCATTACAAGAAGGGAGAATTATTTATTAAAAGGATCATGTCTATAGGACACAATAAAATCACCTCTAATAGAGAACAAAATGATGAAGAAAGAAATGATGTTAGGCTTGAAAACAAAAATAGTCTTATACATGTTATGCGGGTGTCTAGGGTATGCAACTTTTGGGGATGACGCACCCATAAATATCCTCACAAGATTTGGATTTTACAATCCCTTTTGGATGATAGATATTTCCAACACTACTATTGTCATTCACTTGGTTGGCACATGTCAGGTGGCCATGGGCCATTTCCATTACCATTGCCAAGTACCAAGTAACACTTTGGTAATTGTAAAATAATTGGTGTTTTATGTTTTATGTTTGGTTGCAGTTCTGTTTCCAACCTTTGACTAGTATTTATCATTAAGTTCCTACTTTAAGTTATTCCTCACAACTTGGAGCCTCGTTTAATCCCATACTTTATGAAATGGTGGAAGTAATATGGTTTGTATTTTGTGCCACTGCCTCTCCATCTGTATGTGTTTCTATGCATACTAAAGGATTCTTGTTTTTTAGGGAAGAAGTTTGTGTACTAGGTTGGAAGTGAGGTGGTGTTGCATGTGCAAGAACTAGAGTTGATATATGAGATAATTTAAATTGGGTATTTAAACTTGGGGAGGCATGAATCATAACCTCTACACATGGAGGGAAAAAGTGCACTATGAGCTTGATTAAATCTCTCCAAAAATCATTTGTATGACCTTCCAAAATGACTTCCTTCTTGCATGGGCTCATCAATGGTACTATCATTTTTAATAGTCCCTATGCAATATCAGTATATTGATAAGATATTTAAATATTTGATAAAAATCGACATATTTTTTTGCATTTTTATGATATATAAAGTACATTTTTTATCCTATAAGACTTGATTATAGTTACATGTTTCATGTAAATGAAATGCTTAAAATAATTTGGTGACATCAATAGAGTAGTGATTCAAATTCTACTCATGTGTGGAGGCTCTCAATAGGTAAGGTGTATCTTTATGATTCGTGCAAGGACCACCCAACTCCGTGTTTCAAAAATCTTTACTCTTAATTAGTGATTTCCATTTAGGTATGATGGTTTGGTGGTTTTCATCATGTAAACATGGAAGCCTAAATGTGAGACTCAGAAGGTTGTCATTGATACACTTAAAAGAGTAGTAGAAAGTCATAGGTTGGTAGTAGGGTTTTGAAAGTAAAAGCTAATGTGTGCAACTCCTAAGATATTTTTGTGCTTTGGCCAAGCACATTAAGCAACAAGAAAGAGAGAAACTAAATTATACAATTTAGTTCATTATTAAAGGATCACTCATATTAGTAATTGTAACCTTTTTTTGAACGAGATACTCGATGTTCTCCCATCAGCACAAGGCAAAGACTCAAATTTAGGTATCGATTAAATTTTTAAATTAATTTAATAGCATTTATTCAAAAAAAACTCATTCTATTAATGAGCACTCTTTGGATCTATTTATGTTTCTCTCACTCTACATCTTGGTATAGCCCAGGTCTCTTCTGTTCCATCCATAGAATCTCCATTCCATATCCCAATGGCTCTCTCACTCCTTGCAACAGCTCTTCCACTCAATGAAATTTTGAATCCTCTTCCCTACTCGGAGGTCACCCTTTCTCTCACTTTACAGCTCGATGTAGCCTAAGTCTCTTCTAGTCTATCCATAAAATCCTTGTCCCTCTCAACCTAGTCTTGTTTTGTTGGTAGAGAACCGTAGGTATTTTCACTACCTATTTCTTCCTTGTTGGATTCCCCATCTATCCCTTAACTTCAAGCTCTTGGTGGTTTAAGCCTTCGATTGATCTCTTCCACGCATCTTGCTTTAGAAGGGTCAAATTCCCATTCGCTCCCCCCATTACATACAAGTGGGTCTTCTTGAGTGGATGATACCATAGCCACTTTGGGATCACTTGCTTTATGTTTTAGGTCCATGACGGATAAGTTTATTTCATCCACCTCTGGTGCTCAATATGCCTTCTTGGGGGAAAAAGGTTATTTGTATGCTAATCACCCTATTTTGTGGGAAACTCTAGATTTTGTTCCCTCTGTGGACAAGGGCTTCAGCATCAAAAGGTTAGTAGGTCTGACTATTTTTAATCCCAAATATTTTAATTAACTTCTAGTGCACCATCTAGATCTGTGCCCAAGCCTCTCATCCCTACCCCTTCTACAATCATGGTGGTCTTTGACAAAGAGCTGACCAAAGACATGATATCCCATGAGATTTTATTTGAATCTCATGGCATCATTTGTAGATTTGCCAATATTTGGCACAAACTTCAAGTACTCCATGCCTGAATCTTAGAAAATTGGCATCCCCTCCTTCAAGGTAACCTTGAGATTTACCCCAGTGCTAAAGGTCCTTTTATTGTTATTTTCAACAATTGTGAGGATAAGGATTTTATTCAAGGTTAGTTTTGGTGCTTGAATACCCATCCTTTTCTCTCAAAACCTTGGTCCTCCCATTTTAATCCCCTAACTGAACCACTACTTGAAAAACCAGTTTGGGTTCATCTTCCTTACCTCCATCTCCTTTTTTGGATTGAATCTAGCTTCAAAGCCATAGGTAACTCCCTAGGTAAAATCTTATTTATCGACCTTGACTCCAAAATTTTCTCTCATACCACCTTCACCAGAATTTTGGTTGATATAGATAATCTAAGGATCTATCAGAAAGTATTATTATGCAAATGGGTGATCATTCTTGGTTCCAATATATTGATTAGGAAGTTTTTTTGTTTTGTTGTTGTTGCTTCTTCAGTACAAGTCACTTGACTAAAGACTGCAAACTTCATAGAAGAAAGAAGGAATCTTCTTAGTGGTCAGAATTCAGCCCCACCCATCTCATTGTGGAAGCCCTCAAATCTGAGGATGATGATTCAAATTTGCCTCTAGTTGAGCCTAAGTTGGTTAGAATAGATTATGTCAATCCCAAAGTTTTAAAAGAAGCATATAAGGAAGAACCCCCTTTGTCAAAAATAAAGGGGCTCATTTTAGTTTCAAAAACCCCTCTTTCTTAGGGTCTCATTCCCTTCTTTGAATCATCACAGGCTGAACCTTTGGTTGAGGATTCAATGGCAAATAAATATTAGCCCTTAAAATTTGAAATATTATTACCCCTTGCCTTAGATCCTATGAAAGATGAGCGGGAGTGGATGAAAGTGCAGAAGAAGAAAAGTGGTAGAAGATAGGAATTCAACATGTCACTTTGTTTGAGGGGGAATACAAAAAAAGAAAAGACTTGATTTTATTAGCTATCAGAGGGTAGTAATTATTGCGCGATCCCTCTAAATCCCTCGAGGGAGACATGCTTTGGCTTTGTTTGGTAGAAACTTCGTGGAAGTTTCTTTGGTGTCTTGTTTAGTCCCTTTCCAATTTTTGGTGGAAGCCTCCTTTGTGAAGGGTCTTGGCAACCCATTTAGTAGCCGCTGGTAGAGGCATAATGTTTGAGTTATATTGTTCATTTTTCAATTTTATCCTTTGTACAAGGTTACAGAGCCTTTCAATCTCATACTTTCACCTATTAAATGAAAAAATTAATATTGTACATAACATTATAATTTTTGAAGAAGTTATCCATCTTTAACATCCTACAATTAGTTCAAATTTCTTAACATTCACACCACCTTATCTTGCTAGGTTTAATTTTGAAAAAAATAATTAGGTTTGTATTTAGAGAATACTTCTCTTGCATTTTTGAATTAGTTAAATGTAATAAGTTTTAATGTTAGTTTTATTTTGTTTATATATTTGGCATTAACCAAAGAGAGCATGTAACTGAGATTTTAAGCTTAGACACCATTGATCAAATAAGGAGAGGTATGGTTGTTTATGATGTTTTTAGTGTGGGTAAGACCACCCTTACAACTGATGTCTTCAATAAGCTTAACCTTAAGACCTAAAATTTGTTTAGTTTTTTTTATTGTATGAGAACTATTCCACTCAGTATCTTATGTTACTATAGCAACAATTTTGTCTTGACTTATTTAAAACAACCATTTAGGTAAGGGATAATGTAAAGGGTTAATTAAAACTAAGAAATCTTGGTATAGCAGATATTTGAAGGCAACATTATATAAATGAGGACCCATGACGAATCAAGGAAGACACATAAGCAGATCCCACTCTCACTAAATCAACAATCACTTTAGCCATCTTTATATAACCTTTAACATTATTAAACACTCTCAAAGTCTTTTATAATGGTTGTTGAACACTATCAAAGTTTTTATGGTCCCATATTTTTTATTATGTATTTGTTTGGTTAAATTTTTATATCACATTTAACCCAATGAATGTGAGTGTATTTAATTAATAGTTCCATTCTCTTCTATAATGTTTTTTTACTTTGTATTAATGATATATAGGTTTTATTTTATGTCTCTAAACATATTTTTATATCACATTTAATACAATGAATGTAAATGTATTTAATTAATAGTCTCATTCTCATAAATAAATGGAAATATATATGCCAATATTTGGTCATACTTAAAAATGATATGTAAATGACCTTTTAATGTAGAAATGGTGGTGAATTTTTTGATAAAGTCCAATCACTTCCCAACTCACCTATTTAAGTTAAGAAGACCCTTCACCAACTAAATATAAAATTTGGTATGGTGAGGTAGCATTGTGTAGAAAATGTCAGACCCTATAGTTAGGGGTCCCAATACCAGTCTGCTTCCCCTATCCATATTAAAAAATTTGCTAACGAGTGCTTATGAAATATCAATCTATATAAATATCTTATGACGTAAATAATTTAATTAACTCATAATTATTTTGAGAAATGAACATTCTAAGCTATTCCATTAAGACTTACATTTTCATAATGTATCACTTTTTAAAAAAAATTAAAAACTCATCAACATATGTATTAATAAAAAAATATTTATTAGTTAGAAAATATAATGTACCTATTATGATTTAGAATAAAAAGATGAGTGGTTGGTACTTATGAACTAAAAACATTATAATAGCTTTAACAAAATTATTTGAATTTATTTTGTGTGTGTGTGTGTGTGTGTGTGTGTGTGTGTGTGTGTGTGTGTGTGTGTGTGTGTGTGTGTGTGTGTGTGTGTGTCTATGTATATATGTATATATGTATATATATGTATATAAATGTATATATGTATATATGTATATATATGTACACACACACACACACACACACACATACATATATATGTATATATACATACATATATACACACACAGAGACATATATATACACATAAAAAAAATATTATGCTAACTATGTAGGCTTATTATTAGTGAAAATCTGTTAGAAATGACCTATGTACTATGTCATGACCAAATGTAAGAATTAGAACTATGATTGGAAAAGTATGCAGAAGGAGTACAAGGTTGCACTATGACCTTTTCTATTAACTGTGGTAGTGTTTTAGTTGAATTTTACTTGATTTATTGATCTGGGTATGTATGACTTCTTACAAGGGTTGATTGTTTAATTTTGTGTGCTGATATGCAGCATAAAGGACCTAAAAAATGTAAACCCTTGTTCTTGCACAAAAAATATAATAGAGATCAAAAATTAAAATGAGGGAATAGGGTTAGGGTAATAGTTGAACTACCCTTAGAGAACCCTACATGATTTGAGTGTTTCGTACATCGACCAAATGAGGCTTGAGCTGATGTATTTCTCTATCTTGTAATGATTTTGTGATTCCTGATTGTGAAAGCATATGAATGTAGCTATAATATTGATTAGAATTCTTGACAATGGCTATTTTTGACCTATAATAAAATGTATACAAAATTTTCCTATAATATTATAATTAAACATAATTGAAATTGGGATAAATAATACTCGTTTATTTAGTGTGTAGTAATTTCAAATTAGCTCACTAGGTAATGTCCAAGTGAGTACCTTGACGTGATTTTATATGTGGATATTTTATTTTATTTTTGTTAAATGACCTTATAAAAAGTATGGGAGAGCTATTTTGAAACATGTTTAATTCAAAATGAAATCATTAGATCATGGGGGACAAGTCCATGCTAGTGGACAAGGCCATAGTGTGACCCTATTTAACCTATCACAAACTTGTCCTAGAAAGACAAAAACTAGTGGAAAAGGTTTTGAAAAGAATATGTGGGTTTAATATGAATGGATAAGGTGGAAATAAAGATACATATATGATATTTTAATTTTTCAATATAGTGTATGCTCTCCTTATATATTATGAGTTAGCAAAATGGTGAATAGACCAAGTGAGGTAAAGATGTCAACATAATCATTGTCAAGAGCTTAATGATTAAATTTATGTATCTAAATTTTCTCCCACTTTATTCTAGTGATGAAACAAATTGAAATTACTAGAGTAAAATAGATGCAAACCTAAGTGTGTATACACAATTTGTCTTTTGAATGAGAAACTTGATTGTGTAAGATTCCTTAAAGTAAAACTCGCAATAATAATACTGAAAGAGTATGTAAACTAATTTCTCTATATCTTGAAAGTTTAGAATTTATTGCCTCCTTGTTGAGGTATTTGGATATATTTTGAACCTATGGTGAATTGAGCATGATCAAATCTCAATTGAAAAACATTGAATGCTCTTGAGCTGGAAATATTGTATGCTCCAACTCTCATTTGACTATATAGAGTACTCTGTAAAGTAATTGAAATGGTGGAACCACCAAATGTGGATCTTTACATATAAAAATTGATACCATAGATTTTGAGTGTAACTAGACTCAAACATGGCCCACTTACAACATGAAGACAAATCACACCAATGTAAATGAAGCTAGATTCTTTTTGAAACATTGAAATTTTGAAACTTTTAAACTTTTATAAATTTTTAAACTTTGACTCTTTTGAAAAAAATATATTTGAAATTACCATGTATTTACATGAACATGAATTAGTATCATGCCCCTTGTAATGTACTGAATTGATAGTGAATGCCATTTGAACTTTGACACTATTGAAAACATTATACTATTTGAAACTTTCTAGTTATAGTTGTAAGAATGAGTGGAGATGTATATCACATGCCCCCATAATCTAAATTTTTTGAATCAATCTATAATTTTGAAATTTTATGTGCCATACATATGACATTTTTATCATGAGGCTTGAATTCCCAACATAAGCCCTTTATTTTTCCCCCATTTTGAGATGAAAGATGTAGCCTACAAGTCACTTATCTCAAAATAAATAATATTTTAAATATATAATCATGTAATATCACTTTGAAAAATTGAATTGGATTGCATCATAACATTGAATATACCATTGAATTGTATATGGAACGTGTTAGATTGATAAAACATTGAAGTACATAATCAATATGTGCATGATATGTATCATGGAACCAAAGTAAGAGTAGATCTTAGGAGTAATTTATGATATGAATCATGGCACTTGATTAGTAAGCTATTTTATCTTGAATTGAATTAATATGTGGAATTAACCTTAATTAAGATAAATAGAATTAAAAAAAGTAGGGTGTTGGAAATGCACTTATAAATATTAAACTGAAGGTAAATGAATGAAATAGACAAAACAAAATGATGGTATAAAATAATAATATTAAAATGAAAGAGAAACTTGGTTATTTATAGCCATCTAAAATATTGCGTTGATTGAAAGAATGCAAAAACATGAAAACATGAATAAACCCAAAAATTAGAGTTAGAAATGTAGAAGGATAGGATCAGTATATGAGGAAAATAATTGTAAACATTATTGTCCCTATTGTATGTTCTTATCATATACCTAAAAATATGAACTGAAGTCATATTCATTTGTGACATTTGTAATTAGGTTTCTATGCAAAATTTGACTTTAAAAGTGTGTGAAAGCCCTGTAGATGACTTATTAAAGTTGTAAAGCTTAATAGGAAATGCTATTATTGAGTGAATTTCAAAGTATAAAAATATATTTTAGACACCTAAAAGTGGCCACCAATAACTTCCAACTAGGCTTTTGACCAATTTCTACCAAAACGCACAATTTAGCTTAAAAACCCTAAAACATGTTAAAAGTTTTGACCCTCTTATATTCAAGTGACAATTTTGGCCAATGTATCCATAAATGGGGAAATGCATTTTATGAGACAATTAACTTTGATCAGATCATTTTGATATAAAATGACATTTTCATCCTTGGGTGCTCTAAATTGCTCTTTTTTACAAAATTTCTTACACAAGACACGTGTCTTTATTATTTTATGTTGGCAACATCTAAAATGGTATAACAGTTCCAATACATCTAACATCACCTTGTAATTCTAATCCAATCAAATTTTGATCCAATAATATGACATTTTGAATAGTTTGATTAATTTGTCCACCAATTGCCAAGATTTACATCAAAGATGATAAATCATGTTTAAAATATAATTAATTCAAATCATGAGCCTAATTAAGAATTCCATAAAGATTTTTGAATATTTATTTTTTGTAATTGATTATGAGTTTTTGCATCATCAAGTGACATAATTTCTTTGGAAGGCTTCCTTAGGCCATTAATGCATAAAATATCTAATTAAGCCTCTCCATGCCTCTTTAATACCTCTCTATCCCAAATATTTATGAGTGAATTTATTTATTTTAACCTCCAAAATTAAATGGATTCTTGGCCACACATCTTCATCTTGATATAGATGGTCCAAGTTCATTTTGATCATTTGCAAAAATCTATAAGTAAAAGGCCTCATAATCATAATTTTAAGCTATTTCAAGCCAAAGTTATCATGCACAAATGAGTCTTAAAATCTTGGATAGTGTAAAGTTATCATGCACAAATGATTCCAAATATTCATGCAAGTAGGGTTATAATTCCAAATTATTGAAAATCCAATCCAAAGCCACACCAAGCCAAAGGTGTCAAGGAGAGAGGGAGCTAAACTAATCCCTTTATGAAGACTCTTTAATGCACAAGCCAACCAAGCCACTTTATGAACCATTTGAAAGCTTCAAGGAAGGTGAAGGAAGGTTTCTTTGATGTTTTAGTTATTTTTTTCACATATATGTTTGTTACTAAGCTCCCCCTAGTGTCTAGGCCTAGAGATGTCATGCTCATTAGT
The DNA here is from genome assembly GCA_037957365.1 of Torreya grandis. Lineage (NCBI taxonomy): Eukaryota > Viridiplantae > Streptophyta > Pinopsida > Cupressales > Taxaceae > Torreya > Torreya grandis. Next base: position 2,120,515 of record JARHVA010001634.1, on the reverse strand, counting down.
GTGTTATTTTTAATCTAATTTCATTTTGGAATAACACTTGATCTAACCCCTTCTCTTGAGTTAAATTCCTAGATCACATAATGGCATGCCTAGTGGGACCCAATGCAAACCCCATAGCAAGGAGAACATTATGCAGGTCTTAAACTAAGATTTGGATGCTTGAAGCTCTCACAAACACATTTTCTAACCTTGATTTAGCCTAATTTTAGATATTTATGTTCACTCAAGTTTACATAGAGACTATTGATGGTTTTTTATAACTGTTCATGGTAAAAAAAATAATCATAGATAGTCATATATAATAATTGATGGTCACTGTATGCATCCAATAACCATCAACAGTCACTATGTAGGTAGCAAGCTAATAAGCCATCTTTTGGACCTAAGTTTGGGGTCATATGGATTCTATTTTTGATGATTTTTTTTAAAACGACATGTTTTCTCCTAAATTTTTAGAATATGATTTCATTTTACCTTAAAGTTTCACAATTTTTTTAAAAAATATTGAAATAGGAGTTTGAATCTTTTTAAAGTTTCTAATTATTTTTTTTGGTTTCGTTAAATGGTGTTTTTTAATCTAAGCCTTGCCTTCTAGATTTTATTGAGATTTTTGCTAACCATTTCCTAATCTAATATGTTTATTTTTTATTTTTTACCTTTGGTTTTATAGTTCATTATCGATGGTCTTTATCAATCAGTGACGATTCTACTTAAATCCAAAACCTGAGAGCTCAAATCTCATTTGCCAACCCCCAAAAGAGCTTCTAAGCAAGATGTTATAATCTTGTTTATACAGGACCAAGGCAAACATTTAAACACAATTTTTTTTATTTGAATAACAAAATCTTCAATTTGGGTTTGAAATGAATTAGTTAAATCTTTCACACTTTGTATTGGGCTTAAAACAAACAAGTCAAATCTCACATTTGGACTTTTGGGCTTTAAAATGAACATGGATGTTTTGTTTCAAGTTGTGTTTATCTAAATCCATTCAACTTGGCTATGAACATAATCCAAAAAAATTAATTGGTGTCTAAATAATGAACCTAATCAAATCCTAACATGTTGTCAAACTTGTTTACATAATCTATTTTGGGTTTAAAAAGAACTTAGTTTGTTTTTATACCATGGATGTTTATCAAAATTTTACAAGTTCAATCAATGCCAAAGGGACCAAACTTCACAACACATTGAGTTTGGTATCTTAAAATGAACATAACATCATGTAGTTTTGTTGCTTTTACAAATGTTTGTTTATCATACCTTCTTTGTTTATTGCTTGTTTTTTGTGAAAAGAGAAATGTGTGTATGCTCTCCCCCATCCCCTTTAGGGAACTCAAGTGATCAAAATTACTTTTTCATCACATTAAAACCTAGTTCAAGGCATAAAAATAATGTCACCTAAGCTCTCCCCAAGCTCAAATAGTATTGGGTGATCTAAAAGTGACCAAAAAGACTTTTTACTTGTCTTTTATTTTTCATGCATCTTGGCTTGTGATGGGGATTTCATTACCTCCCACAAGTTTTTTAGGGAAGCCTTGACCCAAGAATTCATCTTTCAACATTATCTTCAACCCCTCTCTATGAATGGGTATACATATTGAGATCACCCCACTAGGATGGTGGTTTGACTAGTTAAACCTTGTCCTATCATTAGGGTTAAGTCTAGTATGTTTGAGCATGTTGGACATCGCACTACACTGATCAAGTGACAGATGTAGTAGTTGTAAAAATGGAAAGATATTTTTAAAATAATCCAATTATCACAGACCCAAATGACATGAGATTCTCTTGCATTATTGATGTGAAATTATTTTGTATCTAATCCATCTAGATGATCGAAAAATAAAAGTAGTTTTAGTCAACCCCACATTACCATACCCTTGCTAAGATTTAGACAATTATACTTAGTTTATTTTAGTCATTTTTTATTGATATGTTTTGTTACTAAAACTTGTTTATTTTTTTATAACCCCATCATATCAAGTTTCTTTATACATCACTCCTTGATTGAGGAGGCATATGGTATCCATTTCACACCACACTTATGCCTTGTAATTTTTGCTAAACATGATTGTGTGTGTTACTTATTTGAGATGGGTACCATTATGTTGCCCACATCATTATCAAGTTTGAGCCTTTGAGTATTTGAAACATAACATTAAACACATCATTATATCATGCTTACATCTTTAGGCTACTCATTTTATTTCAAAGCTTGTTTACCGTTGTGCCAAAACCCATTTATTTCTAACCATGTCACATAATCCATTTAGACCTTACCCTATGCCTTCATGTTGTCCAAATTTTGTCTAGCTTGTTTGGTAAAATCTAGTCTTCAACAGTTGATTTTTTAATTAACCTTTCCAAGTTTGTATTCAAACATTGATTGATTTCTATTTAGGCCAAGCTTCACAAGGGCTGATACATAAATCTTTCTCTTTTAGGTTGCATAACTTAGGTTAATTGATTACCCAAATTTGACAACTATTGTTCATTTATTTGTAGAGATTATCCTCATCATTGTTTGTGTCTTTATTTGGGAGAACATATCCTTTCTCCAAAAGCATTTTTGCATTATGGATTATACCAACTCTATGTTTGGAAAAAATACCTAGCAAGTCATTTACTTTTTCTAGTTTAGACACTGTTTAGAACACTTTGACATAAACCTTTGACATGCCATTTTTTATTTAGATGCTTGAAATTTATGTGTATGACATTTGACGTTAGACATTTGATGTTAGACTATTTTATGCCAAGTCTTAACACAAATTAGTTTAGAGATACAAATCCACTTTTGAACCATTTTTGGAGATACAACTCCATCCTTTGACCAAGTTAGACTAAGTTTGAACCATTTATCCTTTGAACATAGTTTTTAAGAGTTTGTAGAACTCTAGGCCTTTCTATTTTTAAATCTTTCATCATTTATATAGATATGTCTAGCTACACTTATAGTAGATTCATGTAAAATCCAACTTATGATAAAATGTTTGCATAAATTTTGACTAGAAACCCCTATAGAGATAGATTTTCTAAGGATTTTTATTATTCTCCATAAAATAATCCATATGGGGAACACAATCAAGATTCACAAAATCTAAATCAAGTCATTGACTTGGATGACATGGTGGTCCTATCAAGAGAAGAAGTCTTCTACCCCACCATATCTAAAGTTATATTGAATCCAAAATCAACAACATTATGTGTGCCTAAAAATCTTGATCTTAATTTATTTACTGTAGAGTTAAAATTCTAAATTTTTATTTTATACATTTGGGACATGTATATATTATTTGATTAGGTATATAGGTGGATCAATAACATTTGGGTCATATTAATTCATGGGATCAAAGAAATCTCTTTTTGTTAAAGCCTTGAAAAAGCTTTAAGACTATAATGCTAGTGGAGGGTATCCACACGTCACTTCAGTGCTATCCAAAGTGAAACTGAGTATCAAAAATATTCCATTGAGCATGAGGCTACTATGTGAATAAATGATGGGTCACATTGAGACAAAAGGGTAGCAAAAAGGATCAACCGCTTGATTTGGAGTAATAGATCCAACGGTGTAGAATATCTAAAAGCCATAAAGGTTAAAAAAAATATGAAAATGAGGGAAAATATTTAAAGACTCAAATAAATGTGAACAATGTCACTTGTCACTTCAGCACTCTTTTAAAAGAAAGTGAGTCTCAAAAAGAATCCACTGAGCGCAAAGCTAATATGTGTCATCACAGTGAATACCAGAGCCCAAAAGAGTTGAGAAAGCTAAAGAGTTTGTAGAATGAAGGGGAAGGAAGAGTCAACTAATTAATAGCCAAAAAAACCTCCATGTGTCCATACTCTGAGAAACTATGGGTAGAAAACAAGTAGGAGAAACAATTGAAATAGAATGAAAGAGACAGTTGTCAAAAATAACAAAATCAAGCTCCAAGTTCTTCAACTATAATAGCATGTAGGTTTTAGATCTAGAATTTAAGAGCAAGGAGTTAGAATTTGAGCAAGTTGTAGTGACCACGACAGATATTTTGGGCTACAAGTAGCAAATCAAAGGATCAAATATAGGAGGAGATATCACTAGATTCATCTAGATCAATAGAGATTTTAGAAGCTAGTTTTTAAAGCATTTTAGACTGCCTTAATAGGTGCCTCTCCTGAGGGATAAAACATTGTAATCTGTGCATTTTGCCTTATGTACTTTATTCTCCTATCAAACTATGAAAAGAGAGTGGTGTTCTATGAAATTATAGTCTATTTCTAATTCTTACTTCTTATTTTCTATTATGAGCCTTTGTTAGCTTTTCATAAAAATTGATATTGTTAATCATGATATATGCTTTTTAATTTTATCAGTGAATGTTGTTTAAACTAATATTGTGTTATTTGGATAAATAAGGATTCAAGTTATCTTTTTTGTTACAAGCCTTTGATTTGGTCTATAGTCTATGTTGAAATTATTGATCATGTTTTATGCTCCTTAATATTTTTAGTAAATTATATTAGGACTAATTACTATGTTATTTGGTAGAGGAATACAATCTTGGTGCATTGGCTTAGTAGTTTAAGTATGTATTTTATGCATTATTTCTTTTCCCTTTACATCAAACCCCAAAAAGAAGAGCCAACTTGTTTAAAATTGGGAGGTCATTTCAAGGTTTAAGTCATACATCTTTGAAACTTCCCATGACTTTGGTGATTAGTTACAAAATTAAACACCAACAATTTTCTTGGCATGCCTAGTGGGATGAATTCTAACTAAAAGTGCATGAGTGGATATCCTTCAAGAGGTAAGCCAACTACAAGATCTCAATCTACTATAAATTTGGGACTCTTAATAGCTCCATTAGTAAATACTTCAAGAAGAAGGTCAACTTAGCAAAATACACTAGGAAATCAAATGGCCATTCAAGCTTTGCCTAGGAACTTTGTCAATTGGAATGGTGGAAGCCCCCTTATCCTGCCAACACCTCCTGATACATGGGACCCTATTCTAACTGATGCTCTAAAATTGTTAACTAAATTTATTGGAGAGGAATTCAAGACTCTGTTTGAGCATATTCAAGATGTGGCTAATGTATGCACTGTCCACTTTATCACACAACAGAATGTAGCCTTGAGACTACTCGTTGCCTCTTTAAAAGGAAGGGTTCTTTATTGGTATAGATATTTAGCATTAAATTTTATTGGAAAATAGGATCAATTAGGAACTAAATTATATGATATATTCAATGAAAAAGGAGATAGATCATCCCTCCTATGGCAATTAATCACTATTAAAAGAGCTCCTCAAGAAGCAATGATTGATTTCAACACTAGATTTTAGAAGACATGGCTAAGAATCCTAATCTTGGCCTGACCACCTATAGGTATGGAAATCATTTTCTATCTTAAGGCTTTTAATTCTAATATCTCAATCATGATCCAATCACTAGGAGGGTAGACCCTTCCTAATGCTTATAACCTTGTTATAAGAGTAGAAAATAACTTGATATATGTTGGGAAATTACCCCCAAGGCCTCCTATGCCTATGTTTCCTAAAATATCTCTTCCTATTCAAGAAGAGGTTCCTAGAACTTCTTAGGTAAATACTTCCCTATACACCTTTCCTTCATCTCAAGGGACATTAGCCATAGTTCCATCTTCTTCCTCATCGAAAATGAATGATGTCAAGAACATCCTTAGAACCTTTTCTAATGAAATTCTCAATCTTAAGAGGAACCAAACTTCATATCAATGATCTCCTTACCAAAGATTACAAGGGAATATACCCTCATATCAGTTGAACTAGTATCAAGGGACTCAAAGAACAGCTCCATCCCAACCATCCAATCAAATCATCCCTATACTCACACCATTTTAGACAGTCCCACCAAGCTCAGGAAAAAACTAGTCCCTGGCCAAAACAACATGGTGGAAGAGACAAATGCATGGTGTTTTCCTTGTAATAACTCTCACATGCTAAGGGATTTCCCCATGGGAAATTTACATCAAAGAATAGCCAAACAAAGAAGGATGGCAAACCAAGAAAATAGCTCATTAGGACCATATTAGTCACCCAGAGTTAGGAATGCAACCATGATGGCTCAGATGCAAGGCATGTCATTGGAATAAGAAAGAGATATTTCCCCTAAACACACTTTGTTCTCATGGATTTAAGGTGAATAATCTATGTTCATTAATAAGGCATCTACCTCTAAGAGTCTAGTTCAATCTAATTATTTTACACAGTCAAAAAGGAGAATGGTAGAAGTTGATTTTCCTACTATTAATACTAAATCAAGAAAGGTGCCATTAGCTCCAGTTCCTCAGGTCCCTATGACAAGACAAGATGTTCCAATAACTACACATAATCAAGGAATCTTCAACACAGCAGTTGAAAGGACAAGGTGTCTACAACACTCCAAAGTATAGCCACCTAGATAAATCAATGTGGTAGAAAAACTAAAGAAAGTTCCTATTGATGTCTCATTATGGGATATGTTGGCCATTCTTGAACAAAAGGAACTATTGAGAGAAGCACTAAGTGATCAAAATGAGCCAAAGTCTAGTGCCACAAAGGAAACTCCATCAAGTAGAGGTAAATAGCAACTAAAAACATCCCAGCCATAATAACCATTAGCCTTGGTGAATGCCAAAAAAGAGGTAGAGAAAATTAAACCTAACCCTTTCTATATGAATCTTATAGTGGGTAAGAAATCAATTCATAATTTTATAATAAACTCAGGTGCAAGTATGATGATCATGCCTAAGTTAATCGCTGACGCCCTGAAGATTAAGTATGAACCACTAACCAAAGGAGTCATGCATCTTGATGCGAAATCAGTACAAACCATAAGGATAATTAGAGGGCTTCCATTATATCTATATTCTTTCCCAAACATAACTATTTTTCAAGATATAGTAGTCATAGATATCCCTCCCTTTTTGGTTTATGCTTATCTAGGAACTTCACATCTAAAATTGGAGGGTACATGTCTCGTGACTAGTCACATCTTATTCCAAGAACCAAGTATGATTCAAAGATGAAGGTATTATCAGAACCTCTTAGCAAAGAGCATATTACTGATCAAGTAATATCAAAGTTTGAAGCATATAACCAGATAACTTTTTTCAATTATTTATTTTTGGAAAGTGAAGTTATACATTTTACAATTATAAAAGTATTATTAATTTGAAAAAATATGATTTAAATATAAATTTATAATTATTATTACAATAATTTTTATGAAATAAAAATAAACAATCTAAATAAATAAAAAAGACTAGAGGGATCAATTTTTTTTAATCAATTATAAATTCTGCTTGCAAGATAATGTTAAGAGAGCCGGCAGGGCACAGAATTATATGTGTGTTACTATTTCATGCATTTCAGATGAATGTTTTAATCTGATATCAATGTTTATTTATTTTATTTTATTTTAAATTACAAATAAAACATTTTCAATGGAATCAATTTTATAGGGTGTTTGCAATCTTACCGATAAAGTGAAAACTTAATCGCTAATTGTCCTGTGCAAAATAACTTTGCTAAAATATATATATATATAAAAGACCGACTTTATTTTACGCTTGAAAGGGTTTATATTGAAGTAACACAACTACTTTTCTATATTTATTGTTATTGATCACGAAGAGTATCGTGTAAGTAATTTTAAAAAAAAACTGTTATTCCATATAAGGAGCTAATATTATTTGATGGGAAGTGTATTTATTTATTTATTTATTTATTTTTATTTTTATTTTATTTTATTTCATTTTTTTATTTTTCTATTTTTTTAAAGTTTTTATTTTAATTTTTTTTATAGAGTTTAGAATTATGTTAATTATAAATTAAATATTTATAATTCATATATAAATAAATTAATAATTTTTAATTTAGATTTTCCCTAATCTACTAACCTTGTGCATTAGGATTTTAGAGAATAGTTATAAATAGAACAAGAACAAAGTATTATTAATAAAAATCAATGAATTATATAAGTAATTGATAATATTCTCTAATAATAATTTGTGGATAAGTACATACTAATTACTACTTATGGATAAATTATAAATAAATATTATAAATATATGTTAAAATAATATAATTTTGTACTAGTAATTAAACTTTATAAGTGGGACCTCAATGAGATTTTGAACTGAAAAGTGTCTCCCTTGACCTCAAACAATCTTTATTTTAGAATCATATTTTGTACTACAGAGTGAGGAGTGTAATCTTAGATTAGGTAATTACTGAATTTCATCTATGTAATATTATGGAGGCAATTTTGGAATGTACCATACAATTTAAAAGTTCCTTTAGTGCGATATTTGTATGCTTAGCTATAACATTTTTCTAAGAGTGTATGGTAAATTATGTTAAAATTGAATACATGTTTACAAATCTAATCATTTGATTGTTAACAAAATATCATCCATTATCTATTTTGAGATCATGATTTTTTTTTCTAATATGATTCCAAGAAAGGCCTTGAAAATTTTGAAGTGTTAAAAGAATTTGTTTTTGTTGTTCAAAAATTAGATATAAATTCTACAAGAGAAATCATCAATAAATGTAAGCATGTTATTGTGTTATTTAAAAAAACATTGGAAAAGGGCATAAGATCATTGTGAACCAACTATAATTTGTCACTTTTCCTTATGGATTTTCCTTTGCAAAATGGATCGCTGAGTTATGTTTCATGTGGAAAACCTAGAAAAACATTATATTTGAAAGAAATTTTTAGTAAACCATGTATAATATTCACCTTATTCTACATGCAAGTTTAAATATCTTATTTATTAGTTTTCATTATTTTATTTTTCTATTTGATTTTCTTTTCATTTTTTAGATCTACAAAAAAAATTTACATATTAAGATTAAATCTCAAATTTATTTGTTTATTGCAAATAACCAATATGATGCTTACACCTTGTGTTTATAAAATCTTGGTTGATCAAAAAATTGGTGAACATAGTGGGTTACTAAAGCATAAATAAAATTTATTACATATAAATATCTTACACTATCTAGTATGTTCTATTAGTTGTAACACTTAATGAGTTGTCCTTTTAGGAAAAATAGTTATCAATTTTCTCTAATACGTGGTGTGAAGGGTATTGCCTCAATATTTAAACATTCATAAAGTATTGTATATGGATCTTAGATTTTATGTACCTCATGATATATAGGAAATGCTCACATTTTTTATTATTTTAAATACTAATCTTCTCCGCCATTTAATATTTTAGTGCATAGGTAAGTGGTTAGTCTTAAGAAGTTAATTTCTATGTACCTCCAAGATAAGATAGTGTGGTTACAAGAAGGCATAAATCTTTGTAGTCAATGCACTTTGTATTTTTTCATTATTTAATACTTTGGATTCATATTTTAGAGATCCTATAGAACAAACACACATAAGTATAATATTTCTAAAAATAACTATGGATACCTTTAGTAGATATGCATTGTTTTATTATTCTCTATTCAACTTCAATAGTAGTATTTCCTACCCAAATTTAGTGGCAGTATATTTATTTAGGTTTACAATTTTTTTTAATAAAAGTAGATTAAAATGGAAAATCATAGAGTATTGTTTTGGAATAAATGGGGTTCTCATATTTTATTTGGATCTATATAAGATCGCCACAGACTACTGTTTAAGTATGGATTAAAAAATTATTTTTATGAGATATAGGTGATTACATTGTTTTTATTTTCTCATAAAAATAACAATTTTAAATGGTATTTACATTTTTTTTAAGAAATTACATACAAAATTGGTTTTCAATTACAATTATAGAAATACTTTTTTTGAAAATATTATGGTGCATTAGCCACATTGACATTTGATAGTATAGTTGAATGGCATGAATACAAAGAGGCCAAAATCAAGCTTAGATGTTGAGAAATAGCCACATCTACATGATATAAATTTAAAAAGGCCACAAATTATAATATGAAATATCATTGAGTGAGAAATAGTCTAGTTGAGAGCCATGGTGGATATGAGGTTAATAGTGAAATAAATACCACATGATATAAAATGAAAATGTGGTCAATAAAGCAGCATCCATAAACTAAAAGGTAGCCAAAGTGAATTGTATTTAGAAATAATCTAGTATGATTTGATGAAAAATAAATATAAGATTTACAATTCACAATTGAAAATAAATTAGAGGTGTTTTTCACGCGTATAATATGAATATAGAATGCATATAGAAAACTATGTTAAGAAAACATAATAAACCATACGACATATAAAGAAATTAATGAAAACAAAGAAAGAAACATCTATAAAAATCAAAAAATCATAATAAAATGGGGATCAACATTCCTCAATTTAATGTGACCTATACAATTAATGGTGAAATGGTTCCAAAATTTAATTGTTACTAGAAATCTACAAAGAACAGGAATAAATATTTAAATAATTCATAAAATGAATAAAATGATCAGCCCAAGGAGGATGAGGACAACCTTGGTTTCTAATTTTAATAGTAAGGTACATGTAGAAAGACTCTCGGGGTTTTCTCATGGTCGATAAATTGAAATTTATAATAAGTGGAAAGGATCACATTTTTTTTGGTATCGATCTTTCTCTAGTTAAATTAGATGATGTGAGAAATTTATATTTGGTTTAGGTTTGGATTGTGGTTTGTGACATCTACTCCTTATATTATTCCTCTCCACTTTTTTGTGAGTGTTAAATTGTGGAATAGGAGAAGTATGATATCATTGTGTATTAACAAAGTGAGGAAGAAGAATAAATATATATAACACAAATATTGTTCTATTTTGATTGACATTCTCATATTATAAATTGACATTGGTTAGTGTGATAAATAGAGGGAGAAAATAGTTAGTTACCCAAGGGGCTCATGACAAAGCTTTTATTTAAATCTTGTTAAAAATAGATTTATAGCTCCACATTACTATTCAAACAATCTTAAGAACATCTTTAGTGGCTACATATTGTTCAATAGATAAACTAATCATAGTATTCATCACTATCCTTTTATAGACATGTCTAATGAAGGTAGTCGCGAGTGGAACATAGCACAAAATTATGTATTCATTTGATATCATTTCTATATTATACAAAGACTAGTACAACAATCAAAATAACCTCACAAACCCTAAACATATGTTTTAAGCCCTCATCACTCCTTTTACACTCGTTAAAATTAAAATTATGCCAATTGAATATTAAAACTTTGGAATGAATGGGATTCATAATTAAAAAAAAGGAATACAGGCAAATAAATTAAGAGTTGAAAATTTGTGTTTGACCTTCTCTTAAAAATCAATTCATGATAAATATAAAATTTATTCAACATAAGAAGTTATAATTTCTCTTTTTCATTAGTAAATATCTTTCCTCTATGACCATAATAATAGAAGACGAAAATTTACTAGAATATCACAAAATCTCATTGATATATATGACAATGCCTATTTATATAATTCACATTCATAAGTCACTTTTTATAATACTTGAGGTTAAGGTGTTTACCCATAACCAAAATCTATAAATAATCGCAATAGCAAAATTCACCAACTATAAGGATTCCACAATGTCTATACAATAATTTCTATACCTATGGGTGTGTGTGTATATATATGTATGTGTGTGTGTAATTTTTATTGTAATTTTGAAATCCATTTGTTAAATTAATGCCTTTGTCATTTCATATTGAGTTCCCAAACCTTGATCTTCACTTTAATTTGTTTTGATAGTCTGAATATTTGTACAATAAATAAATGGATGAATCCATGAATAAAAGATGAGATCATATCACTTGGCACAATTATATTGCATGGGGTAATATAATTAATGTATCGTATAATTTATAAGATCACTATTGATCTCCTTATAAGATGTAAAAGTGATAGTTAGATTAGTTTATTTTGAAGCATTTATCTCAAAATTTCAATTGGAATCTTAGTAGCCTTTGCTATAATATTTGAATCAATTGTTTTAAATGCATTATGTGGATATGAAACCTTGTCTGGTATATCATTGTTAAAAGTAGATGTAATCATATGATTAACACTAGAATATTTTTAGTTCTTTAAGTATGTAATATGATTTTCCAATGATGTGATCTTGGGACTGAAATTCATTTTCAAGTCTTCTATCAATTTGCTCATAAGAATGATTTGATATTTTATCGAGAGGATCATAAAATAGTTTGTTAGACAATTCATTTAAAGATAGTTTACCATTCATATGAGTAGTTAGAATGGAAGAGTTTTGATATGAAAGAGGATTTGAAATTGCCTCCTTTATACCCACATTTATAAATTTACGTTGGTCAATTTTATTAATTTTAACCTCTTTTGATATAAATTCTGCTTTAAATATTTGATGTGCTCTTTGTTCTTTTGATGTTTGTTCATTTTCTATTTATGTTTCTTTCTTGAACTTGTTCTCACTTATAAGTCATTTCTCAAAATGCATTATCTCTTTCCTTTCATCTCAACCTAAATAAGAGTGTATATAATACCAACCTAAATAAGAATATATATAATACTCCCACGACTTCTACATTTTTACCAAGAAAGGATAGATGAGCAAATTTGTATGACCTCTTTTTAGTGGTTAATTTAATAAACAATTTATCTGCTATTTTTAATTTTTTTACATAATATTTAATGATGTCGACATATTTCTCAATGTTTACTTGGATAATTAAAAGTTGAGTGCTTGAACAAATTTAAAAAATTAATCATTATTTAAGAATAATATATTTACATATCGTATTTCTTCACTTAAAAGCAATATAGTATATGTATAAAAACTAGAATTCTTAGGAGTTGGATCATACACAATTTATCGATGGAAAATTTTACTTCTATCCGTGCAATAATGAATTTGGTAAGTACATTAAAAAATATATTTGATGCATAAATTTCAGAGATGAAAAACCAGGAAAATAGATACAAATCACAGAGAGCTGCCAACAATAACACCACCTAGCCTGCAAAAAAATAAATAAATAAAATAAATCTCAAACATTTTAACAGAGATTGACTTCGAGGTAAACAAAAATTGAAGGAACCACAAATAACAATTTGATGGAAAATGCTCAAATAATAAATTTGAATAAATGAAAATGGAGTGGGTCCAATAATCCAAACAACGGAAAAAGGTTTTAGCTTTAGAAATAATTTTTTGTTTGACCAACCACAAAATTAAACACAAATTTTGCAATACATGTGGTGACTTTTCAGTGTTTCGTTAAAGAAATCCAAAGTGTTAAGGCCGAATAATGTTGACGATAGTGACCTTTCGGTGTTCTGTTATGAAACCCAGATTGTGCCAAAAAAAATTTGATATTCAGTAAATATTTGGCGGCGAGCATTACTGTAACAAAATTAATTAATTAATTCATGGAATCCTCTTATTTATTTCTCCTTTCTTCTATAAACACACTCTGCTCCGAATCTATTACTTTAATTTCATCACATTAGAGATGTTTTTATAGCATCTCCTTAATGAACTTCAAATATAAACTGGATAGAATTATTAGTTAGAATCACTCTTGTGCTTTACATGATCTTTGTCCATGTTGATGTTGAAGGAGCAGTGTCGAGCTCCCACTTCCAGCTAAACTTCTTGTATTTTTTAAAGACATGATTTGTTTGGTGTAGGCCGACAGGGAGATTGAAGAGATGCATCTCTTTCCTCTCACTTGTATATATATAATAATTTCTCATTGTTGAAGATATTCAATCATAAATATATCATTCACAATGCAGACCAGACTTCTAAGGAGCAGATCAAGTTATTTCAAGAGCAAATCAGATTTATCAAGTGTGATCTTATTCATTGTGCTTCAAGAAGTGTAGCCATACCTGTAGACCTTGGATTTGACCATTGTAACACAAATTGCGATTCTTATCATTCAATATGGAAGAGATATATTGTTACAGGGTTTTTTTCCTTCAAATTGGAGGGTTTTCCTAGGGTATCTTGTTGTGTTCATTGTTCAGTGTGTTGCATTTATCTGATTGCTTTAATTCTGATCATAAAAACTTAGATGGTATCAGAGTGAATTTGAAGAAGATCGTGATCAGATTTGTCATTGGAGCAATACTATATTGTTCTTTATATCCCCTATATATTCCTATTTTAGTCAAGATGGTGAACGGTCTTAAAATTGAGGATAGACTCGAAGGAGCATCCAACTTCACATAAGGGAGGTTTAGAATCATGCTCACCTTAGAATAAAATGACTTGGCCAAGTTTGTGGAAACCAACATTCTCAAACCTTCGGAGGAAGAAGATAAATTGCAGTTGAAAAAGAAAAACTAACAAGGCAAACCATGGGAAAGATACAGCCTACTGAGTTTTGTAGACGAGATGAAATCACTGCCAAAGAGAGCAGTTGGTAGATTGTTTAAGTGTGAAGCTACAACAAAAGCAGTAGAATCATCAAAGAAAAAGTAAAGGCTACAACCTACATAATGGCATTAAAAATCTAGTCTTATGTGAAGGAGAAATGCAAATCTAAAGATGTGAAGATTTGATTGAAGCAATGTATGTTGTATAGCTGAAGCCATGATCAACCAAAGAAGTGCAGACGAAGTTACCTTGGCAGTTGGAAGAAAGCTCAGCCAACATGTGGGAAGAGAATGCAAGCAACTAGTAGAAGCTTGCACAGAGAGTTAAAGGAGATCATGAGCAGCCAGTGTGTAGAAAGAAACTATAGCTAGTAAGGAGTGAATTCAGTGATATTGAACCATGGTGAAATTTTAGGTCCAAAGGAGAGCAATTGTGTCGTTGAAAGGAAGCACCCAGGCTAGAGGCGTAATGAGAGTGTAGGAGTTGAGTAGAAGAGAGTGGCCGCTACTATATGGCCAGCTATGTAAGGAGAAGAACTGAACAACTGAATGGCGAGTGAATCAGCTAGAAAGAGCTAAGACAATTTATCAGAGTTTATATGCTGAAGCATTCAACCTAGTCGAAAGGGTCAAGTTACTCAGAATCTCCATGTTGTCAAGCTAGAGAAAGGAGCCGATGATGTACAACTAGTCATGGAAGTGCAGTCTATCTTTCATCAAAACATAGTGAGAAAGGGTAACCTGCATGGAAGATTTTGTATAGATGTCTTGCTCAGATATAGAGGCAATGATCTCACTCTAATAGATAGAGGATCTATAATTTTTTGAATTGTTCATGGTGGGTAGTGACATGACTGCTACCACGGTAAAATGGGGTACTGCAAAACTTATTTGCAACCCTGAGATGATGAAACAATCCTATGCATAGAGAGGAAGCCAAGCTAAAAGTCAAAGGAGAAGCAGCAGTAGCTGTTGAGTGTTCAAGTTGAAGAGCTACTAGCGTTGGAAAGAAGAGCAGCAAGGAAAAGATACTCACCAATGTGGTGAAGGAGAAAGAATTTGACATTGAAAAGAGTCGAGTAGTTGGAGGAAGATTAGGCATCGCAGGAGATGAAGAAGAGGAGCTTCCTTCATATTTGAGAATGGAAGTGGTAGTGGTGTTACTATATGGGACACCCTGACCACTGGCATATGCTCGAGCAGCGATGTAGTATCTATATGCTGCTTTGCTGGCAGTAACAAGAACATCTGATGTCTGTCTAGGACCTAACATCAAGAACTTCCTTTTATAAGGTTTTGTATATGAAGCATCTATGCCCACAAGGTCTGTATTGAGGGAAGAGTTGATGAACCTTACAAGGTTGCTTTCCCTGGGCTTCACAGAAATATGGAATGTATCTGCATCAATATTAGAATTTAGTCCATCTATTACATTTGGTAAATGCTCCAAGCGATTAATAATATTATCCCAAATTTTGAGCACGGATAGAGGTCTCCCAATTGGCCATTGATAGTAAAAGCGTCCAATATGCTAGGAGCAGCTTCTATATGCATTGCTTCATTCACAACATCGATATGATTTATGTTCCACCATTTTCATAGCATAATGGGAGTCTCTTGAGTGGGCTTGGTGAAAGGATAAGTTGTTCCAATCCGAGGATAGATAATCAAGGTGCCATAAACAGTAGCCCTAAGCCATGAACTGTGTCCATGCCACCATAGAGTCCTTTCTTGACCACTAATGATGAATCTATTGGTGTATCTCCCTCCTGGCCAAAATGGGACATTGTGTGATGTAATCTAGTCCATCAAACCATCCTGTGCAAGTCTGCCTCACCGTGCCTATAATTGGAGTTAGACATGAGAGCCTTTATAGGCTAATCATTTGTCCACTTCAGGCATTAGTACATGATTCTTTAAGCTTGTGTGATCTTTGGCATCAAAGATTGGCTCACCTACACTTTCGAGCTCTATCTATCATGGAGAAGATGGTCACGGGTCTTCCCAAATTCTACCAGGAACATGAAGGTACCTACAAAGGTTGTGCCATAAATTTAAAGAAGTACTTGAGAGGTTCAAAGAGTTTAAAGCTTAGGTAAAGAACATATCTAGGAAAAGAATCAAAGTTATGAGATCTGAAAACAGAGGGGAGTACACCTCTGAAGGATTCTATAACTTTTGCATTGAAGTAGGAATTAAGAGGGAGTTCTGTGTCCCTTACAACCCTCAAAAGAATGGTGTTGCAGAAAGGAAGAACAGATCTATTGTAGAAGCTGCCAAAGCTATGCTTGATAACGAGTTCTTCTCTATGAGAGAAGTTCAAGGTGAAATCCCTTAATAACAAGTTCTTCTCTATGAGAGAAGTTCGAGGTGAAATCCATTGATAATGAGTTCTTCTCCATGAGAGAAGTTCAAGCTGAAATCCCTTGATAATGAGTTCTTCTCTGTGAGAGAAGTTCAAGGTGAAATCCCTTGATAGTGAGTTCTTCTCTGTAAGAGAAGTTCGAGGTGAAATCCCTTGATAACGAGTTCTTCTCTGTAAGATAATTTCAAGGTGAAATCCCTTGATAACGAGTTCTTCTCTGTGAGATAAGTTCAAGGTGAAATCTCTTGTTTTCACCCTCTAGGAGAGCTATGGTAGATATCATGTAAGTGATGAACACTTGTACATACTATACATTGTTGTAGTCATTGTGGTTGACATCATGATGAGATGATATGTCTTATGCAGATTGGAGTATCCTCCCTAGCTGAGAGGGAGTGTTGATGTTGAAGGAGTAGCGTTGGACTCCCACTTCTAGCCCAACTTCTTGTATCTTTTAAAGACATGATTTGTCTGGTGTAGGCCGATAGGTAAATTGAACAGATGCATCTCTTTCCTCTCACTTGTATATATATATAGTGATTTCTCATTGTTGAAGATATTCAATCATAAATATATAATTCACAAGGTAGAGCAGACTTCTAAGGAGCAGATCAAGTTATTTCAAGAGCAAATTAGATTTATCAAGTGTGATCTTATTCATTGTGCTTCAAGAAGTGTAGCCATACCTGTAGGCCTTGAATTTGGCCATTGTAAAGCAAATTGTTGTTTTTATCATTCAATATAGAAGAGATATATTGTTACTGGGTTTTTTTCCTTCAAGTTGGAGGGTTTTCCTAGGATATCTTGTTGTGTTCATTGTTCATTGTGTTGCATTTTTCTGATTGCTTTAATTTTGATCACAAAAACATACAATCCATATGTTATTGAACTATAGCATCAACTCGAATGTAATTATATTTTATATGTTTTTATTTACTTATTTTGTTTTCAAACATGGGATTAGATTACATATTATAATTAAAATAAAATACAGATGTCATGTTTATTGTGTACAGTTGATGCACTTTAACAGAATACCGTTACCAGGGACAGGAGCACTATAATTGTGAATTTTAATGAGACAGAACCTAATTGTATCCAACGTATTCTTTTGTATATTCAAACTATTATATAAAGGGTTGGGTTCATTCAATTTGTATGTGTTTTGATCAGAATTTATATTATTTTTTTGAAAGTCATTCCGTCTGTTTACTCTATTTATTTGATATTAATTTCAGATACGTTGTAACTAATGCAAATAATCTTAGCATTGCAGTATTCATCATAGTTAAATAAGTGAGCAATTTTTTATTTTTTTTCGGGTAGGTTTGTTACTAATTTCAGACATATTGTAAGCTATGTAAATAACATTGGCCCTACAGTATTCGCCATAATTAAATAACTAAACGAACATGGTTTTTAGATTTCCATGTATATTTATGTTTTCTTTTTTGTTGTAGGATGAAGAAATAAATTTATACGTTCTTTTAGGTAAGTATAGAGTGAGGAGATGGGTGGTGTGATGTATTTTCTTTTTTTAATTGTACTTATGTATGGGGGGAATTGACAAGGTTATAGTGAGATTTTTATTTGTTGTGATTGTGCATTGGTAACACAACTTGGTGACTAACTGGTGATTTACAAGGGAAAGTTCATATCTATAGGAACTTAATGTGATTCATTCGGATTTATCTTCTCACTTATAAGATAACTTATCATTAGATTTTATAGATGTGTATCTTTCCGTTGCTTTGTCATAATTACCATATAAACATAATTCATGTTATTAAGAAAAAAAAAAAAAAAAAACACCTTTACTCTTATAATATTTACGATTTAGATTTATAAATATATTATTAAATTTAAACAATATAATTAAAATAAAAAATATAATAATTATTAAAATATTATTATTTTTATTTTTCCAATCTCTTTCTTCCAATAATTATTAATTACAACAAATAAAAATAATAATGACACCAATTTTTTTATTAACTTGCAAGAGAATGTTGGGGAGCCGGCAAACCGGGATTAAATCTATTTCTTAAAATAATTATTAACTAAAATAAATATAAATAATAATATAAATAAAATAAACAAGATTAGCGACATCAATTTTTTTTTAAGTTGCATAATGTTTGAGGAGTCGAACATTAGTAGTTTAAATTTGTGTTACTATTTTAGCATTTAAGTTGTTTAAGATGTATGTTTGATTTGATGCGAATGTTTATTAGTATTTTTTTATTGAAAATTATAAATAACACTTTTGAGGGAGCCAATTTTATGCGATGCCACTGGAACAAGACAAAACTATTATTAATAAAAATCAATTAAATATTAATTTATTTAATTTATTTTTTTGAATAATAATTTAATAATTAAGTATGCATTAATTAATGCTTGTCAATGAATTACAAATATATATTATAAGAATATATTAAAACCATATAATAATTTATGAGTAATTAAATTTTAGATGTAGGATCTCACTAAGAATTTGAAAAAAAATCATTTGAGATTATGCCATTTTTATTGTGAAGTCATATTTTGCACTGTAGAGTGAGGAGTGTAATTTTAGATGTAGTTTGAACATTGAATTGTCTTTTCCCAATACTATGGAGGCAATTCTTTGGAATATACCATGTATTTAGACATTTCTTTAGGTGGGTCATTTTAATGCTTAGTTATACCATTTTTATGAGGGTTGTATGGTATAATATGTTGAAGTCAAATCCTTATTGTTTAGCAAAGCTAATCATTTAATTTTTGACAAACTTACATTTATTATCTGTTAAATTGAGATCATGAATTTATATTTCTAATGGGATTTCAAAAAGGGCCTTCAAATTTTTGAAGCATTGAAAGAATTCATTTATTTTTTAAAAGGTAGACACAAGTTATACGATACAAAACATCAACAAATGTAAGCACATATTTAAATTTTTTAAGAAAAACATTGGGAAGGGACATAATATCAATGTGAACCAAATTTATCCTATCACTTGCCCTCAAAGATTTTTATTTGAGAAATGGATACCTGTGTTATTTTCCTATGTGCACAAGCCAATCAAAAATAGTCTTTGAAATAAAATTTGGTGAACATAGTGAGTTACTCAGTGTTAAAGCAAAGTTATTTCATAGAAATTTCCTAGGATAGTATTGTGTTATAATAGTTCTAAAATTTACAAGAGTTGTCTTTCTTGGAAAAGTAATTATCATTTTTTCTCGATACATGGTGTGAAGAGTACTACCTCAATATCTAAACCATCTGAAAATATGGTATCCAAATCTTAGCTTATACATATTTGATGATGTATAGGAATTGATTATGATATATATTATTTTCAATAAGAATCCCCTTAAACATATAATTTTTTTGTTCATCCGTAACTGATTAGGTCCATGAAGTTACTCTCTATGTATATCAAAGATGAGATAGTGTAACTATAAGATGGTGTAGCTGTGGGAACTTGTAGTCAATGTCTTTTGGGTTTATTCACTATTTAAGAATTTGGATTCATATATCATAGTAGATCAAACACACCTAACCATAATCAATCTAGAAAAAAATTTAGTTACATTTGGTAGATTTGTACATTATTTCATTATTCTCTTTCTAAATTCAGTAATAGTATCTCATGTCTATATTTAGTGCCAATATCTCTTTTTTTTTTAAGTTTGTAAAAGTATAGTAAAATGTAAAATTAGAGGGAATTATTTTTAAAAAATTAGGATTCTCATATTTCATTTTGATATGTGTGGAAATGCCACATACTAGTGTTTCCATGTGAATCAAAAGATATTTTTTGTGGAATACAGGTAGACTACACCATTGTTATTTTCTCATCTAGATGATATTTTTATGGGTATTTATTTATTTTCTAAAAAATTACATATAAAATTATTTTTCAGCTACAGTTTCAGAAACACTTATTTATAAAATTATTTTTGCCTATAAGTTGATTGCACCATTTCAATTATTTTGATGAAATGATAATTTTAATGCATATTTTCTAAAGCACGTTTTCTAAATTCTTTTCATATGAAATAAAATTGAGATGTTTTTAATTACCTGCAAGTTTTCATACTATAAATTATGGTAATATTGATAACTCCCTCAAATCTTAACTATTTAAATTTGAAATGATACAATATTGATGTAATCTTTAGTAATGGAATCTACCACATTGTAATGAATGAAGATTTGTGCCTTTTGATATTTTTTAATGGAAAAAATGGAAAAGGTATTTTGATGGACCTAGATGCATTCTTGGTAAGTTAGTATCCTCTGAATTGAAGTTTTCATTCTAGGGCATCATAAAGTCTTATAAACTTTGGACTACCTTGAAGGAATGTTTGGGAAATAAAATTAATATGAGGACATACCAACTAAAAAACAAGATCACTACTCTTAATCTAGACAACTATCTTCATATTGATAACTTCATCACTCAAGTTTATAAGTGTAAAATGTCAATTACTCCTTAATCTTACTTAATGAGTATGTAATTTTATTAGGATTTATTAATTTTTTATCTCAAAAATAACTTCTTATTAGACATGGAAACTTGAAATGAATTCCAAATTGCACACCCACATGTCAAATGTACTAATTTATTTTTTTCTTGCACTTAAGTATACTTTAATAAACCTATCAAAAGCACTTCCATTTATGGAACCACCTATATTAATATAACCACTTGTATTTAGGATATGTTTACTTCTTTATAAAATAAATACTCATCTTTACTCTTACATTAACTTGGAATTTATATTAATCCATTGGTACAACTTTAATTTGATGAGTGTTGTATTGTTGTAAATTGTGAGAGGTCATTATATTGTCCAGTCATTACATTTTTCTAATGTAATAAAATAATAGTGGTAGAGAATTATACCTTAATCTCTTTGTCTCTATATTTTATTTTAATAATGTGATCAATGTCTATGTATGATTTGGTTGATTTTTACTAGTCCATAATTCTAATATGGTATCATATTAAGAGTCGTAGGCTAGATTCATCTTTTTAGGTATTTTTAAAAGTGAATTTTAAGGATATTTTTATTCTTTCATTTCACTTATAATAATCCAAAACTATTAGGTTGATATTAAACTTACTATGAGTTGTAAATTGTTCACCTAGTAGTTTCCTTGTGGAAATTATGTGATTTGGTGTTCATACCAATTTTTTTTGTTTTTAACATACTAGACCACTCCACCATGTTTGTATTAGCTAAGCAATGATTTTTTTTTTTTAAATGAAGACCTACAACTCTAGATATCCATACCAATCTTACGAGTTACTAATCAATTTCTAGAGACTCAATAAATTTTATTTCATTTATGATTGTATGGATGCATCCAAAATCATTGATTCAAGGGGAAAGGCTCTTAGTTTATGAAAGAAATACATTTTGGTGTACCTAGTTTGTGGATATATGATACTCAATTATAACTGTCAACGAAAAAAAGGTTTGAAATTTTTTAATTTGGGCAGATTTATATATAAATATATTTATGTTTAGTATTTTATTACATTTTATTATTTTTATTTATTTTAAAATATAAAATATAAAAAAAAAAAATCTTGTCTTTTTAAATATAAAATTATAAAATTGGCTAGAATGGGTCATCCCACTACTTGTGCTCTATTATTCCACCACTACCCATATTATTCTACCATCTCCCCCTTTTTATCTCCTTGCTCTGTGCTTCTAACCTACACTACCATCCTCCCAATTCCATCCACTTTTCTTACCTTCCACCACCACTGATCCCATCTCCATCCTTTCTCCTTAGCTAAGAGATTAATTTTCTTTTTTTTTTTAAATGAAAACTTACAACTCTAGATATTCATACCAACTCTAGACTGATTAATTTTCTTGAAACTTAATAAATTTTATTTCATTTATGATCGTATGGATGCATCCAAAGTGGTTGATTAAAGGGGAAAGGCCCTCATTTTATGAAAGAAATCCATTTTGATGTACCTAATTTATAGATATATGATAATTATAACTATCAATGAAAAAAAGGTTTAAATTTTTTTAAGTTGGGCACTTTTTTAAATTTATATTTATTATTTTATTATATTTTATTATTTTTATTTATTTTAAATTTTAAAATTTAAAATATAAAATATATATTTTATATCTTTTATAATATAAAATTGACTTGATGGGGTAATCCCACTATTTGTGCCTTATTGTTCCACCGCTACCCATATTATTCTACCATCTCCCCCTTTTTATCCCTTGCTTCGTGTTTTTAACCTACACTACCATACTTCCAATTCCATCCACTTTTCTTACCTTCCACCACCACTGATACCATCTCCATCCTTCCTCCTTTCCATCTTCCCATCCTTCTTCGATACCCTACCATGACACCTTCTACACAACCTACCCCCTAACACTTGAACCATTACTCCAGATCCCTATGGACATACATGCTCACATAAACCCAACCTACATCCACATCCATTCTTATTATTTGATTACCCACTTCCCTCCTTTTGCATGTGCCCATTCCTTTCATTTAACTATTAGGACGCCCCTACCCTTCAACCTTATCTACCTTCCACCACGACTAAAACATTAGATATAATTGAAAAATATTACAATGCATTTGCAAGAGGTTGAATATTATTTAAGCGGTGCATATGTTATCTTCAACTTGTCCAATTGCCTATGTTTATATTTAAACTTGCATCAAGTTCGGGCTATATGATTATGATTGAAGTGTTGAAAATGTGAATTGATATTTAATAACTAGAAAACCCCCACAACTAAAAGGTACATTTATTGATGGCTATAAATCCACTTGAAGGCCCACAACACCTGCTCAACCTAACTTCCACCACTATCAACAACCAACGTTGACTAACACTTAATTTTATTCCAAATTTGGCTTTGATGTTTTTAAATCAAAATATATATTTTTAATTTTATTAACTTTAGAATGATAGATTTTGTAGTGGGGAAATAAAATTTGATAAAAAATATTTCACATAAGAAGTCACAAATTTGATCCATGCTAGAATTTTGTATACTAAGTGGATTAATAATTTGCACTACAAAGCCTTGAAATCTAATTTTTTATTTAGATGAAGATAGAAGTGTGCAGCTTAGTTTGATACATCATCAAACCACATCATAGAAAATTTTATGTTTTCTCCAAATTATGTCATATACATACCTATCTAGCATTTTTTAGAGCTTATTTTTAGATGTTCACATTTTTACAAACCCCTTGAGTGCGAGTTTTTTTTCATAAGCCATTATGCTATTTCACTTAAATCTTGAGCATCACTTCGAAATATATGAAAACTATCATTTTGTTGAAAACCTATTTTCAACCTATTCTATGCATTATATTTATTATTTTGCTACTTTACCTAAAATCCTAACTTTTATTAAAATTTTAAGGGGTTTTCTTTGTGGTTGAACATTGCCCAAGTTTTTAGACACTTTTATCTAGCCTTAGAACACCTTTTTGTGGTTCCATTTTCTTAGAGACTGTTTTATTCCGTAGAAATCATATGTATAACTAGAAAGGAGTCATATTATACAAAAATTAAAAGCAATTATTTCCCATTTTCATCTCAATTGGTAATAAGGTTTTTTTTTTTAAAGACATCATTATAAGTACTTGGGGCATTTTTATATCATTATACTAATTATATTGTGCCTCAAAATAGTTTTGTGAATAAAATACTTACTTTTGACACTCTTAAGAATTGTGCCTTATACTTGTTTTTGGTGCACTTGTAGTTCACACATTGTCCTTCTATTTGGATATTCATATTTGGCACACTTTTGGTTTTTTCCATGTATGCTTCAAGGCCCTTTTATTATACCTTTCCTTTTTCTTTATAAAAACATTCAATGCCCCTTTGGTATTGGCTTGTCATTATTTCTTTTTCTTGTAACGTAATCATTCTCAATTGTAAAATGACTAATATAATCAAATAATAACTTTCAATCCAAGAGTGATATATTATTATTTGAGGTTTCTTCACTTCAAAAAGATAATATTAATTTTTTATAGGAAAATAGCTCCTTCAAAGAGAGTAATGTTCTTTTCCTCACATAAATTACACAACAAGAATAACTCATTCCCTCTTTTCATATTAATTTTTCTCTCTTGAAATATCAATGTGATCATGTGGAATTCATCTCTACTACACTCATTTTAAATGTACTAATTTCTTATAGTTTTTTAACACGTCACTTGGATGTTCTCCTAGATTAATATTTTTTAAATTACGTGTTATATACTAATCCTTATACACCTATAATTTACTTTGTCAAAAATCATACTTATGCTAATCACAATGTTGATGTGCATACCTCATTTAAGAATAACACTACTAGTTTTGGCTAATTTATTCTACATAGTATTGGTTATTATAGATGAAATATAGGAAAGTATGCACAAGACCTTGTGTGACCCATCCATCATCTTTTCTTGATTCCTTATTTAGGTTGAATAACCCATAGTGACTCCCATGTCAATGCTCAACCAATTCTCTTGTTTTATGGAAACTATAGGGACTTCACTAGTCTATATCGATCAAAGTGGACCTAAACCACTATATTCTACCATAGATTACCATTGTTTCTTAGTTAGTCCTTGTCTAATGGCAATAGACTCTTCACAAGGATTAGTACCTATGACAAAATTCTCACCACATAATTATTATAGAGGTAGCCCTAAATATCATCTTCTAAAATATTGTTGTTGATCAATTAGGTCTTTGATAATGTAAATAGACTCTTCATAAGGATCATCATGTACATGTCAATCCTCACCAACTAGTTTTTCATTTGCGTTGCTGTACAATAATATTAGTGTCAATCATGGAGCTTAACACTTGATAGTAACAAGAGTTGGTGATTTTACAACACAACCATTAGAGATGATGAGTCACATATGGAAATGATTCAAATTCTATAATGGATCTTTGCCTTCTCAACATGTAATTATATATATAAATATATGTAACATTACCACATAAATCATATAAGTATCATTCAGGATGGAATATTTTATTAATACATCTTCATCAAGAGTATGCCATGTATAGGAAAAATGGATAAATAAAATACATGTATTGTTTTAGTTATATATCTATCTCCTTTTTTATTTTTATCTCTCTCAAATATTATATAAATTCACATAAATCAATCATATTCTCATCTTTAAATTATTCTATACATCATCGCATAGGCATTATATCAATTGTATCAGAGTGGTGCATCTCAATCTTGTATGGCATATCAAATATGATCAAAGTATTTAGATCCATAAAACTACCTACCAAACCATTTTGAAAATATATCCAAACTAACACAAGAGGATATCCTCATGATGATCAAGACCAAAATTGGAGAAGCACTTTTGGAGATGTGGAAATTTATATTCAGCGAATTCGTAGAAGTCCATAATGGTTAATTCTGTTGACTTCATCATTGGGTAAATACTTTGGTGGTAGAGTCCTCCTATGTTTTAGGTGAAAACAATTTTTCCTATCTTTAAGCATAAAAACAACGTAGATTTAGCAGATAACTAGTTAGGTGAGTTAAATTCATACTTTTCCATGAATGATTTCTCTAACAAAGAAAATATTAAGATTTTAATTATTAAAATTTATTCACCTATAAAGACATTTTGAAAAGCACATTATTCATAGGAAAAAGACCAAAAAAAAATATTAATCAACTTGGGATGAATTATTGGAAGCATTCAAGGGTGAATATTAACTAAATATGTCTTTAATGTTAACACTATGTAGTGATCATAATGACAAAAAGGACTAGACCATTCAGTCCAATCCTACATTGACACTTTCCATATTCTCTATATGATACTAGGTTATTTTGAGATACATAATCATCACATCCTCAAATATTTAAGTGATTTAAGCCTACTCTAACTAGATCCTAGGGTCTGCCAAACTTGACCTAGCATTATATATGTGTTGACACACCATATGATTCATCACTACCCACCCTTGATTACACCATAGGTCAATCCTTATACATCAACCTTTGGTAAGTGTTATGCCATGGACTCATGAGAAGTTTGAGTTTTTGGAAAATTCAAGGGGTTGATAGTACATCCAGGTAAGTATTTGAATATGGATGTGGTAGTTGTAGACTGCCCACTTAAGTGGGGGATGCTACTATCATGAAAATGGGATGTTGGCATGGGTGGAAGTGTATAGATGGACTTGTCTTATGCCGCCATTACTTTGGAGGGTAATATGGTGAAAATGTATAGAAAGTCAAACACGTTGCATGTCATTAAAGATCCAAAGCATGATCTAAATTAACTATTGTACATGGATGTTGATCTTGGTAGTTTTATGGGGAATATTGACATTATTGAATAACATGATGATCTTGATGTTGAACCTAATAGTGAAGGATAAGTTTGGAGGATGTGCCTTTACGGGGCTTGATTTAATATTGGGAATAAATTTGGGGTTGTCTTCTATACCCCTAATGGTAAATATTTTAAATTTTCTTTTCATTTGTCATTTGGGTGCATGAATAATACTACTGAGTATGAGGCACTTTCCTAGTTTATAGATTGTGAGAGAACATGGAATTAAAAGTATGATTGTCAAGGATGTATTCTAGCTAGTGGTCAAACAAGTTTACAATGCTTAAGCCACTAAAAAAGGTTTGAAATAATATCTAAATGGTTTTTAGGATCTACTTGAATTATTTTATGCACTCAAAATTTATGATCATGATAGGATTTTTAATGATGAGGCTGACAAACTTGCAAGGTTAGGTGCTCAATTTGATATTATAAATACGAGCCCTTATTGTTAGTATCAAGAGGAGCTTCTTCTTAGGCCTTCAGCCCTAGATAATATTCATCAATGGTAGGTGTCTGATGATGATGAAAAATTAAGAGGTTTCTAAATCATGAAGCTAAGTTGCATGATCAACTCATTGACTTGAAATCCATGGTTTAGGTTTGGGATGGAAAGGAAAACTTGTTTGTGAAGGAAATGATTCAAATGAAGACAAATACTCTTCCAAGAGGATTGGTAAGTTTATAAGCATCTTTTGATGGAAAAAATAGAATCAAGACTCAAGAATCATTTATCTCAACATACATAAGTAAGTTTAATTATGGTTCTTATGAGAATCCAAAGAAGGTTTGACTGGGTACTCACCTAATGTAGCTGAGAATCAAGTCTATATGCAACTACTAGAGAAGTATCAAGACCATTTAGCATGATCTTATTCAGAACTAAAAGCATATATGGAAGATTTGTTTTAACATGTCATCCCATTGTAGCTTGATATCAAGATTTTTAGTTACAAATAGAGACCTATTAACCCCATCTTTGCCACCAAGATGTTTGATGAATTAAATAAGCCAAGGGAAGGTGGTATCATTTAGTCCATCAGGCATTCATCATGGGCTCTAAATTTAGTCCCTGTGAGAAATAAAAATGGCAACATCCATTTGTTTGTGGATTTCTTGAATTTAAATAATCCCTCATTAAAATAAAATTATTCCCTATCTCATATGGGTAACCTATTGTAAAGTGTATAGGATAAGAGATGTTATCCACTTTAGATGGCTTCTTGGGATATAATGAGGCTGTGGTAAAGGAATTTGAGAGACCCAATACAACATGTACATTGCCTTGGGGCACATATGTATATATGAGGATGCTTTTCAAGGTAATAAATGTTGGTGAAACGTTTCAGTGAGCTATGGACATTGCCTTTGTAGGGGTAATTAACAAATTTATAGTTATATTTCATGATGATATCAGTATATACTCCAAGACTAGAGAAGAACATTTAGAGAATCTAATAAAGGTGTTTATTAGATACAAAAAGTTCAACATTTATCTTAATCCAAAGAAGTGTCACTTTGGAGTATAAAAGGCCAAGTTGTTGGGACATATAGTGTCCAAGGATGGTGTCATTATTGACCTCAAGAGGGTAGAATCCATTGACAAAGTGCCTATCCCATAGTTCAAGAAGGTAATTTATTCCTTCTTTGGACTAATTAGTTTCATAAGGAGGTTTGTGTCCAACATTGTAGAGATCACTATGCCTATTACTTTCATGTTGAAGAAGGTTTAGACCATCAAGTGGGAGGAAAAGGCAGTGAAATAATTCAATGACATCAAAGGATATTTAAATTCTACCCCTATTTTGGCTTTCCCTAATTACACTAAGCCATTTTATATTTTCTCTTTTACATCATATCACATTGTTGTTGTTGTCCTATTGGAAAAGAATGAAGATGATCATGAGAAACCAATAACTTTATTAGTAAAGATATTCAAGGTGCTAAACTAAATTAAACCATCATGGAAAATCAATCCTTCACCCTCTTGAAGGTTTTCAAGACGTTCATGCCTTATATTTTGGGTTCAAAGATTGTTTTTTATGTCTAACATATCATGGTGAAAAATATTTATGCTCAAACTGAAGTATCCAACAAAAGATGTTATAACTTTGAAATTTGAATATCCATATTATCTAAGGTTATAATAGCACATTTTGATCAAATGTTGGCATATATATCATAAATTTGAGTTCCTTTAGGCTTAAAATTATAAATATAAATCATATTCACATAATTGAACACATCATTGAACCAATTCAATCAAAGATCAACATCCTTTGTTGTTTTTATGCAACCTTTTCAAAATAGGCTCAATGTATAGGTCTAACTCTTGTTCTTTATGAAATTTAGCTTGATAAATCATATTTTAGGTAGGATATTTGAATTTCAAGCTAGAATATCCCAAGATTGGAACAAGATTGTACTCATTAACCAGAGAGCATTAGCTTGAGCTCAAGGTTCACAGAAAATCCAGACGTGATAAAGGTAGATGCAAGAGATCCAAGTATTTTATAACTTAAATGCTTCAAGGTACCTATTCCTTCAACCTTCATCAAGGTATGGTGTGATTACCAGATTCTTCAATTAATGTGCCAGGGGTGGTTCATGATCTCCCAAGAAATTTTGAGAAATATCTACCTACATTTATTCCAACAAGTATATTAACTGTGGAAGAACACATAAAGTCCTTTACAATTTCCTTAAGATTACTAAATGTTGTTCATGAGTATGTAGCATGTACACTATTTCCATTTAATTTTAAGGATGCAGCGTATGAGTGGTTTTTAAACTTACCTGACAATTACATTAGAAGTTGGAATAATTTCAACAATGTGTTTATTAATCAATTTGGTAAGATTATTAGACCTTGTGTTATTTACCATCAATTCACCACCATTAGAAGGGATGTTAGTGAGTCTATTAGGTCATTCAATTCTAGATTTCAAAAAATGTATAGCAGGACCATAGAGCCTTATAATCCAAATGATATTCTAGCTTTGGAGATCTACAAAGATGCAATAGATCTTATGATTTATGTATTCCTAAAGAGGTCTATCCCAGCTATAGCTTCTTTGGCCTAGGCTTATTCTGAATTAGTGAACATTAATGATAAAATGTAGCCCCAAGGGAAAATGGCTTACTCAATCCAAAATGTGAACCCACATA
Organism: Torreya grandis; assembly: GCA_037957365.1. Taxonomy (NCBI): domain Eukaryota; kingdom Viridiplantae; phylum Streptophyta; class Pinopsida; order Cupressales; family Taxaceae; genus Torreya; species Torreya grandis. The sequence continues at coordinate 2,090,257 of JARHVA010001634.1, read as the reverse complement.
TACCTGTGATGAACTTGTTCCCCAATAATAATTAAAATCTCCAATCCTTAAACCAACTTCCAAACTTAAATCAATTTCCCTTAAGTCATGTAGATCCTAATCAAAATTGAGGATTCTAGAGTCATCCTACTAATGGACTCAATACAAATGATCAACAAGCTTTAGTGCCAACTGTAGGTGCTAACAATAACTAGGTACATAATTCTAAAACTCCAAAAAATGAGAATGAGTCAACCTTGAAAATAGTTCAAAAATTGAGCACTAATTTCCTTCAATTGCATAAAAAAGTGGGCCATACTAGAGAGCACTCTATTAGGAATTTCTCATTTCAAAGGTTTAATAAGACAAATAATAGATTTTAGAATGATAGTTTTCAGAATAAAAAGGCTAATGAACTATCTTCTAGTAACAAGAATGTGGACATTAATCATATTGATATTGTATTACCTAATTATTTCAAAGTTCATTGCATAGCTAAGCATGGTGAAATTTATTGTATAGAGTTTTCCAAAGCCGTTGAGGCTTTCTAGGAGGAGTTGGATACATTTGAAGTGGTCCCAAATGAAAAAATGTTGCAAGTTCTTTAGGAACTAATTCATCTGATCAATCCTTCATGGTAGATATCTTTGACTTCCCCTTTCAATATGAAAATAAACCTGATGAGATCCCTAAGGAGATCCAAGCCTTTCAATAGTTATTGAAGAAGACCTACCTATTGAGAAATAAAAAGCAAAGGCAGCCTTGACTACCTCAACACCCCCTAAAAAATTTGGGACTCCCCCTGACACTTCTTCAAATAATAATCTAGAGCGCCCAAAAGGGATTACTTCTAAACCCAGTGTTGAGGTTCTTAGTTCTTATAATAAAACTAGTTATAAAATAGTTGAGGATATGAAGAAAATAAAGGATAATATTACATTGTATGAACTCACACAAATTATAGAGCAAAGGGATATGCTATTAGAATCCTTTTAAAAAAATGCATAATCCACCCAAGGTCGATCATGCCAATGTGACGGTGTACAAAGCCAAAGTTGAGTCTCCTCATTTCTTGCTCATTGTTAGGATGTTTGGTAAGAACTTGAACAATTTTTTATTAGATTCATGAGCATCCACCAATATCATGCCTAGAGGTATATGAAAACAACTTGGTCTAACACCTATAAAGTTTGATAAGGTTGTCACCCAATTAGACAAATCTAGAGTCGGGGTTGTAAGAGAATTATTAAATGTTCACATGCAATTAGTTTCTAAGCCTAGGGTACAACAATTCATTGATATTAAAGTGGTTGACATACTTGATGTTTATTCTATCTTACTAAGTATAGAATGGACCAAGGATTTGAATGGTTACATGTCTACATATTGTTTGCATCTGTGGCTACCTTGGAAAGGATTTCCAAATCAAATCAGGCTTGAAAGAGAACCAAGGATGAAACATATTATAACTAAGTACAATGTTGTGAATGAGAAGATCAATATAATTGAATTAGAATTAGGGGTATTTACCCTAGATAATTATAAGGTATGTGATCCCAAAAGTGCTCATGTTGTTCCTGGACTATGGAAATTGCATTTTAATGGTGCTAAATATAATGCTAGATTTGGTGTTGGTACTATTTTATCTAATCCTACTAACAAAAAATATCATGCTTCCTATAGGTTCTAATTCCCTTGTACTAAAAATATTTATGAATATGAAGCCCTTATCCTAGGTTTACAATTTTCTATAAAGAATAAAGTCAAATAACTACTAGTTTATGGGGATTTAGAACTAGTGGTCAACCAAGTAAGAAGTAAATACCATTGTAAACTCTCATAGTTGAAAAGCTATAAATTAAAGGTATGGGATTTTATTGAATCCTTTGATGCCTTTAGAATCATTTCCATCCCAAGGGAAGAAAACTAGGTTGTTGATGAGTTGGCATCTACTATAGCCAATCTCATGCCCAACCAAGGTTCCCCCAATTTTAGCATTGAGTTGATCCCTTGTCCTTCAGTGCCTGATAATGTTAACCATTTTCAATTTTTAAATGATGATCAATAGGTATTGGATTTCATGATAAATATTAGAGCACTTGATGCTCACATTGTTGATGAGCCTAACGAAAATACATCTAAGGAGGACAAATGTGATGGTCAGGTCATTCAACTAAATGACAACAAAAACCCAAAGGGGATGACTACTCTAGAAAGGCTATTTAATTAGGACAAACTTGATAAGGCTTATAAAGTCCCCAAAGTAAGTGGGAAATATTATAATGATATTGACCTTGGTGTCCAAGATCAATCCCAACTAGTAAATGTTGGGAAGGCCTATACAAACATTGAGAACTAGAAATCTAAAAAGCTCCTTGCCCAATACAGAGATGTCATAGCATGGTCCTATAATGACTTAAATATTTTTTATCCTAGAGTCATCACTCACACCACCCCCTTAAAGGAAAACTATAAACCATTCAAGTAGAAACAGAGGCTTATAAACCATGTCTTAGAACCAATGATTTTTAAAGAGGTTAAAAGACTTTTAGATGCTAAAATAGTCTTCCCAATTAGGCACTCTACTTGGGTGGCCAATTTGGTGCCATTTAGGAAGAATAATGGTGAGATTAGACTTTGTATTAATGTTAGGAACTTCAAAAAAGCATTAGAGAATGAAAACTATCCATTTCCTTCCCTAGACCATGTAATTCAAGTTGTTTTAGATTCAGCGATGATGTCTTTTCTTGATGGCTTTTAGGTTACAACCAAGTGTTGGTTGATAGAGAGGACATGATGAAGACATCGTTCACCACCAAGTGGGGAACATTTTCCTATAAAAGGATGCCCTTTGAGATAATCAATGTAGGGGCTACTTTCTAAAGAGCTATGGAGCATGCCTTTAGGGCCTAATAGGTAAGCACATTATTATATATATCGATGATTTAACAGTTTTTTCTAAAAATAGGGAAGATCACTTCATGCACTTACAACAAGTTTTTTAGAGATGTAGAAGTTATGGAATCTCCTTGAACCCTAAGAAGAGTATATTTTGTGTTATAAAAATAAAATTATTGGGTCATGTTTTAACCAAATATGGGATCTCTATAGATCTTGAAAGGGTGGAAGCCATATCTAGAATAGAGCCCCCAAATAGTAGAAAAGAATTAAAATCATTCTTTGGTAAGATTAATTTTGTGAGAGTTTATTTCTAGCTTTGTAGAGATTGTAGTCATTTGCCAATAAAAGGATGCATTTTGAGATAATCAATGTAGGAGCTACTTTCCAAAGAGCTATGGAGCATGCCTTTCAGGATGTAATAGATAAGTGGATATATATATATATATATATATATATATATATATATATATATATATATATATATATATATATATATATATATATATATATATATATATATATCAGGATGTAATAGGTATATATATATATATATATATATATATATATATGATCTAATAATTTTTTCTAAAAATAAGGAAGATCACTTCATGCATGTACAACAAGTTTTTGAGAGATGTAGAAGCCATGGAATCTCCTTGAACCCTAAGAAGAGTATATTTTGTGATACATAAGGAAAATTATTGGGTCATATTTTAACCAAATATGGGATCTCTATAGATCCTAAAAGGGTGGAGGCCACATCTAGAATAGAGCCCCCAAACAGTAGAAAAGAATTAAAGTCACTTTTTGGTAAGATTAACTTTGTGAGAAAGTATATTTTTGGCTTTGTAGAGATTGTAGTCATTTGTCTATAGAAGGATGCCCTTTAAGATAATCAATGCAGGAGATAATTTCCAAAGAGCTATGGAACATGCCTTTCAAGGCCTAATGTGTAAGTGTATTAATATATATATGGATGATCTAACATTTTTTTCTAAAAATAGGGAAGATCATCACTTCATGCACTTACAACAAGTGTTTGAGAGATGTAGAAGTTATGGAATATCCTTGAACCCTAAAAAGAGTATATTTTGTGTTATAAAAAGAAAATTATTGAGTCATGTTTTAACCAAATTTGGGATCTCTATAGATCCTAAAAGGGTGGAGGTCATATCTAGAATAGAGCCCCCAAACAATAGAAAAGAATTAAAGTCATTCTTTGGTAAGATTAGTTTTGTGAGAAAGTTTATTTCTAGCTTTGTAGAGATTTACAAGTCACTGAATGACATATTGAAGAAGCATGCTAAAGTTACATGGAATGAAGAATCCAGAAAGGCATTCAATGATATAAAGAAGGCCATTAGCCAAGATCCAATCCTTATAAGTCTTGATTTCTCAAAATAATTCTACCTTTATTTATTTGCATCTAACCACACTATAGTTGTTGTATTGACTCTGAAGATTGAGGGGTGTGATCACCCAATAGCTTTTATGAGCACCATTTTAAGAATGTTGAGTTAAATTATTCATTGATTAACAAGTAGGCATATGAATTAGTAAAGGTAGTTAATAAATTTAGACATTACAACCTTAGAAATAAGGTGCATGTTATCTTACCTGACATTGCCACCAAAATCATGTTAAGTTAGAATGAATTAGGAGGGCGTAGAGGTAAGTGGATGTCAATTTTGTAGGTATATGACCTAGAGATGAAAACAACAAAATTTGAAAGGTTCCAAGGTTTGATCCAGATGATTGTTAATGCTAACCCTAGACTTAGTATTATGCAATTATATCAATAAAATTTTTAGGCTAGTGAGAGGTATGATTCAATCATACATTTACTAATTAAAGGAACTTGTCCTATAAGATTATCTAGGGAGTAGAAAAGGGCCTTGAGATTGAAGATCTCAAACAGAGTTATGAGTCAAAAGTTATGGCCTACAGAAGGTTGGCCTTTTTTTTCATCAACCAGTAGATGAGGCACCTTGAAGAGAACCACTCTTCAGTTTCAATCACATCTCGAGTCTCCTCCTCATCGAAGATCACCAAAGGGGTAGAGGTTATTGGATTAAGGGGCTTCAGCTATGGCCTAGGAATAGTTTTGGGGTGAGAAATGACTTCTATAAATGAAAATGGGGTCTAACCCCTTCCACATTTAGAACAAGCTTGAGATAGGGATATGCCTTGCATATCCCTACTCTTCTCCATCAAATCATTGTTGATCAGGATCTTGATATAAGGTGCACTTGGGCACTAAGCAATGCTGCATTTGCCCTCCAATTGTAGATCTAAAGACATCTAGCTGACTAAGATTCCCCCATGCTGACCACCAATATTAGTATTTGTTATCTTCCCTTACGTTAGAGTGGTGTTAAATCATTTGCATGCAACAAAAAATAATCTCACCTTGTGTTCTCTCATTGACAAAATTATCATCCTTACCCAAGCGAACAATATCTTTCCCTAGGCTAGTGAATGTGCACATATTTTTAAACTAGCCATGGGCATGAGAGTTGAGTATCCAGATAATGGTGTTAATGTTTTGATAATAGATAAACCCAAAATTGATATCTAGTGTGGAGACCAACCCTATATATAACAGGAGGTCTAGGTCTCCCCCTAGTAGCCATAAGATAGAAATCAATAGGCACAAGTTAGAAAAACAAAAGGATCACCCAGAGAAGCAAATAAATATTAACCCACCAATACAAAAGAGAACTTGTGCAGTCCCCGAATGACCCAAACCCAACAAAAAGAACTAGTAAACCGAGCATGCTACTAGGGTTTTACTTGGATTCCCAAACCAGACTATTGAGACCAATAAGCTGCACCACACAAACACCATTACAAGATAGTAAAAAAACTAGTGAAACTAGGAAACCTATAGGGTCCTGAAAGGAACCTAAACTAAATCATATCTCTTTAAATAGATAGTCATCAAACCAAAACTTACAATTGAGCTTTTGACCAGATCTTCAAACTGGTGAAAATAATGATCTCATAAGGAGGATTTGCTAACCCCCAAGCCCAACATTGAATAGAGACCAAGTGCCACAATCTTTTGGACTTATAATTAGAATCTGACATAAGACTTAAAGGGAATTCCAAATGGAATGCGTAAACAAATTTGAAAAAGTATCCATCCTTGAGATAACAAGTATTTAGCTAAAGTAGAATATTCCATGTTGGATCAGGGTCACAATCTTGAAAAGAAAGAAATGTTAGCTTGATCCCACCAAATCGCCTTCTTGAATTCCCTTGAAACCAGTGGCCTAACTTAGTTATGTTACCAAAAAAAAAAAATGATCAAATAAAAAGCATGCACCAGACCCACCCTTTTCATCATCCCCAAATGCTTCTCGCTTAAATCCTTGTCAAAAGGGAAGGTAGACCCATTGGACAACATAAAGCCAGGGATCCACCTCAACCCAAAACATTTAGAAGAAAACCTCACTTAAATCTTGCCTAACAAAGAGAAAAATCAAGGTCAACCAGCACGCCTACCTTACTCCAGAAACTATAAGAACAATCACCAGTCTGGGTCAAAGAGGAAAAACTCACCATGAGTATTTGATGGTAAGTACTCTTCCTAACCATTCAAATCCCAACCATCTAAACAAGCAACTCTGACCAAATCCTTGAAACATGAAGGTGTCTTTCAATCACAAAGAGGGAATCGTCAATGAAAACCATCCTTTAAATCAGCTGTTGAAGAGAATCAGGGTTAAAGCTGTCTATCTTGCGACGTGAAATACTTTGACCATCCATCAGCTCCTAGAATAGGGCTCTAGAAGAAAGAACGAAACCCCCAACCATTCTATTCTCATATCTTCTCAACACACTACCAAATCTAAGAAAACACAAAGCCCCTTCAACTTCAAAATCTTGAAGAAAGAAGCCAAGGATGCCAGCCTAAAAGGCAAGGAAAAACGTCAAACTAGGACATTGAGCACCCTCGGCACACCGACTCACCATCCAGGAACGAAGAACAAGAGTCTATAATTTCCTCTTGAGATGAACGAGACTCAAGCAAAATGAGACCCTGCAAAGAGTCTTACACTCCAAGATGAGGCCAAGCCCGTAAGAATAGGGTTGATCCTTAAGGGATAACAAAGAAATGAAAGAACAAGGTCGAGAAGAGGCTTCATCCGCGATAGCCCTACGCTATAGGATGCTCCTCAACGCTCAAATCAGAGTTAGACACAACATTTTACAACACCAGAAGAAAAATGGGGACAAGAATGCGTTCAAAACCCGTGCAACCATTGATTTTGTAAGCCAACTGGTGAAAATGGCATGCAGAGTGTCATCCTCTTCAGCCCCGTCCGGATCTCCATCATCCTTGCCTTCATGTACCTTGTTGGAATCTTCCCGCTCACATCCCAATTTGAATTGTCTCCAGCCGCTCGGTTCTGCCATTAGTTTCGAGATTATACTTTGACGAAAATGACTTTTCCTATAACAATGCTAATGTTAATCTCGATGCATGGTGGAAATAAATTTTAAATAACAAGAAGGAAATCAATCTATGATAAAATTTAATTCCCCTTCAAAGAAAACAACCATAATTAAAAGCTTTCTATTTTTTATTTTTTTTTAACTAATAAATAAATTAGAAATAAGGTAAACATATGAAGGCTCTCTCTAGTTAATCTTCTCTAAATTTTATTTTCTGGATGTGTATTCTTTTAGTCGTAAATATTATTATGGAATCTATTATTCAAATATAATAATCATAACATAAATGAAATTATATGACTTTTAATTTTAAATCTTTTAACTTCAAGTATTTATTACTAACAATTGAATGAGCGAGGTGTAATGCAAATGTTAATAGAGTGAGAGAAGTGAAGACCATTTTAATAAAGAGAAAGTTTTAACAAAGAATGTAGTTGTTTCTCTTTTTTTTAATAATATAAATGTTTGCTCTATCGTGCATTGTTGCATATGAATTGAACAAGAAATAAGATGTCATATAAATATCTTGCAAGGATCACACTTTAGACATTATAGTAAAAGTTAGCTCCCAACATTTAATAGGACCAATATCAATTGTTGCTTTTTGCAATGTATAATACACCAACACACTACATACACCTAAAAACACCACCATTTTTTTTATACATCACTCATAACATAAGATGTGAGATTTAAAAGATAACATCTTTTAATAAAATAAGGTTGATTATTAAAGTAACAATCAGCTTCGTTAAGCAATTTCTTTAGCATTGTTTATAACTTGGAAGAAGACGTTTTAATAATCATCTCTACCAGGGTACAAGATAAGTTTTTTAGGAAAATAAGAGTGTCTAGAACAATCCAACAATTAGAAGATTCCAGAAAATGAAATATTTTAAGTTGAGTATTTTAGAAATTAGAACATTGTAAAATAAATAATCTTCTAGAAAAGGAGAGTTTGTAGTTGAAAGAGAAATCTATAAATATGTAAATATGAACAAGAAAATTTCACATTGAAATGCATCGGATTACATTGGATAGAACTTAATTGAATGTTTTTTCAGTCATTTATCTCTATTTATGCCCTGTTCTGCACTATTTGACCCTTCTGAAACTATTTTTGGTAGATAAGAAAGAGTGTCTCACATTTGACAATAGTTAGGGCTTACTAACATCACATTGGATGATGTTCTTATTCCATATTTTCATAACAAAAAGATAATAAATTCACTTATATAGAGAGGAACCATAATTTTTCCTTAATTCAATAAAAGACCGATAAATATAATATCGGGTTTGATTTTCAAGTTGACTGTTGAGTTCATGATTTGACTCAACAAGAAGTTTATTACCTCCAATATATAATTTATTGAATAAGCAAGCAAGCAGCGACGAAATTGTGTTAAATGCTAGGTCATGCTCTAAGGAGTTCGTTTAACACCAAATCCCCAAAATTTTCGGTTAACTACAAACTTTATTTTACTTTTCTAAAATCCAAATTTCACTAGTTTTGGTCCCATTGATTCGTTATAACTCAGAGATGACACAAGTATGTAAACAAATATTATTCCACATTTAAAATAAAAAATTACTTGAGGAAAATTGAGTGAAATCCTACTTTCAGTTGGCAAGTTTCGACTATTAAAAAAATTTAAACCAGGTGAATCCAACCAGCACGCCATCCAAACACAATACTGCAGTTTGGTTCTTGCCTAAACCCACAATTCTTTTCACTCAGACTGGGGACAATAGAGGGAAAAAAAAAAAATAATGCCCACCCAAACGCAGAAGGATACCATCACCATGCACCAAATTGTTTCAACACATTCCAAAGATAATTCTCCTGTGAAAAATCTTACCTTCAGGAGCACGTAAATAGGGGCATGAGTTGAACCAATTCTCGTTCGTACCAATTAGGTATAATAGGGTGTTGTGTGGAAGAGTTAAAGGACCCATTTGAACGATGTTGTACCATTTTTAAAATAAATAAATAAAAACAAGCATCCCGGGTCATTGATCAAGCAGAGCCCAACTAAACACGCAGGGGACCACATTCATCCCGGTATGACTGATTCAAATGCCCAACCAAGGCCAAAGTAATGTTTTTTCAATCTTCAAAGAAATCAATAAGAAGGTAATAAATATCTATTATACAATATATGCCAATATTGGTGAGATACATAAATAATTAGTGTCAAAAGGAAGGCTTAGAGTTTAACATGGCAGTTTGCTCATTGTCTCATATTGACAGTATAATATGAAGAATATTTTCCGTCGAGAAATAGAGCACTGACCATTTTCACCCTAAGCTCCTGAGCGTCCTCCGCACCCACTGCTTAATTCCACTGGGAAAGGAAAAATTAAAAGCACCAGAACTGACATTCCCTCTTCCCAGGGCGTCTAGTTAGGCATGCCAGAATTTACTTGCCTTGTAAGGCACAATAAATCATTCTTGCTGGCAGCTATTTTCAATCTACCTTGCAATTGATTTTCCCCCTCCTATGGTTCTTCAAACACAATTTACTCCATATATCTTATCTTTTCATAACTCTAAAGATTTGCACCCTCAAGCGGCCTTCTATTTCCTCCAATCAGAAAAAAAAATTCAAGTTGTTCATAAATGAATTAAAAAATTCAATCTATTTTTAGTTATTAGGGTGAGCCGGCTGTGATATATTAATAGGTGCATTTAAATAATATGCACCTCAATGTATTTACTCGAATGTTTTGTTTTTAAATAATGCGCTTCTTTTCATGTAAGTGACATTCAATTCGAAACAAAATACTCGTGCATTTACCGTGAACAAGATATGCTATGCATGTGTCTTCACGTCATCATCAAATGCACTAAAGACTAGCATAGTCTTCTAAAGTTGATACATTTGTTTGAGATTTCTACTTCTCTATCTTGACTATTGAAGGTCGACAACATTTTGATAGGATCAAAATGAATTCCGTGATTAAAAAAAACAATTCAATTCATAAACAATTTCAAGATCATCGTGTATTTTTCAAAACCCTCATGGAAATAAAAAGTGAAAGTATGGCCGAATCAGTTGCCACGTCTATTGCTATGGGTTATTTGCTTTTATTTGTATCATTTTATACAACATTTATGCTAGCATCTACCATCTAGGCAACTTAAGGGCTTCAATAGATTAATATACCAATTCTTACTCAATTCATCGTTACAACATCATTGGTTACCACACATTCATTTCGAGAAGAACAATTCCTTATGCAAAACTTAGAAGCTCTTAAAGCTAAGGTGTTACATTTGGAACACGCTGTTACAAACCTAATCAAACATAAGACTTGCAAAATCTATTACAAACTCCATTGGCTCAGCATATTTTAGCATATCCTTTATCAACTAATGTTTTCGCATATAAGCTTACCCTCTATGATGGAAAAGGTGACCTAAGCAACAACTGAGAGCATTTCACACAATAATTTTGGATTATGCATCAACAATAATTTGTTAACTAAGTTTCCTAGGAGTTTAAAAGAATATGCTTTGATATGATTCTATTGTATACCTCATTAGTCAATTAACACATTCAAGCCTTTATCTTAACTATTCCTCACACATTTCTCCATCAACATCAGTGAAAAGATGTCACATGCTCATATTTACCAACTGAAGTAGGACTCCAATGAGCCTATCACATAACATGTCTCATGGTATTGTTTCTAACTATTTTTCGCTTTTTCACATTCAGAAGAAATAAGAAACTAGAGATAATGGTCAGGGGTTAGATGATACCCGAATGAAGTTTGCGCACCGTATCCAGACGATTGAAGGAGCTCCTCTTTGGATGTGGAGGATGACACCTGTAGATAAGAAAGGCTTAAACAAGGAAAATGTTAGATAGATATATAGTGGACTGCCAAGCAAAGCTTGATCCTAGAAGTGCAAAGACTTCCTGGAGGGATGACAGTCCACTAGTGCATAAAAAGAGTGTTGCTAGAAAGAGAAATGGTAAAAGACTGAACAAAAAAATTAGAGATAATGTGTACCTGAATATTGATGTCAGTCTTCCACAGTCACCGACATCGGTGGTTCTGATGGCATCAGTTTGTCAAGTTGCTGACGTCGGTTATGCTGCCGACGTCGATAGGGACAATGGACCTTGGTGCCGATGTCAGTAGGGGCAATGAGCTTGGGATGGGTTTCTGGTCTGTCTGTGGTCAATCAGAATGGTCTAGGATATCTATGGGAGTTTAATGGCTTGTGCAGGGTCTGCAGGGTAGTGAATATGGTCTGAAAAAGGGGGCAGGTAGAGAATAGGGTTGGAAGGAAAATAAGGATGGGGGAAGGCTTTTTAGCCTTCTCGGGAAGGAAGTTTGGTTGTGGTCTCAACAGTACTCAGAAATAAACAATGGACTGATTACCAAATGCATTTAAAAGAGTATTGAAATACAAAACTAGCAGAAATACTTAGCTCTTGGTGGAGAACCAGAAGTGCAAAAGACTTGTTTCCGTTATCGCTGATGTGGGAGACTTTGTGTAACCTTCAATTCGATGTGGAGTGACTGATGTAGAGTTTCTTAGCATGGAGAGTGTTGTTGGGATGTTGATGCCTGCAAAGAGTTGAGGAGCAAGAGAGTTCGAAACCTGGAGCAAGAGAATTTCCATTCGCGGGGGGGGAGCAACAGAAGCTAGAATTTAGTTTTAAGGCAACCGACGTTGGTGATACCACCGGCGTTGGTAGACTACTGACCGACGTTGGCAGCTAAAGAATGAGAAAAAAGGCTATTTTTAGCCTTTTGCCCGTTCTTCCAACTGCCAGGTTTAATTATCATTGGAAAACGGTCCAAAGGCAAATTAAATAGGCATGAGAGGTTAGTGGGAGGGTTGAAATAGGTCTTAGGTAATTAAGATTTGCCATGGGATGATGGAGGTATCCAAGGAGAGGTATCGAAGGTGGGGTGTGATGGGTGATGTGTCAAGGGTGGTGTTATTAATTTAAAATAGTTAATTTATTTTAAATTAATAAGTGTGTGGGTTAGGAATGTTTGGAAGTGGACCAAGGAGATCAAGGGGGAGGGATGACCAAGGAGTAGACATAATTTTGGTGTCTAAATTTACCCATTTTTGTCTTGTTGGTTGTTCTTGACGAACTGCAAGACAAAAATAGGAGTAAGTTGCCCCAAGTATGGGATGAGGTGTTCCCCCCTCAAAGCAGGAGTCGAGGGAAGGGAACCTGATATTGGGTGCTGATTTGATAGAGAGTGGATGGATATGGTGAAGTTGGAGTGTGAACAATGCAAAAGTTGGGATTGTGCGTATACCACTTCACGCGATAGGTAGGTCAAATTATCGCGGTCAAAGGTCGAGGAGTGCTAAAATCATAATAACCGGTCCCCAGCATTTAGTCGTAGCTGATTGGGTTAAACGATCTAAGCTGTAGCTCCAATGGTCATCGTGTTCCAAGTATCCCAAGCTCAAAAAGTGCTCTTAAAAATATGAAAATGTCACAAGTAGTGGGGATCAACTGGAGCGCGATCTGATACTTGTGGGGTGCATTTTGAGGTTTTTAGATTGTTTTTTGATTTGATTTGTTTTTTGAATTTGTAGTGGTTTTATCTTAAAATTGAGGGGGAGGGGTAGTTAGAAGGGTGGGTAGGCTAGGTAGGTTACTTTAGGTAGGTGTAGGAGGGTTTTGGGAGGAAATGGGCTAAAAATGAGGGAAGCCCTAATTTTAGGGCTCACTTCGTTCAGCCCTAGGGCCGAACCAGTCACCAATGTCGGTGGATTTGCCAATGTCAGCCGACCAGGGACCGACGTTGGTCACTTAGCTACCGACGTCAGTCATTAAGTGACCGACATCAGTTAGATAAGTTCCATCATCGGCATGCTAACCGATGTTGGTGGCTGCCTGGTCTGAAAAGATTTTGAAAATTGTCAAGTCGAAGGGCAAAGCCATGTCGAGGACTTCTCGGGTGTCGAGATAGGCATATAGGGGGAGGTAGATGGTCGAGTAGGTAGACGAATGGGTGAATGGCTGAGATAACCTCAGGAGACCCCATGTCAACTGAGTGCTGCCTACATAGCCCCAGTCGTTAGGGCCTCAGGCCGATGTAGTTCTCCCAAAAGGGAAGAAGAGTCATGGTGGTCAGTTGTTAACATGGGTTCTATGTGCGTTGGTTGGATGCAGGCGAGGTAGATGTTGATGTTGAGGATCGGCTCTCGATATTGCCGATGTAGATGCATCGAGATATTATCGGTGAGGAGTGGGCCCAGATTACTGTTGTAAGACTAGGTGGGTTGCGGTGATACTACCACGTGGCCAGAGATGTGAGCCTCATAGTGGCATTGACTGAGTAGTGGGATCACTCCACCAACACCTTCTATTTATCCACTGGTGAGTTGACTGTCACAGTGGAGGATGTGTAGCAAATTTTATGGCTATCGATTCATGGAGCAGACTTATATGCATGCTCGAGAGAGGTGCATGATATACAGATGGTTACGCTATTTCCTAAGCACGCTACTGAGGTGACTTACCACTCAGCCAATTTTGCATATGAGCCCTTATATGTTGCTGATGATGATGCACATCGATTGGCCATCTTTATGATGATCGGCATCATGGTCTACGTGTTGCTAGATATTAAGGGAGGCAGATTTTTGGTCACTATGACCAGAGTTTTGATAGAGATGCTAGAGTAGTAGATGGTGTTTACATGGGCAACCATCTTTTTGGCCTAGTTGTACAGAGAGCTTTGGGGTATCAGTCGGTGGTGGTGGTATAGTCTGTGTAGGCCACCTCCTACACTGCTGGGCATACAAGCATATTGTGGTCACTTAACCTCTTGGCCTTCCAGTGGTGATTCAGGCTAGCTTCAGGGTTGGGTTCAGGCGATGGCACGAGGTCATGGCACAGACTCGCATGGATGGAGTAGTCAGAGACATCGACTACTACAGAGGGGTACTAAAGGCCCTAATCCCTGTGGACATCATTTGGAGACCGTACCTGGTGTACCCAGCCTTCAGGAACTAGGTAGAGTAGCTAGTCAGAGTGCAAAGCTTGAGATGGGTTAGAGGCAGATGAGCTGGTGAGCTCGAGAGGGTGCTAGTAGAGAGAGTGCGATGCGAGTATGGGCTACTACAGGACGTGCCACCTGCCCTTCCACAGTACAAACGGGATGACATAGAGGTGCTGCTCCCACTACCAGAGGAGATAGAGGGGCCCAATTTTGAGGAACTACCGACTAGTCCTGGGATAGTATATCTAGGATGTACAGAGGCCTACTCGACATGGTGGGCAGGGCAATACACAGGGGTGTAGATAGGACCACAGCCTGATCTGTAGGCAGTTACCAGAGAGAGATGCAGCCTGCTAAGAGAGGGATGCAACACAAGGATAGGTGACTATTTTGTAGGGCTAGGTCATAGGATTATAGGGCCAGGTCACAGTTTTCACAGGTCAGGTGGCTGCTTTAACAAGGCAAATCACCATTTTATAGGGGCAGTTGGCTGCAACCCAAGCACAGGTGTTAGTGAGACAGGTTTTTGGAGGGCAGGGCCCTATTCAGCATCCACCTCATTAGCCAGCTCAGGAGCCAACACAATCATCATCACTGTAGCCATCTCAAGAGCTAGCACAGTCAACATCACTGTAGCCAGCTCAGTTACAACCTCAGGGTTCAGTGTAGGGTGCGATAGCAGGTTTGATGGGTCCACCGTAGACTGTACCTATATCTAAGTACAATATTGCTTTGGATGATATCGCATATTATGAGGGGGCCATCAGGGGGTTCCCTTAGATACAGTGATACTCAGAGATGAGGGTTGAGCAGAGTCAACTGAGATCTATGTCACAAGTGACTACTTCAGGTTCTCACAGACAGCACAGATCAGAGGGTGGAGATGATACAGCGTCCTCATGGCCACGGCCACCACCACCATAGCCACAGCCTTGAGGCCATATTTTTGGCATTATGTATATACCAGCATGCAAGCCGTTGATGTGAGATGTACTATATATTTTTTGAGAGAGAGAGAGACATAGATTGTACTTTTGTAAACTTTGATGATATATATGATGAGACTTTGATTAGATTACTGATGTGTTATGGATGTGATAGATGTTTAGTAGTTTTAGCATTTTTCATATGTTTTAATGATGGATGCTTAATGTAATGATGTTTATGATGATTATGATGATTAGGATGATTATGCTATGATAATGCTAATGATTTTATGATGTTATTTATGATGTGAATGCTTAATGTGATGAGGTTTATAATGTTGATGATGATAGTGGTTTGAGCATTTTTCATATGTTTTAATGATGTATGCTTTGATATGATGTTCATGATGATTATGATGATTAGGATGATTATGCTATGATAATGCTAAAGATGATGTTACAGCTTTTTCCATATTGTGTGATGGTGTATTCTGTAACATTTGTGTCTTGATTGTTAGTTTCCATGTGTATTATTTTCCATAGAAACTAATGTGATTAGTTTATGATAATGTTAATGGTTGTGAAAATATGTGATTAGTTGTGACGAAGGAATGGCTGAGCTAACCTCAGAAGACCCCATGTCAACTGAGTTCTGCCTACATAGCCCATGTTTTAAGGGCCTCAAGCCAATGTAGTTCTCCCCGAAAGGGAGGAAGGGTCAAAGTGGTAAATAGGTTGGTTTGGTCATGATAATGGTTTAGCACTTCCCATATGTCTAATGGTACATGCTTGAAATGATGAGGATAAGATGATGTTACAGCCTTTTCCATATTATGTGATGGTGTATGCTATAACATTGGTTGTGTGGTTTTTCATCCCTAGCAAGTTTCCATATTGGGTGATGGATGTATGCTAAAAATGAAATTGAGACATAAGAGATGGCAGAGGGCAGAGAAGGCCCCATGGAAGGACCACCACTCGCAATACCCATCGTGCCACCACGACGGCGTCGACGAGATGAGGTAAGGGGTGCATTTTGAGGTTTTTGGATTGCTTGTTGATTTGATTTGTTTTTTTGAATTTGTAGTGGTTTTATCTTAAAATTGAGGGGGAGGGGTAGTTATAAGGGTGGGTAGGCTAGGTAGGTTACTTTAGGTAGGTGTAGGAGGGTTTTGGGAGGAAATGGGCTAAAAATGAGGGAAGCCCTAATTTTAGGGCTCGCCTCATTCAGCCCTAGGGCTGAACCAATCACCGACATCGGTGGATTCGCCAACGTCGACCCACCAGGAACTGACGTTGGTCACTTAGCTACTGACGTTGGTCATTAAGTGACCAACGTCAGTTAGATAAGTGCCATCATTGGCATGCTAATCGATGTCAATGGCTGCCTAGTCTTAAAAGATTTTGAAAATTGTCAAGTCGAAGGGTCGAAGCCATGCCGAGGACTTCTCGAGTGTCGAGATAGGCATATAGGGGGAGGAAGATGGTCGAGTAGGTAGACAAATGAGTGAATGGCTGAGTTAACCTCAGGAGACCCCATGTCAACTGAGTGCTGCCTACATAGCCCCGGTCATTAAGGCCTCAGGCTGATGTAGTTTTCCCAAAAGGGAAGAAGAGTCATGGTGGTCAGTTGTTAACATGGGTTCTGTGTGTGTTGGTTGGATGTAGACCAGGTAGACGCTGATGTTGCAAGATTGGCTCCCAATATTGCTGATGTACATGCATCGAGATATTATCGGTGAGGAGTGGGCCCAGATTACTATCAGAAGACTAGGTGGGTTACAGCAATACAGCCACGTGGCCAGAGATGTGAGCCTCATAGTGGCATTGATTGAGCGATGGGATCACTCCACCAACACCTTCTATTTATCCAGTGGTGAGTTGACTATCACAGTGGAGGATGTGTACCAAATTTTATGGCTACCAGTACATGGAGCAGACTTATATGCGTGCTCAAGAGAGGCGCACGATATACGAATGGTTATGCTATTTGGTGAGCACGCTACTGAGGTGACTTAACACTCAGCTAGTTTTGCATATGAGCCCTTGTATGTTGCTGATGAGGATGTGTATCGACTGGCCATCTTTATGGTGATTGGCATCATGGTCTACGTGCTACTAGATACTGAGGGAGGTAGATTTTTGGTCGCTATGACCAAAGTTTTGATAGAGATGCTAGAGTAGCAGACAGTGTTTACACGGGCACCCATCTTTTTGGCCTAGTTGTACAAAGAGCTCTGGGGTATCAGTCGATGGTGGTGGTACAGTCTGTGTGTAGGCCACCTCCTGCACTACTGGGCATATGAGCATATTGTGGTCACTCGACCTCTTGGCCTTCTAGTGGTGATTCAGGCCAGCTTTAGGGTTGAGTTCAGGCGATGGTGCGAGGTCATGGCACAAACTTGCATGGATGGAGTAGTCAGAGACATCGACTACTACAGAGGGGTACTAGAGGCCCTGATCCCTATGGACATCATTTGGAGACTATACCTGGTGTACCTGGCCTTCAAGAACTAGGTAGAGTAGCTGGTCAGAGTACAGAGCTTGAGATGGATCAGAGGCAGATGAGCTAGCGAGCTCGAGAGGGTGCCAGTAGAGAGAGTGCGACACTAGTATGGGTTGCTACAGGATGTGCCACCTGCCTTTCCACAGTATAGACAGGACGACATAGAGGCACTGCTCCCACTACCAGAGGAGACAAAGGGGCCCAATTTTTAGGAGCTATCAACAGGTCCTGGGATAGTAGATCCAGGATGTACAGAGGCCTACTTGGCGTAGTGGGCAGGGCAGTACACAAGGGTGTAGACAGGACCACAGCCTGATCTATAGGCAGTTACCAAAGAGAGATGCAGCCTGCTAGGAGAGGGATGTAGCATGAGGATAGGTGACTATTTTGTAGGGCTAGGTCATAGGATTATAGGGCCAGGTCATAGTTTTGACAGGTCAGGTGGCTGCTTTGACAAGGCAGATCAACATTTTGTAGGGGCAGTTGGCCACAGCCCAAGCACAGGTGTTAGCAAGACAAGTTTTTGGAGGGCAGGGCCCTATTCAGCATCCACCTCAGTAGATAACTCAGGAGCCAGCACATCTAGCATCCTTGTAGCTAGCTCAGGAGCCAGCATAGTCAGCATCACTGTAGCCAGCTCAGTTACAACCTCAGGGTTCAATGTAGGGTGTGACAGCAGGTTTGATGGGTCCACCGCAGACTGTACCTATATTTAAGTACAATATTGCTCTGGATGAGATCGCATATTATGAGGGGGCCATCAGGGGGTTTCCTCAGATACAGTGATACTCAGAGATGAGGGCTGAGCAGAGTCGACTAAGATCTATGTCACGAGTGACTACTTCAGGCTCTCACAGATGGCACATATCAGAGGGTGGAGATGATACAGCGTCTTCACGGCCACCGCCACCACCGCCACAGCCACAGCCTTGAGGCCATATTTTTGGCATTATGTATATACCAGCCTGTGAGTCATTGATGCGAGATGTACTATATATTTTTTGAGAGAGAGAGACACAGATTATACTTTTGTAAACTTTGATGATATATATGATGAGATTTTGATTAGATTACTGATGTGTTATTGATGTGATAGATGTTTAGTAGTTTTAGCATTTTTCATATGTTTTAATGATGGATGCTTAATGTAATGATGTTTATGATGATTAGGATGATTATGCTAATGATTTTATGATGCTGTTTATGATGTGAATGCTTAATGTGATGAGGTTTATGATGTTGATGATGATAGTGGTTTGAGCATTTTTCATATGTTTTAATGATGTATGCTTTGATATGATGTTCATGATGATTATGATGATTAGGATGATTATGCTATGATAATGTTAAAGATGATGTTACAGCTTTTTCCATATTGTGTGATGGTGTATTCTGTAACATTTATGTCTTGATTGTTAGTTTCCATGTGTATTATTTTCCATAGAAACTAATGTGATTAGTTTATGATAATGTTAATGGTTGTGAAAATATGTGATTGGTTATGATGAAGGAATGGCCGAGCTAACCTCAGAAGACCCCATGTCAACTGAGTGTTGCCTACATAGCCCCTGTTTTAAGGGCCTCAGGCCAATGTAGTTCTCCCCGAAAGGGAGGAAGGGTCAAAGTGGTAAATAAGTTGGTTTGGTCATGATAATGGTTTAGCACTTCCCATATGTCTGATGGTACATGCTTGAAATGATGAGGGTAAGATGATGTTACAGCCTTTTCCATATTGTGTGATGGTGTATGCCGTAACATTGGTTGTGTGGTTTTTCATCCCTAGCAAGTTTCCATATTGGGTGATGGATGTATGCTAAAAATGAAATGGGTCTATTTATGCTTCAGCAAGTAATGGTTTATTCTTGACATAAGTTATGTGGTTGATAGTTTTCATGTGTATTGGTTTTCATAGAAACTAGTGTGAATGGGCTATGAGAACATTAGAGGTCAAAAAAGGTTTGGTTGGTTTGGTTTGGTTAGCAAATGATTTAGTTGTATGTGACAAAGGTATGTAGGAAGTGAAAGGCATTTTTACCCTTTCATTGAAAAAGACCATAATGATAGCATAGGTAGGGGATTTGGGAACAAAATCCCCATTTATGCATTACGTCATTGACCATTGGTTGTGTTAGAGAAGTAATTGAATCACTTTGACATTTAAATGAGCTCAAAATCCCTTGAGTATGTTGGGGTAACAGGTGGTGTGATATGTTAGGATAGGGTAACCCTTTTTTAGTAGGGATAACTTCGCCCTTTTTTTATAGGAGACCTTGAGAATGACTATAAGTCAAGTCCATGACCCATTTTTTTTTTTTTGTAGACTGATCAATGCAAGAAGTCTGCATGGGGATGTTGTTTTGTTTTGTGGCCATTTGTGAAGCTGATCGATGTGGGAAGCTTCTAAGAATGTTGTTTGTAGCAAGATTTTTAGGCATAGCCATCCTTCGAGGGAGTGGTCTATATTTTTGCTTTATATGTTTTTGAGGGCTTTGAATAGTTGTCCTTTGAGGGAACAGTCTATTAGTTATAGCAATGATGATGCAGCTGTCCTTCGAGGGAGTAGTGCATTTAAAGTTTATGACCTTTTGATATTTTGTTGGACATCCCAATTTATTTTTGACAGAATTTTTAGTCATGGACAAGACTATAAAAGTTTAAAGGTTCCCTTTTATTAGGACAAAAGCATTCATACTTTATAAAAGGGTTACATAGTGTTTGTGTAGGGGAACAGGGTTAAAAGGAATGAGGATTAAAATGACAGGGATTACTCAAGGGATGAGCTCAAATTAAAATATCAAGTGAATGAGTACTTGATTAATAGTAGAATGGCTGTAGATGCAAGGCATTAAGGGGCTCAGGTTTTGGCCGTCCTTCGAGAGAGGACAGACGATAAGTCCTTGATCCATACTTGTGCGTTATGATATAAGGTCCAAGCCAATTAGGATCAAACTTGCCTCATTTACTTCGTTTCATATTGGTCACATGTTGGTTCTCTTTGAGGACGAGATCTCTGATTTTGAAATCGCATTCTCTCAAATTTTTGTCATAGGCACGTTTGATACGATTTTGATAGACATGGAGATGGTTGAGGGCAGTAAGATGACGTTCATCGAGTAACTCAAGTTGAGCTAATCGATCTTGACGAAAGTCATCATTAAAAAGTATGTCGTGTAAAGAGATGCACAAAGAAGGTATCTGTACTTCAAGAGGTAGGACAACTTCTATTCCATACACTAGAGAGAAAGGCATAGTACCCGTAGGGGTTTGGATGCTAGTGCGGTAGGCCCACAAAGCGAAGGGAATGTGAATGTGCCAATCCCTTCCAGTGTCATTGACCACCTTCATTAGAATTTTGGTTAAGATTTTGTTGGAAGCCTCAGCCTGCCCATTTGCTTGTGGGTAGTAAGGCGAGGAGAAGCTAAGCTTGATGCCAAATGAGTCACAAAGTTTTTGAACAGTTTTGTTCTTGAATGATTTGCTGTTATCGGTGATGATCTTGTGGGGTACACCGAAATGACAGATGATGTGAGTGTTGATGAAGTCGACAATTTTGTCGACTTTTGTGGAGATGAGGGGAATAGCTTCCACCCATTTAGTGAAGTACTCGATCACAGTGATAATGGACTGATGTCAAAGAGATGAATGGGGGTTAATCTCATCGATTAGATCTAAGACCAATTGTAAAAAGGGCCAAAAATCTTGAGTGACTTGTAGAGCGTGGCTAGGGAGGTGAAGCAAGTTAGCGTGCTGTTGGCATTTGATGCAATGCTGAACATAATCGCTACAATCTTGGTGAAGAATGGGCCAATAATATCCTAGGTGAAGGATTTGTTTGGCAATCGAGTTACCACTGAAGTGTCTGCCACAAATCCCATTGTGGACTTGTTTGATGGTATGAGATGCTTCAGTGGAGGCTAGACATCGAAGAAGGAGGCCGTCAAAACCTCTTTTACAGAGAAGATCCCCTAGCATAGTATATCGAGCCATGCTTTTGATAAAAGCCCACCATGCATTGCTAGAGAGATCAGGAGGGATAATAGAAAAAGTTAAGTAGTCCGTAAGTTGTTTATACCAAACATCATGTGGACTAGAGTCAATGGTGCTGACGAGGTTGATGTTAGTGGAGATATATGAAGGCAAGGCCACATGATGCACTGTGACATAAATTCTTGATGAAGATGATGAAGATGGAATATGTGAAGCGAGAGAAGCCATGGTGTTAGCAAACTTATTCGTAGATTAAGGAATAGTTTTCAAGAGGTAATGGTCAAAAGATTCTAGAAGCCATTGATTTGATTGACGACTAGTTGTGAGTTGCCGAAGATGTTGATTGTCTTGATGCCTAAAGAAAGGGCGGTTTGAAGTCCTAAAATTAAGGCTTCATATTTAGCCATGTTGTTGGTACATTCAAAGTCAAGTTTGAAAGATAGGGGCATGGATTCACCCTCGTGCGGGATGAGAATGACCCCTACACCCCCACCATGTTGACATTTAGACCCGTTAAAGAACATTGTCATTTGATAGAAAATGTCATTGGAAGATAATGTGGCAATGGATTTATCAGAGAAATCGCAATGAGAAGGTTGGTTGTCAGGTAGAGGGGCATTCTCTAATTGGTCAGCGATTGTTTGACCCTCTATAGATTTTTACTGGATAAATTCCAAGTGGAATTCAGCAAGAAGCATGAGCCAACGAGCCATACATTGGTTCTGGTATGGCTTGGAATGCATGTATTTTAGAGGATCTGTGTGAGTGATGACCTAGGTTTTGTGATTGAGAAGATAATGATGGAGTTTGGTAGCGGCAAAGACTAATGCCAAACAGAGTTTTTTCGTATGAGTATACCGAGTTTCATAATCAATGAGCATTCAGCTTATATAATAAACCGCTTGCTCATGATGTTGCTCATCTTGATGCACGATCATGGCACCTAATGAATAGTTTGTTGCTGAGATGTAGAGGTAGAAGGGTTGGTCATCTTTTGGTGGAATAAGGACTGGTGGAGAGATAAGATAGAATTTAAGGGCTTCAAAAGCCTCTTGGCAATCCTTATCCCAATGAAAAGAGACATCCTTCTTGAAGAGGTGATGAAAGGGTTGACATCGGTAAGAAAGCTGCGAGATGAAGCGATGAATAGATTGGAGCTTCCCTTGTAGGTTGCGAAGTTGTTTCAAATTGGTGGGTGGCAGCATCTCAAGTATAGCTCGAATCTTAGCAGGATCAATCTCAATGCCATGGAGAGAAACAATGAAACCCAGGAGCTTCCCTAAGAGAACCCCAAAGATGCATTTCTTGGGGTTAAGACAAACATTGTATTGAAGAAGGCGAGTGAAGATGATCTTGAGGATGGCTAAATGGTCACGACGAAGCTTAGATTTGCCTAATAGGTCATCCACATAGTCCTCCATGATTTTGTGGAGTAGATCGTGAAAAATGTAAGTCATGGCACACTGATATGTGGTGCCTGCATTCTTTAGGCCAAAAGTCATGACCTTATAGCAAAAAGTCCCCCATGGGGTGATGAAGGTAGTCTTGTGTTGATCTTCTGGCGTAATCAGGATTTGGTTATATCCTGAAAATCTGTCCATGAGTGATAACATCTCATGACCGGTCGTGAGATCAACAAGTTGGTCGATGTTGGGTAGAGGAAAATTATCTTTTAGACAAGTCAGGTTAAGGTCACGAAAGTCAGTGCAGATTCAGATCCCCCCAGTTGCTTTGGTGACAGGGACGATATTAGACACCCATTGTGGATAATCAATGAGTTGGATGAAGGAGACAGAGAGAAGATGCTGAAGCTCCTCTTTGACAAGGAGTGTAACTCGAGGATACATCTTGCAAAGCTTTTACTTGACAGGCTTAGCCTCTGGGTTTGTGACGATGTTATGAATGGCAATGTTAGGGTTGATGCCGGGCATGTCGGTATAGGTCCAAGCAAAGGTTGTGCTATGGTCTAAAAAGAATTTCATGTAGTCAATTTGTTCCTGAGCATCTAAAGACTGACTAATTTTTAAAACATGAGGAACATCGGAAGATGGAAGGTTAATGTCAATGGTTGATTCATTTAATATAACCTGCGTTTCGAAAGGAAGGGAGCGTTGAATGAAAGAGTCATCGGCACCCATGTAGGTGAGAATGGTGTGATCGTCTACGCATTGGACAGTGTTGATAGTTGCAGATTCATCGTCTATCATGTTTGGATAAATGAGAGGGAGAGACCTGGATACCCCACCTAGTTGATAGGTTAGGGGTTCCAAGCGGATGGTGTTTATGCAAAAAAAAACTAGGAGGGATGGAAACCACTAACTCCGTAGGTGAAGATGGGAGAATAGGCAAGTTTGGAGGTGATTGGTCTATGATAGG
This sequence comes from Torreya grandis, assembly GCA_037957365.1. NCBI lineage: Eukaryota > Viridiplantae > Streptophyta > Pinopsida > Cupressales > Taxaceae > Torreya > Torreya grandis. The sequence continues at coordinate 2,066,128 of JARHVA010001634.1, read as the reverse complement.
TTCGGGGCAAGGGTTTTTAGAAGTTTCAATAGGTTCTTCAAAACCCAAGCCATGTCGCTTCTTGGCATTCTTTATGGCTTCGTCATTTGGTGGTTCAACGGGCTAGTGGGAGCCTTGTTCGTAGCGCCCAAAGCCAAAGCCTTTCCATGCACACCTATAAAGATAGGTATGAGCAAAGTTTGGGTTGTCAAGAAAAGAGAAGTTGGATGTAAATAGTTGGGGTGATGAAAGAGGATTCCCGTCAGTGGGAGCTCGATCTAGCCCCCCATAGATGAGATTTGTTTAAAGATTGGAAGGACCATAAGGGACGACCATTCTAATCTGATGGTCATAGCCAGGATTGTGATGAAGTTGTCCATACTCTTTCAGAGTCTAGAACATGTCTAAGGTGAGTAAATGATACTCCCCAAGTGAAAGACGTTGGAATATATCTTCCATAGGGTCTTCGGTTGTCACTTGAGGAGGTGGTGTGGGTGTAACCACAGTTTACGTACTTGTTGAAGCTTCCGCAGGTGAAGGCAGTGTTTGGGTTGATGTCTTGAAAGGAATAAGAACATTGTTAGGTCGATAAGTTATGTTTCACGTCTTGAAAGGGGAGGGGTCTACGAGAATGACATGAACTTGACCGTTGTGTTCAAATTTGACACAACAGTGTAATGTAGAAGGGACACAGGCCATGGCATAGATCTAAGGTCATCCTAATAACATGTTGTATTAAAACTCTCCATTGATAATGTAGAAGAGCTCTGGGACTATTCATGGACCAACACAAATATGTAAGACAATGGTGCCAACGGTAGTGGCGGTGGTGTCATTAAAGGATCGAAGTATTGCATCGGTTTTTGATACATAATTCTTTGGGAGGGATGATTGGTCATAGGCATGGATGGAAATGATATTGATGTTGGCACCCCCATCAATCATAACTCGCTTAATGTGAGTTCAATCAACATAGGCTGTGATGAAAAGGGTAGCATCCTGATCTTCTAAGTTGGAGGTAGGAATTTTAGAATCACTAAAGGTAATAGAAGTGACAGGAGATAATGAATGGACAAAGGCAGCTAGTGGTTGGGGGTCCTCAGGTTGGACCTCCACTGTCTGTAAGGCTTTGATTAAAGCTTGATGATGTTGGGGAGAGCTTTGAATGAGGTCATATAAAGTCATCTTCATGGGAGTTTGGCGAAGCTGTTTCACCATAGAATCATGGATTGCCTCTGAAGAACTAGGTTGGGATGTGCCTAGGATAGAAATTTTGGGTTTTGGTGGTTGACGAGGTTTGACAAATAGGTAGGTCCAAGGAATAGCAGCTTTCTCTTTTGCTTTATCATTTTGTGACCTAGTGGCCACATTGATGGTGTTAATCTCGAATAAAGGGGGCGAGGGAGGTAAAGAGACCATAGTCTATTGATGGGATTATAATGAAGGTGAGGAATTTTGAGAGATATGAGAAGGTGTCAAAGGTTTGTGAAGAGTGTCTTCAAGAAGAAGGGTGTATTTTTCCATGTATTGGCAAATGACAACCTTGAGGGCACAACAATTTTCAGTGTCATGTCTAGGTGTACGATGATATAGGCAAATTTTAGTGTTATCGAACCAAGGAAGTTTGGATTTGAGAGGTTGAAATGGTTTAATAGGTGGGAGAGTGATGCTAGAAGTTTGCAAAAGTTGGCATAGTATCAAAGAATATGAACCTACTAAGGGTTTCGTGCTTGTTGATGCACTAGGTGTTGATGACTTTTGCTTAGGAGTTATTGAGAGAGATCTCCGTACCACCTTTTGGGTTGGTGGTGCAGCCACATGTGTAGACGACACTTTCTTTGTGAGGGGTGCCGAATTGTTCAAGGAGATATGTTTTTGGTAGGTAAAGGGAGTAATGGAGGCAACTTATTTTGGTTTGGTGTTGGAGTAGGGAGTACTCCTATTATGGTAAAAGGATGAGGGCCCGAAATGGAGGGCAATGATGATGGTGGAGGAGGAGTTCGTTGACGTGTCTTAGTAGCCTTTTTTGATTTGGTTTGAGGACTACTATTATGGGGGGCGAGATTCAAGTCTACCTTCACTTGCGGGTGAGTGAGGTTAGGAATGGGGTGAACTCTGTGGGATTTAATCAGTTTTGGTATGGTGGATGTTGGTGAGGGTTTAGGTTCAGATGTGGATGGTTGAGCTTCTAAAGATTTGGGAGTAGAAGCCTGGTCCTTGTTGGATATTTTTGGATATTTTGTCTCAAGAGGGTCGATAGCACAAGATGAGGTGGGACGTGTAAGGTGAGGAGCTTTGAGTCACTCCCATAATGCCTCGTGTTATAATTTCCTCGAGTGGAGAAATCGTAGTTTCTCTACCAATCGAGAGAATAGTTTGGAAGATGTTGGATGAGGCCTTGGTTCTTTAGAAGATGTGGGTGGTTGTGAGACCAAAAATGTGTTAGATGCGGTGGTCTCGGGCCCAAGGCATGAGGGAGCCATCACTGGATCACCTTCAGTCGAAGTGGGTGAAGAGAGAAGTTCTTCCCTTGGTAGAGAAGGAATTGGAGAATGTGACTCCTCAAGGGGATAGAGGAAAGGAATGATTGTGCCTTCTACTTGTGGTCGAGAAACGGGAAAGGTAAGGTCCTCCATTGGTAGTAGGAAGGATGAAGGTGGGGCTAGTGGCATCGGTATGGTCAAAGCGTCCTCCAATATAAGAGAGATTGATGGAGAACTAACAAGGGAAGAGGGTTCGTCCACCTGTGGAATAGAAATGGGAGAAGAAGGCTCTTCTTCCTGTGATGGACAAATAGGAGGAGAAGACTCTTCTACCTATGATGGACAAATAGGTTGAGCATTCTCTTCAGACAGCGAGAGAGGTTGGTTAGGTACGAGAGGAGAGACTGTGTTGACTATGCGTATATTATGCTCTTGGGAGTCATCGGCCATGGTCTGCACATTATTTTGGCAGGGGGATGGTTAGGAAAAGGTTATCTAAAGATGTCTATGTTTTGGTTAGGTGGTGCATTTGGGTTATCCAAGACAAGATCACCTTTATCTAACATGTCCTAAATGATATTTTTTAGGGTCTTACAATTGTCTATGTCATGGCCTTTGACATGGTGATAATTGCAGAAGTCATTCTCCCTATACCATGCAGGGATGGCACGTGAGGGATCAAATTGAGGCAATGGTCAAATTTGGGGGAGATTGATGACTCCTTGTTTGACAAGTTTATCCAACATGAACGCGTATAATTCTCCTATTGGAGTATATTGGCGTTGTACGTATAGTTGTTGGAATTGTCGTGTAATGCTTTGAGATGTGGAAGGTTTGGATTGGTTAGTCGTGGTTGAAGATGATGGTCTAACGACTACAGCATTTGCTGATCCCTTAGACTTGGAGTTAGAGGAAGGGTCATTTGACTTTGTGTTGGGGTTTTTACTTCATAATTTGACTTTATTTTCTTCAATAGCATGGAGTTCAAGGTTCCTAGCCATGGTGAATGCTTCGTCAAATGTGCAGAATGTTTGGACCCACAAAGTAGATGAAATGTGTTTGGCACATGCTTGTGAAAAGAGCTCAATGAGCTCGAGTTGAGGTAAAGAAAAGGAGAGTTAGTTGATTAAGCCTCTCCAACAGGCAACAAAATTGGCTATTGATTCATCGTCAAACTGTCTGATAGAGTATAGGTCTGTGATGGAGACCTTTTTGGTGATGTTGATCGAAAAGTGGTCGAGAAAAAGTTGAGCCAGTTGAGTAAATGTGAAAAGAGAGTGGCTGGTAATAAAACTATACCAATCCAGAGCAGCGCCAAAAAGTGACATGGGAAATGTGCGTAGTAACAACGCATCATCATGTGCTATAAGGTAACAAGCATGTCTAAATTCTCGTAGATGTTGCTATGGGTCTTTCTTACTCTGAAAGTGAGTAAACTTGGGAAGTTCTCACTGACTGGGATATGGTCAGATTGGGATAGATGGATGAATAGGTTCATTACAGATTTTTTCATATGAGAGAGCATTTCTTGAACTCGAAATAGATGTCTCAAGATTAGACATCTTGTCCATCAACATCTTGATTATATCTGTTGATGGATTTGTAGGTGGGGCACCCCCTAGGTTGTAAGGCATTTGGAAGGTGTTAGGAGGGGTGTATGATGTAGTTTGTTGTGCCTGTATAGGTGCAACATATTGGTAACTAGTCATAGGGACTGATGTTGAAGCCAAGGGTGGTTGTGTCATGAAGCTAGAAGGCACAACTTGACTTGCTGTTGCCAGAGGTGGTTGGATGATAGAAACATTAGCCAAAGGATGACTAGCCACCCTTGTGTTGATGGGTGCAAGAGTAGGTGGGATGGAAACAACTAGGTTTTGAAATGGTGTAGAACTTTGTCGAATAGTCTGTGGTTGAGGGGGTACCGAAACCCCTATAGATGTAGGTCCATAAACAGAAGGAGAGGCCACACTTTGAAGATTGGTCATGGTTGGGTTGTTAGCTGAGACAATGGATTGGGTGTCTATGGGTTGAATTACGGAGGTGGTTGATATGATTATCGTCTCAACTAAGGAAGTCAGCATCCCATAAACTAGGTTTCCTAAAGAGTCTCGCATTTGACTTCTCGTGAGATAGTGCTGAAGGGCCTTGACATTGAAGTCAAGGAATCTTTCAAAGTCTTGGTCCCATTCGGGAACAATAGGGGGTTGAGTCAAGGTTGGTTGGGTAGGAGTTCATTTAGTCTCTGAATGATACTCCATTAGAGGACTTGTTATAGAAGGTGAAGGTGGGAGTGGTTGTTGCCTTGCGTGGTCAACAAGAGTTTTGGTTTGACTACGTGTCAAAACCATCCAAGGCAAATGATACGTCCTTACTAGCTCAAAAAACTAGATAAAAGCAGAAAAATGGATGAAGACAAGCAGACCCTAAACGTTAAATTTATAAGAATAAATTTTTAGAGTTGTGTTGGCTTATGCCTTAGAAGAGTGTGTTTGGGAAGTTGGCTTTTAGAACGGGTCCTAGAAGAAGCAGTCTAAGGTTGGTTTCAGGTTAGTTTTGGTGCTCAAGATCTGTATTAGGTTCCGTACGTGGCCTGGTGCTAGGAGCTAGCTCCCCTCACTTCACAAGCCCAAAGACAAGCTGGGTCGCTTAGCCAGTATATACTTCCCTTAGAGTTTATACTCTGCCAGAGAACAAAGTGGGTTCTCCCCTTGGTAGTGAAGTCCAAGTGGGATCGCCAGGAAGGGTAAGGTATCCGCTAGGTGATGAAATCCTAGTCGGGCCTTATCTCAGGTATGTTTAGATGTTTGATTTTGTGAATGTGGTCAGGTTGTGTAACATATGTGGACTACGCTTTATTCATAATGCGGTTTTAATTACTAGATGAGCTAAAAATGCATTCAGGTAGGAATGAGATGCAATATATTTTTAACCCAAATTGAAATGTGTGTTCGGATGCAGACAAGTGGAGAAAAGGTTGAGAGTATGAATTTCACTACTCTAAGATGCCAGAAAGAAAAAAAAAGAAGGATTCTTTTTAACTTGCTAATGGTGTCTTTTCGAAAGAGATAGAAGAAAAAGATGCAAGAAGAGATCTAATGCACCTATATGAAAAGTTTGTTTTTAGAAGAAAAAGTATGAACCCAAGGAAAATTTCAGGGTCCCACTGGGCATGCCAAAATGTTTCTAACTATTTTTCAATTTTTCACATTCAGAAGAAATAAGAAACTAGAGATAATGGTCAGGGGTTAGATGATACCCGGATGAAGTTTGCGCACCGTATCCAGATGATTGAAGGAGCTCCTCTTCGGCTATGGAAGATGACACATGTAGATAAGAAAGGCTTAAACAAGGAAAATGTTAGATAGATATATAGTGGACTGCCAAGCAAAGCTTGATCCTAGAAGTGCAAAGACTTCCTGGAGGGATGACAGTCCACTAGTGGATAAAAAGAGTGTTTCTAAAAAGAGAAATGGTAAAAGACTGAACAAAAGAAATAGAGATAATGTGTACCTGAATACTGCTGTCAGTCTTCCACAGTCACCGACGTCAGTGGTTCTGTCGACATCAATTTTTCAGGTTGCCGACATCGGTTATGATACCGATGTTGGTAGGGGAAATGGACCTTGGTGCCGATGTCAGTAGGGGCAATGAGCCTGAGACAAGTTTTTGGTCTGTCTGTGGTCAATCAGAATGGTTTGGGATATCTGTGGGAGTTTAATGGCTTGTACAAGGTCTGTAGGGCAGTGAATATGGTCTAAAAAAGGGGACAGGTAGAGAATAGAGGTGGAAAGAAAATAAGGATGGGGGAAGGATTTTTTGCCTTTTTGGGAAGGAAGTCTGGTTGTGGTCTCAACAGTACTCAAAAATAAACAATGGATTGATTACCAAATGCATTTAAAAGAGTATTGAAATACAAAACTAGTAGAAATACTTAGCTCTTGATGGAGAACCAGAAGTGCAAAAGACATGTTTTCGTTATGGCTGATGTGGGAGACTTTGTGCAACCTTCAATCTGGTTTGGAGTGACTGATGCAGAGTTTCTTAGCCTAGAGAGTGTTGTTGGGATGCTGATACCTGCAAAGAGTCGAGAAGCAAGAGAGTTTGAAACCTAGAGCAAGAGAATTTGCATTCACGGGGGAGGCAACAGAAGCTGGAATTTAGTTTTAAGGCAACTGACGTCGGTGATACCGCTGTCATCGACTGACTACTGACCGATGTTGGCAACTAAAGAATGGGAAAAAAGGCTATTTTTAGCCTTTTGCCCATTCTTCCAACTGCCAGGTTTAATTGTCATTGGAAAACAGTCCAAAGGTGGATTAAATAGGCGTGAGAGGTTAGTGGGAGGGTTGAAATAGGTCTTAGGTAATTAAGATTTTCCATGGGATGATGGAGGTATCCAAGGAGAGGTATCCAAGGTGGGGTGTGATGGGTGATGTGTCAAGGGTGGTGTTATTAATTTAAAATAGTTAATTTATTTTAAATTAATAAGTGTGTGGGTTAGGAATGTTTGGAAGTGGACCAAGGGGATCAAGGGGGAGGGATGACCAAGGAGTAGACATAATTTTGGTGTCTACAGGTATAAGATCGTGCTATCTAAAATGACAAATCCTATGGTCAACAAAACATTTCAAGCCATATTCAATAAAATTTTGCTTCCACCTTTACATGAATCCATAATATTCTAGAAGATTCTTTCCTTCATATATTTGTGTCACATGTTGAAAGAAATAGAAGTCAAGTTTTTAGCAATGAAAAAATTAATGTATGCAACAAACCCAATTTCTATTTCTCATGCAAAAAATCTGATTAAGCCATTGTAAGAGGAGATACCTAGTGAAACAACAAGTGATCAAAAGAGAATATCAAATGCAATATCACAACATCATCTACATATTGTACTATCATCTCTTGATCTATGGTGACAATTCAATAGTCTACCAGAATTTCCTTACAAGGTACTGCAATATTTATTTGAGTGCACCTACATATTGCTTCCTCTTGTTAAAGAGGTTAATTTGAGTAAGCCTCTTCTAAAAGGATATGGTCATAATGCTTTCCATGAATTTCATCCAATTCCAAGTCATACTACTAATCGATGCATCAATTTTAGGCAAATTATACATGACTTAATAGATGATAATACCATTGATGTGATCACATATAATTCAAATTCAAATGTTCAACAGGGTGAAATTGAAACAATGATGATATTTAGTGACAATTTTATTAAGCACAAAGTTCAAGGAATCCCATATAAATAAAATATACGTCACATGTACAACGCTCATCCTCCACCATCTTCTTACCATTCACATTTAGACTCACTCCATCCCTTGAAAAGAATCATTGGTACATAAAATAATAATAAATAAACATAACATTGTGTATTAACAAACTGAGGAAGAATAATAAATATACATAACATAAATATTATTCTATTTTGCTTGACATTCTCATAGTATAACTTGACATTGGTTAGTGTGATAAATAGAGGGAGAAATAGTTATTTACGCAAGGGGCTCATGACAAAGCTTCTATTTTAAATCTTTCTAAAAATAGATTTAATGCTCCACATTACTATTCAAACAATATTGAGAACATCTTTAGTGACTACATATTGTTCAATATATAAACTAATCAAAGTATTCGTCACTATTCCTTTATAGACATGTCCAATGAAGGTAGTTGCGAGTTGAACATAGCACAAAATCATATATTCATTTGATATCATTTCTATATTATACAAAGACTAGTACAATAATCAAAAGATTTATTCACAAACCCTAAACATATGTTTTAAGACCTCATCACTCCTTTTACACTTGTTAAAATTAAAATTATGCCAACTAAATATTAAAACTTTGGAATGAATGGGATTCATAATTTAAAAAAAGGAATACAGGCAGATAAATTAAAAGTTGAAAATTTGTGTTTGACCTTCTCTTAAAAATCAAATCATGATAAATATAATATTTATTCAACATCAGAAGTTATAATTTCTCTTTTTCATTAGTATATATCTTTCCTCTATGACCATAATAATAGAAGATGAAAATTTACTAGAATATCACAAAAATCTCATTGATATAGATGATAATGCCTATTTATATAATTCACATTCATAAGTCACTTTTTATAATACTTGAGGTTAAGGTGTTTACCCATAACCAAAATCTATAAATAATCACAATAGAGAAATTCACCAACTATGAGGATTCCACAATGTCTATACAATAATTTCTATACCTATGGGTGTGTATGTATATATATGTATGTGTGTGTAATTTTTATTTTAATTTTGAAATCCATTAGTTAAATTAATGCCTTTGTCATTTCATATTGAGTTTCCAAGCCTTGATCTTCACTCTAATTTGTTTTGATAGTCTGAATATTTGTACAATAAATAAATGGGTGAATCCATGAATAAAAGATGAGATCATATCACTTGGCACAATTATATTGCATGGAGTAATATAATTAATGTATCAATTATAAGATCACTACTGATATCCTTATAAGATGTAAAGGTGGTAGTTAGATTAGCTTATTTTGAAGCATTTATCTTAGAATTCTAATTGGAATTTTAGTAGCCTTTGCTATAATATTTGAATCAATTGTTTTAAATGCATTATGTGGATATGAAACCTTGTTTGGTATATCATTGTTAAAAGTAGATGTAGTCACATGATTAACACTAGAATATTTTTAGTTCTTTAAGTATGTAATATGCTTTTCCAATGATGTGATATAGGGATTGAAATTCATTTTCAAGTCTTCTATCAATTTGCTCATAAGAATGATTTGATATTTTATCGAGAGGATCATAAAATAGTTTGTTAGACAATTCATTTGAAGATAGTTTACCATTTATATGAGTAGTTAGAGTGGAAAAGTTTTGATATGAAAGAGGATTGTAATTGCCTCCTTTATACCCACATTTATAAAATTTACGTTGGTCAATTTTTTTTAATTTTAACCTCTACTTCTACATTTTTACCAAAAAAGGATAGATGAGCATATTTGTATAGCCTCTTTTTAGTGGTTAATTTAATAAACAATTTATATGCTATTTTTATTTTTTTTAAATAATATTTAGTGATGTCAACATATTTCTCAATGTTTACTTGGGTACTTGAAAGTTAAGTGCTTGAACAAATTTAAAAAATTAATTATTTACATATCATATTTCTTCACTTATAAGCAATATAGTATATGTATAAAAACTATAATTCTTAGGAGTTGGATCATCCACAATTTATTTGTTTATTCTTTTGATATGAAAGAGGATTGTAATTGCCTCCTTTATACCCACATTTATAAAATTTACGTTGGTCATTTTTTTTTTAATTTTAACCTCTTTTGATATAAATTCTACTTTAAATATTTGATGTACTCTTTATTCTTTTGATATGAAAGAGGATTGTAATTGCCTCCTTTATACCCACATTTATAAAATTTACGTTGATCAATTTTTTTTTAATTTTAACCTCTTTTGATATAAATTCTACTTTAAATATTTGATGTACTCTTTATTCTTTTGATATGAAAGAGGATTGTAATTGCCTCCTTTATACCCACATTTATAAAATTTACGTTGGTCAATTTTTTTTAATTTTATCCTCTTTTGATATAAATTCTACTTTAAATATTTGATGTACTCTTTATTCTTTTGATATTTGTTCATTTTCTGTTTATGTTTCTTTCTTAAACTTGTTCTCACTTATAAGTTATTTCTCTTTTACATTGTCAAAATGCATTATCTTTTTCATTTCATCTCAACCTAAATAAGAGTGTATATAATACCAACCTAAATAAGAATATATATAATACTCCCACGACTTCTACATTTTTACCAAAAAAAGGATAGATGAGCATATTTGTATGACCTCTTTTTAGTGGTTAATTTAATAAACAATTTATATGCTATTTTTAATTTTTTTAAATAATATTTAGTGATGTCAACATATTTCTCAATGTTTACTTGGGTACTTGAAAGTTAAGTGCTTGAACAAATTTAAAAAATTAATTATTTACATATCGTATTTCTTCACTTATAAGCAATATAGTATATGTATAAAAACTATAATTCTTAGGAGTTGGATCATCCACAATTTATTGATAGAAAATTTTACTTCTATTCGTGCAATAATTAATTTGGTAAGTACATTAAAAAATATATTTGATGCATAAATTTCAGAGATGAAAAACCAGGAAAATAGATACAAATCACTGAGAGCTGCCAACAACAACACCACCTAGCCTGCAAAATAAATAAATAAATAAAATAAATCTCACATTTTAACAGACATTGACTTCGAGGTAAACAAAAATTGAAGGAACCACAAATAATAATTTGATGGAAAATGCTCGAATAATAAATTCGAATAAATGAAAATGGAGTGGGTCCAATAATCCAAACAACGGAAAAAGGTTTTAGCTTTAAAAATAATTTCCTGTTTGACCAACCTCAAAATTAAACACACATTTTGCAATACATGTGGTGACTTTTCAGTGTTTTGTTAAAGAAATCCAAAGTGTTAAGGCCGAATAAATGTTGACGATGGTGACCTTTCGGTGTTCTGCTATGAAACCTAGATTGTGCAAAAAAAAATTCTGATATTCGGTAAATATTTGGCAGCGAGCGTTACTGTAAAAAAAATAATTAATTAATTAATGGACTCCTCTTATTTATTTCTCCTTTTTTCTATAAACACACCCTGCTCCGAATCTATTACTTTACTTTCATCGCATTAGAGATGTTTGAATAGCATATCCTTAATGAACTTCAAATATAAACTGGATAGAATTATTAGTTAGAATCACTTTTGTGCTTTACATGATTTTTGTTCATCTTGATGTTGAAGGAGCAGCGTCTAGGTCCCATTTCAATAAATGTCAACAATTAACATTTCCAAGTACCTCTGATTAGATTTAGGTATCTACAACACCAAACAATAACCAAACTATCTTTATATTTGTTAGGCCTCTCAAAGTGTTTTGTTAGGCATGCAAACGAAATTCATGCATTATGTGTAACATAAATATGAGTGTTTCAACTAATACTTTAATGATTGAATTTTTTTTTTAGAATACTTGTAATTGCTCAATAGTTTCCAATAAGTAACATGAATTCTCTTCTTTTTTACTTCTTAAATTTTTAATGAATGAAAATGCAATGTAAATTTATAAATAAATTGAATTCAGAGTTTATGACTCTATTGGCACAAAATCAACCTCTAAGAATTCAAAGCAAAAAAATGGAAACAATTATTTAGATACCCACCACATTACAATTTCAATTAATCTTAGAAAAATATTGCAATCACACAATTTTCCACATGGACTCTAAAATATTGAAATGTAACCAAGGAAAATAATTGTAATCATACCAATTTTATATCGATCAGTGAAAATATAGGAGATAAAACTACTCTTCTTCCTTGAACTAGAATAGTAATTAAAAGACTCAAATTGTGTAATTAATATCCCAAATTAATAATCATATTTAACATTAAATAAAAATTTTATTAATAGAGAGAATATTTTGAATAATATTATTATTAGAATTAAATTTCATATTTAATCATAAAAGGGGTTATAGCCTTGATATTGACAATTAAATAGACCAAACCCACCATTCATTGAAGGCTATACTTTTTTAATCGAATTTTAGTTTTTTTGTGTTCTCTTATAATTCAATAGTCTATATAGCATTCTAGTTATTTGATAATCTATTTTATAATAATAAATTTTGAACTTAAAATTAATCAAAAGTGTCTTTTGAAGGACTTATTCCATGCTTTCTTGAAATTTATAATTTTTCTTTTCTTTTCTTTAATTAATTTAGATTTTTAAAACAGTTATCTTGACTTTCGTATTATCAATTGATACGAGTCTTCATATTACTCTTAATGAATATCTTTTTAAGTATTTTTTTTCCTCATAAAAAATGTCTAATCTAAAATTAATTACATGAACCCATTTAAAAGATTATTCCAATCTTTCTTCTAATTTATAATTATTTTCTTTTTCTTTAATCAATTTATATTATTCAAATACTACCTTAGTTATTATTTTCATTACTGTGTCTTCCTATGACACTTGGTGTGTGTTCTTTTAAACGATTTGGGCTCTCATAACAAGTGTTAAAACACGGCCCACTTTGATGCCTTATTCCATGCTCTCTTCTAATTTACAATTATTTTCTTTTGCTTTAGTAAATTTAAATCAATACTACCTTGACAATTAGTGCCGGTCAATTAGTGCGAGTCAATTAGTGCGAGTCACCTTAAGATGCACGGCTATGTCTCGGCGAATAATTTTTATTTTTTCAGACCATAATACACGGCAGCACGACTTCAATTTATCTACGGCATTCAAGTCATCGTTCATATACCCACGGCTCTACAATTTCTCAATGCGGCCAAGGAAAATAATTGCGATCCCAAAATTATTCACATGGATTCTAAATTATCCAAATGAAGCCAATGAATGGAATTGTAATTACATGCAATTTATATCCCCTTGCTAGCAATCGAAAGGATTAGAGTACAATATTAATGTGGTAAAGTTTGTTGGCCGTGAGCCTGTGCACTACTATTCTACAGCTATAGTCATTTCCACTGCGACTCGAACCGTTGAGCTATTCACACAACTGACCGTCCAAATTAAATAGTCAAATCCTGCGTGTAAGTTTTTTCATGAAGAATAGCCTCTTCTCTATTCTACCACCGCTAGACTCCAAGTTTGTATCCATTCAACTAAACGATAAGTCAAGTTTGAATTCGCTTCCGTAACATGGACTGTAAAAGAATTTTTCTACAAGGTTTTCTTCCTTGACTACCCTATTTGCTCGATTGCTTAATTCCGAAAGCAGAACCAAGGCTATGTGCCAGAATCTAAAGCCATCACTAGCAAAAGTGGAAGCTCTGAAAATGGCGACAAGCAGAATAACCCGTTTCAAATATTCGTTCATAGCGTTTGCTATGGTTACTCTGCTACATAAATGCCAATCATTGACATTGGACGGCGGAGATATCCTTCCTTTGGGGAAATCCCTGACTGGAAATCAGACCATATTGTCAAAGAAGGGCACGTTTGAATTGGGATTTTTTAGTCCCAACGGAAAGAATCACTATTACATTGGCATCTGGTATGCCCAAATCTTCGAGAAGATGGTTGTTTGGGTGGCTAACAGGGAGACTCCTCTCATAAACATGCAAGGCGTTCTGAAATTTACGAGTGACGGTCATCTCAGACTGTTTGATTCACGAGGTCGATCAATTTGGTCATCCGATAACACCATGAAAGCCTCCCGTGCAATGCTGTTGGAGTCTGGCAATTTCATTATGTCAGGGGCCCACAACAGTTCTGAGACTGTTTGGGAGAGTTTCAGATATCCAGGAGATACATTGTTGCCTGGAATGAAAATGTGGAAAGGCATGAAACTAACTTCTTGGAAGAGTTCTGCAGATCCTGCACCTGGGCCTTTCTCTTATGCGATGGATCCATCCCCAGGAAAGACGCAGTTTATGATGCTTTATGACAGCAGTGTTCCATATTGGTCAACTGGAGAGTGGGTTGGCGACCATTTCACAAATATGCCAGGCTATGGTGGAGTTGGTATTAAATTGGAGTTTGTAACAATTTCTCCTTTAATAATGTACTGCACATTTATAACCAGCACGCTAATGGATCGGGTTACTATGAACAACAATGGCGAATTGGGAAGGTACCATTTGGCTGAAAATGGTGGATGGAGCCTAAATGGCATCACACCCAGAGATCAATGCAATGTGTATAATGTATGTGGTGCTTATGCAGCATGCAATGCCTATGCAACATCAAATGTCCTTGCGGCACGAAATGCCTCTGATGTTTGCAAATGTCTGGAAGGTTTCAGACCGAAAGACAATCTCGCTTGGGATAATCAAGAATGGTGGTCAAGCGGTTGTGTTCGGCAAATTCCGTTGCAATGCGCTGCTAGAAATGGCACTACAGATGGTTTCATGCAACTGAAGGACAAATATCTGGACGACAATCAAGCCATTTCATATATTTCAATACAAACGCTGGAAGGATGCCAGTCTGTGTGTCTGAACAATTGTTCCTGTACATCGTTTGCTGTCACTAATTCCACTCCTCCCGTTTGTCTATTGTGGGTTGGGGATTTATTAAACGTGCGTGACGAATACGACAGCAAATCGGTGTTTCTTCGTTTGGCGGCTTCTGAGTTGCGCGAGTCGACATCCAAGCCCAGAAAGAAATCGGTTCCGCTTTCTACTTTGCTTCCTGTGGGAGCTGCTGGTCTAGCTGCAGTTTCGGGTCTCCTGTTGGCAGTGTTTATTATGAGGAAACGTCGAAGGGTGCGAAAGAAGGCCGCGGAGGAGGACGACGTCCCAACGTCGCTCAGAACATTCACTTTCAAAGAGTTACGCATTGCAACCAAGAATTTCAGCCATAAACTGGGCAGTGGAGCGTTCGGCTCTGTGTTCAAAGGAACTCTGCCAGACAATACGCTTGTGGCAGTAAAAAAATTACAGGGTTCAGCGCAAGCAGAAAAACAATTTCGTGCTGAAATAAGCACCATTGGTAACATTCAGCATGTGAATCTGGTCAGGCTCTGGGGATTCTGTGCAGAGGGATCAAAAAGGTTACTGGTGTATGAGTACATGCCTAACGGCTCTCTGAATTCCATGTTATTCCATAAGAAAGAAGAAGAGAAGGTGTTGAACTGGAAGACTAGATTCCTGATCTCATTGGGAACTGCTCGGGGATTAGTTTATCTCCATGAGGAATGCCGAGATCGTATCATTCACTGCGACATTAAACCTGAAAACATTCTACTGGATGGCGACTTCCGCCCAAAGGTGGCTGATTTTGGTCTAGCAAAGCTTGTTGGCAGGGATTTCAGCCGCGTACTCACCACTACGAGAGGAACTCGAGGATATTTGGCTCCAGAGTGGATCTCTGGCCTGCCAATCACTCCCAAGGCGGACGTATATAGTTTTGGCATGACACTGCTGGAATTAATATCAGGCCGAAGAAATCTGGACTTGACCGTCCAGAAATCGAGTACGTATTACTACCCTCCGTGGGCTGCAACTCAAATCCACAAGGGAAACCTGATGGGTATTGTAGATGAGAGAATATCAAAAGAAGCAGATGCTGAAGAGGTGAGAAGAACTGTTACGGCAAGTGTGTTATGCATTCAAGAGGATGAGAATGTTCGGCCAAACATGGCTCAAGTCGTACAAATATTGGAAGGGACAGCGGAGGCTGATGAACCACAATTTCAAGGGTCTCTTCATATACTACGGGACCACGAAGAAGACGACGAAGATAGTGAAAGTTTTGTTTGATATCGTCCTCGGTTGACGGTGACAGACGCCCGGCGCCTTGCAACAGTACGAAGTAGTTTATACCATATAATACCAGGTCATTTAGTTTAATGTGGCAGTTGTGTAATTTTATTATTGAAACTATTCAGGATATTATATATTACAAAGAAATAATAATATATGAAGGAAGCAATCCATTTTATTTAGGGTTCAATTAGTGTAATAATTGTGTTTTTTTTATAATTAAAAGTTGAATAAATAATATAGAAGTTATAAAATAACATATTAAGGAAGTAGTGTATTTTATTTAAGGTTTAATTAATGTAATAGTTGTGTAATTTTGATAATCAAATTTTGAGTAAATAATGTAGAAGTTACAAAGAGGTCATTTTATGAAATTTATAGTTGAATAAGTTTTGGGATAGTCTATTAGATTTGGATTCTCTTAATTATTAAAAAAATTAAAAAAAAATAATATATAAAGTGTAGTTTTGATAACAAGTTTTTTAAAGTAAAGGAAAAAATAAAAACCTAAGTTAAGGGTTAGGGAAAGGGACTAATTATTGGATAGGGTCCAATAGTTATTATCTTTGTTGTGAAGAGAGTCTCCAATTATTATTAATTCATTCTTCCCCCCCTCCCCCCCACTTTCTCTCCTACCCTCCCCCCACTTTCCCTCCTGCGCTAAAAATGGGAAGTACTTTTACCTGAGCAACATTATATTTTACTTTTTATCTTATCATTGTTAAGGTAAAAAATAAAAATGATAACATCATAACATTGAATATACCATTGAATTGTATATGGAACGTGTTAGATTGATAAAACATTAAAGCACATAATCAATATGTGCATGATATGTATCATGGAACCAAAGTAAGAGTAGATCTTAGGAGTAATTTATGATATGAATCATGGCACTTGATTAGTAAGCTATTTTATCTTGAATTGAATTAATATGTGGAATTAACCTTAATTAAGATAAATAGAATAAAAAAAAGTAGGGTGTTGTAAATGCACTTATAAATAGTAAACTGAAGGTAAATGAATGAAATAGACAAAACAAAATGATAGTATAAAATAATAATATTAAAATGAAAGAGAAACTTGGTTATTTATAGCCATCTAAAATATTGTGTTGATTGAAAGAATGCAAAAACATGAAAACATGAATAAACCAAAAAATTAGAGTTAGAAATGTAGAAGGATAGGATCAGTATATGAGGAAAATAATTGTAAACATTATTGTCCCTATTGTATGTTCTTATCATATACCTAAAAATATGAACTGAAGTCATATTCATTTGTGACATTTGTAATTAGGTTTCTATGCAAAATTTGACTTTTAAAAGTGTGTGAAAGACCTGTAGATGACTTATTAAAGTTGTAAACCTTAATAGTAAATGATATTATTGAGTGAATTTCAAAGTATAAAAATATATTTTAGACACCTAAAAGTGGCCACCAATAACTTCCAACTAGGCTTTTGACCAATTTCTACCAAAACGCACAATTTAGCTTAAAAACCCTAAAACATGTTAAAATCTTTGACCCTGTTATATTCAAGTGCCAATTTTGACCAATGTATCCATAAATGGGGAAATGCATTTTATGAGACAATTAACTTTGATCAGATCATTTCGATATAAAATGACATTTTCGTCCCTAGGTGCTCTAGATTGCTCTTTTTTACAAAATTTCTTACACAAGACACGTGTCTTTATTATTTTATGTTGGCAACATCTGAAATGGTATGACAGTTCCAATACATCTAACATCACCTTGTAATTCTAATCCAAGCAAATTTTGATCCAATAATATGACATTTTGAATAGTTTGATTAATTTGTCCACCAATTGCCAAGATTTGCATCAAAGTTGATAAATCATGTTTAAAATTTAATTAATTCAAATCATGAGCCTAATTAAGAATTCCATAAAGATTTTTGAATATTTATTTTTTATAATTGATTATGAGTTTTTGCATCATCAAGTGACATAATTTCTTTGGAAGGCTTCCTTAGGCCATTAATGCATAAAATATCTAATTAAGCCTCTCCATGCCTCTTTAATACCTCTATATCCCAAATATTTATGAGTGAATTTATTTATTTTAGCCTCCAAAATTAAATGGATTCTTGGCCACACATCTTCATCTTGAGATAGATGGTCCAAGTTCATTTTGATCATTTGCAAAAATCTATAAGTAAAAGGCCTCATAATCATAATTTTAAGCTATTTCAAGCCAAAGTTATCATGCACAAATGAGTCTTAAAATCTTGGATAGTGTAAAGTTATCATGCACAAATGATTCCAAATATTCATGCAATTAGGGTTATAATTCCAAATTATTGAAAATCCAATCCAAAGCCACACCAAGCTAAAGGTGTCAAGGAGAGAGGGAGCCAAACTACTCCCTTGATGAAGACTCTTTGATGCACAAGCCAACCAAGCCACTTTATGAACCATTTGAAAGCTTCAAGGAAGGTGAAGGAAGGTTTCTTTCATGTTTTAGTTATTTCTTTCACATATATGTTTGTTACTAAGCTCCCCCTAGTGTCTAGGCCTAGAGATGTCATGCTCATTAGTGTGTTATTTTTAATCTAATTTCATTTTGGACTAACACTTGATCTAACCCCTTCTCTTGAGTCAAATTCCTAGATCACATAATGGCATGCCTAGTGGAATCCAATGCAACCCCCATAGCAAGGAGAACATTATGCAGGTCTTAAACTAAGATTTGGATGCTTGAAGCTCTCACAAACTCATTTTCTAACCTTGATTTAGCCTGATTTTAGATATTTATGTTCACTCAAGTTTACATAGAGACTATTGATGGTTTTTTATAACTGTTCATGGTAAAAAACTAATCATAGATAGTCATATATAATAATTGATGGTCATTGTATGCATCCAATAACCATCAACAGTCACTATGCAGGTAGCAAGCTAATAAGCCATCTTTTGGACCTAAGTTTGGGGTCATATGGATTCTATTTTTGATGATTTTTTTTAAAACCACATGTTTTCTCCTAAATTTTTAGAATATGATATCATTTTACCTTAAAGTTTCACAAATTTTTTTAAAAATATTGAAATAGGAGTTTGAATATTTTTTAAGTTTCTCATTATTTTTTTTGTTTTTGTTAAATGGTGTTTTTTAATCTAAGCCTTGCCTTCTAGATTTTATTGAGATTTTTGCTAACCATTTCCTAATCTAATATGTTTATTTTTTATTTTTTACCTTTGGTTTAATAGTTCATTATCGATGGTCTTTATCAATCAGTGACGATTCTACTTAAATCCAAAACCTGAGAGCTCAAATCTCATTTGCCAACCCCCAAAAGAGCTTCTAAGCAGGATGTTATAATCTTGTTTATACAGGACCAAGGCAAACATTTAAACACAATTTTTTTTATTTGAATAACAAAAACTTCAATTTGGGTTTGAAATGAATTAGTTAAATCTTTCACACTTTGTTTTGGGCTTAAAACAAACTAGTCAAATCTCACATTTGGACTTTTGGGCTTAAAAATGAACATGGATGTTTTGTTTCAAGTTGTGTTTATCTAAATCCATTCAACTTGGCTATGAACATAATCCAAAAATTTTAATTGGTGTCTAAACAATGAACCTAATCAAATCCTAACATGTTGTCAAACTTGTTTACATAATCTATTTTGGGTTTAAAAAGAACTTAGTTTGTTTTTATGCCATGGATGTTTATCAAGATTTTACAAGTTCAATCAATGCCAAAGGGACCAAACTTCACAACACATTGAGTTTGGTATCTTAGAATGAACATAACATCATGTAGTTTTGTTGCTTTTACAAATGTTTGTTTATCATGCCTTCTTTGTTTATTGCTTGTTTTTGTGAAAAGAGAAATGTGTGTATGCTCTCCCCCATCCCCTTTAGGGAACTCAAGTGATCAAAATTACTTTTTCATTACATTCAAACCTAGTCCAAGGCATAAAAATAGTGTCACCTAAGCTCTCCCCAAGCTCGAATAGTATTGGGTGATCTAAAAGTAACCAAAAAGTCTTTTTACTTGTCTTTTATTTTTCATGCATCTTGGCTTGTGATGGGGATTTCATTACCTCCCACAAGTTTTTAAGGGAAGCCTTGACCCAAGAATTCATCTTTCAACATTATCTTCAATCCCTCTCTATGAGTGGGTATACATATTGAGATCACCCCACTAAGATGGTGGTTTGACCAGTTAAACCTTGTCCTATCATTAGGGCTAAGTCTAGTATGTTTGAGCATGTTGGACATCGCACTACACTGATCAAGTGACAGATGTAGTAGTTGTAAAAAGGGAAAGATCTTTTTAAAATAATCCAAGTGTCACAGACCCAAATGACATGAGATTCTCTTGCATTATTGATGTGAAATTATTTTGTATCTAATCCATCTAGATGATCGAAAAATAAAAGTAGTTTTAGTCAACCCCACATTACCATACCCTTGCTAGGATTTAGACAATTATACTTAGTTTATTTTAGTCATTTTTTATTGATATGTTTTGTTACTAAAACTTGTTTATTTTTTTATAACCCCATCATATCGAGTTTCTTTATACATCACTCCTTGATCGAGGAGGCATATGGTATCCATTTTACACCACACTTATCCCTTGTAATTTTCACTAAACATGTTTGTGTGTGTTACTTATTTGAGATGGGTACCATTATGTTGCCCACATCATTATCAAGTTTGAGCCTTTGAGTCTTTGAAACATAACACTAATCACATCATTATATCATGCTTACATAGTTAGGCTACTCATTTTGTTTCAAAGCTTGTTTACCATTGTGCCAAAACCCATTTATTTCTAACCATGTCACATAATCCATTTAGACCTTACCCTATGCCTTCATGTTGTCCAAATTTTGTCTAGCTTGTTTGGTAAAATCTAGTCTTCAACAGTTGATTTTTCAATTAACCTTTCCAAGTTTGTATTCAAACATTGATTGATTTCTATTTAAGCCTCGCTTCACAAGGGCCGATACATAAATCTTTCTCTTTTGGGTTGCATAACTTAGGTTAATTGATTACCCAAATTTGACAACAATTGTTCATTTATTTGTAGAGATTATCCTCATCATTGTTTGTGCCTTTATTTGGGAGAACATATCCTTTCTCCAAAAGCATTTTTGCATTATGGATTATACCAACTCTATGTTTGGAAAAAAGACCTAGCAACTCATTTACGTTTTCTAGTTTAGACATTGTTTAGAACACTTTGACATAGACCTTTGACATGCCATTTTTTATTTAGATGCTTGACCTTTTATGTGTATGACATTTGACGTTAGACATTTGATGTTAGACTATTTTATGCCAAGTCTTAACACAAATGATTTTAGAGATACAACTCCACTTTTGAACCATTTTTGGAGATACAACTCCATCCTTTGACCAAGTTAGACTAAGTTTGAACCATTTATCCTTTGAACATAGTTTTTTAGAGTTTGTAGAACTCTAGGCCTTTCTATTTTTAAAGCTTTCATCATTTATATAGATATGTCTAGCTACACTTATAGTAGATTCATGTAAAATCCAACTTATGATAGAATGTTTGCATAAATTTTGACTAGAAACCCCTACAGAGATAGATTTTCTAAGGATTTTTATTATTCTCCATAAAATAATCCATATGGGGAACACAATCAAGATTCACAAAATCTAAATCAAGTCATTGACTGGGATGACATGGTGGTCCTATCAAGAGAAGAAGTCTTCTGCCCCACCACATCTAAAGTTATATTGAATCCAAAATCAACAACATTATGTGTGCCTAAAAATCTTGATCTTAATTTATTTACTGTAGAGTTAAAATTCTAAATTTTTATTTTATACATTTGGGACATGTATATATTATTTGATTAGGTATATAGGTGGATCAATAACATTTGGGTCATATTAATTCATGGGATCAAATAAATCTCTTTTTGTTAAAGCCTTGAAAAAGCTTTAAGACTATAATTCTAGTGGAGGGTATCCACACGTCACTTCAGTGCTATTCAAAGTGAAACTGAGTATCAAAAATATTCCATTGAGCATGAGGCTACTATGTGAATAAATGATGGTTCACATTGAGACAAAAGGGTAGAAAAAAGGATCAACGGCTTGATTTGGAGTAATAGATCCAACGGTGTAGAATATCTAAAAGCCATAAAGGTTAAAAAAAAAATGAAAATGAGGGAAAATATTTAAAGACTCAAATAAATGTGAACAATGTCACTTGTCACTTCAGCACTCTTTGAAAAGAAAGTGAGTCTCAAAAAGACTCCACTGAGCGCAAAGCTAACATGTGTCATCATAGTGAATACCAGAGCCCAAAAGAGTTGAGAAAGCTAAAGAGTTTGTAGAATGAAGGGGAAGGAAGAGTCAACTAATTAATAGCCAAAAAAAACCTCCATGTGTCCATACTCTGAGAAACTATGAGTAGAAAACAAGTAGGAGCAACAATTGAAATAGAATGAAAGAGACAGTTATCAAAAATAAAAAAATCAAGCTCCAAGTTGTTCAACTATAATAGCATGTAGGTTTTAGATCTAGAATTTAAGAGCAAGGAGTTAGAATTTGAGCAAGTTGTAGTGACCCACGACAGATATTTTGGGCTACAAGTAGCAAATCAAAGGATCAAATATAGGATGAGAGATCACTACAGATTCATCTAGATCAATAGAGATTTTAGAAGCTAGTTTTTAAAGCATTTTAGACTGCCTTAATAGGTGCCTCTCCTGAGGGATAAAACATTGTAATCTGTGCATTTTGCCTTATGTACTTTATTCTCCTATCAAACTATGAAAAGAGAGTGGTGTTCTATGCAATTATAGTCTATTTCTAATTCTTACTTCTTATTTTCTATTATGAGCCTTTGTTAGCTTTTCATAAAAATTGATATTGTTAATCATGATATATGGTTTTTAATTTTATCAGTGAATGTTGTTTAAACTAATATTGTGTTATTTGGATAAATAAGGATTCAGGTTATCTTTTTTGTTACAAGCCTTTGATTTGGTCTATAGTCTATGTTGAAATTATTGATCATGTTTTATGCTCCTTAATATTTTTAGTAAATTATATTAGTACTAATTACTATGTTATTTGGCAGAGGAATACAATCTTGGTGCATTGCCTTAGTAGTTTAAGTATGTCTTTTATGCATTATTTCTTTTCCCTTTACATCAAACCCCAAAAAGAAGAGCCAACTTGTTTAAAATTGGGAGGTCATTTCAAGGTTTAAGTCATACATCTTTGAAACTTCCCTTGACTTTGGTGATTAGTTACAAAATTAAACACCAACAATTTTCTTGGCATGCCTAGTGGGATGAAGTCTAACTAAAAGTGCATGAGTGGATATCCTTCAAGAGGTAAGCCAACTACAAGATCTCAATCTACTATAAATTTGGGACTCTTAATAGCTCCATTAGTAAATACTTCAAGAAAAAGGTCAACTTAGCAAAATACACTAGGAAATCAAATGGCCATTCAAGCTTTGCCTAGGAACTTTGTCAATTGGAATGGTGGAAGCCCCCTTATCCTGCCAACACCTCCTGATACATGGGACCCTATTCTAACTGATGCTCTAAAATTATTAACTAAATTTATTGGAGAGGAATTTAAGACTCTGTTTGAGCATATTCAAGATGTGGCTAATGTATGCACTGTCCACTTTATCACACAACAGAATGTAGCCTTGAGACTACTCGTTGCCTCTTTAAAAGGAAGGGTTATTTATTGGTATAGATATTTAGCATTAAATTTTATTGGAAAATAGGATCAATTAGGAACTAAACTATATGATATATTCAATGAAAAAGGTGATAGATCATCCCTCCTATGGCAGTTAATCACTATTAAAAGAGCTCCTCAAGAAGCAATGATTGATTTCAACACTAGATTTTAGAAGACATGGCTAAGAATCCTAATCTTGGCCTGACAACCTATAGGTATGGAAATCATTTTCTATCTTAAGGCTTTTAATTCTAATATCTCAATCATGATCCAATCACTAGGAGGGCAGACCCTTCCTAATGCTTATAACCTTGCTATAAGAGTAGAAAATAACTTGATATATGTTGGGAAATTACCCCCAAGGCCTCCAATGCCTATGTTTCCTAAAATATCTCTTCCTATTCAAGAAGAGGTTCCTAGAACTTCTTAGGTAAATACTTCCCTATACACTTTTCCTTCATCTCAAGGGACATTAACCATAGTTCCATCTTCTTCCTCGTCGAAAATGAATGATGTCAAGAACATTCTTAGAACCTTTTCTAATGAAATTCTCAATCTTAAGAGGAACCAAACTTCATATCAATGATCTCCTTACCAAAGATTACAAGGGAATATACCCTCATATCAGTTGAACTAGTATCAAGGGACTCAAAGAACAGCTCCATCCCAACCATCCAATCAGATCATCCCTATACTCACACCATTTTAGACAGTCCCACCAAGCTCAGGAAAAGAACTAGTCCCTGGCCAAAACAACATGGTGGAAGAGACAAATGCATGGTGTTTTCCTTGTAATAACTCTCACATGCTAAGGGATTTCCCCATGGGAAATTTACATCAAAGAATAGCCAAACAAAGAAGGATGGCAAACCAAGAAAATAGCTCATTAGGACCATATTAGTCACCCAAAGTTAGGAATGCAACCATGATGGCTCAGATGCAAGGCATGTCATTGGAATAAGAAAGAGATATTGCCCCTAAAGACACTTTGTTCTCATGGATTTAAGGTGAATAATCTATGTTCATTAATAAGGCATCTACCTCTAAGAGTCTAGCTCAATCTAATTATTTTACACATTCAAAAAGGAGAATGGTAGAAGATGATTTTCCTACTATTAATACTAAATCAAGAAAGGTGCCATTAGCTCCAGTTCCTCAGGTCCCTATGACAAGACAAGATGTTCCAATAACTACACATAATCAAGGAATCTTCAACACAGCAGTTGAAAGGACAAGGTGTCTACAACACTCTAAAGTATAGCCACCTAGATAAATCAATGTGGTAGAACAATTAAAGAAAGTTCCTATTGATGTCTCATTATGGGATATGTTGGCCATTCCTAAACAAAAGGAACTATTGAGAGAAGCAATAAGTGATCAAAATGAGCCAAAGTCTAGTGCCACAAAGGAAACTCCATCAAGTAGAGGTAAATAGCAACTAAAAACATCCCAGCCATAATAACCATTAGCCTTGGTGAATGCCAAAAAAGAGGTAGAGAAAATTAAACCTAACCCTTTCTATATGAATCTTATAGTGGGTAAGAAATTAATTCATAATTTTATAATAGACTCAGGTGCAAGTATGATGATCATGCCTAAGTTAATAGCTGACGCCCTGAAGATTAAGTATGAACCACTAACCAAAGGAGTCATGCATCTTGATGCGAAATCAGTACAAACCATAAGGATAATTAGAGGGCTTCCATTATATCTATATTCTTTCCCAAACATAACTATTTTTCAAGATATAGTAGTCATAGATATCCCTCCCTTTTTGGTTTATGCTTATCTAGGAACTTCACATCTAAAATTGGAGGGTACATGTCTCGTGACTAGTCACATCTTATTCCAAGAACCAAGTATGATTCAAAGATGAAGGTATTATCAGAACCTCTTAGCAAAGAGCATATTACTGATCAAGTAATATCAAAGTTTGAAGCATATACCCAGATAACTTTTTTCAATTATTTATTTTTGGAAAGTGAAGTTATACATTTTACAATTATAAAAGTATTATTAATTTGAAAACATATGATTTAAATATAAATTTATAATTATTATTACATTTTATTTTTATGAAATAAAAAATAAAAAATCTAAATAAATAAAAAAGACTAGAGGGATCAATTTTTTTTAACAATTATAAATTCTGCTTGCAAGATAATGTTCAGAAAGCCGGCAGCGCACGGAATTATATGTGTTACTATTTTATGCATTTCAGATGAATGTTTTAATCTGATATCAATGTTTATTAATTTAATTTAATTTTAAATTACAAATAAAACATTTTCAATGGAATCAATTTTATAGGATGTTTGTTGAATCTACATTATGTGTTTGCAATCTTTACCGATAAAGTGAAAACTTAATCGCTAATTGTCCTGTGCAAAATAACTTTGCTAAAATATATATATATATATATATAAAAGACCGACTTTATTTTACGCTTGAAAGGGTTTATATTGAAGTAACACAATTACTATTCTACAGCGATAGTCATTTCCACTGCGACTCGAACCGTTGAGCTATTCACACAACTGATCGTCCAAACTAAATAGTCAAATCCTGCGTGTACGTTTTTTCATGAAGAATAGCCTGTTCTCTATTCTACCACCGCTAGACTCCAAGTTTGTATCCATTCAACTAAACGATAAGTCAAGTTTGAATTCGCTTCCGTAACATGGACTGTAAGAGAATTTTTCGACAAGGTTTTCTTCCTTGACTACCCTATTTGCTCGATCGCTTAAATCCGAGAGCAGAACCAAGGCTATGTGCCAGAATCTAAAGCCATCACTAGCAAAAGTGGAAGCTCTGAAAATGGCGACAAGCAGAATAACCCGTTTCAAATATTCGTTCATAGCGTTTGCGATGGTTACTCTGCTATATAAATGCCAATCATTGACATTGGACGGCGGAGATATCCTTCCTTTGGGGAAATCCCTGACTGGAAATCAGACCATATTGTAAAAGAAGGGCACGTTTGAATTGGGATTTTTTAGTCCCAACGGAACGAATCACTATTACATTGGCATCTGGTATGCCCAAATCTTCGAGAAGATGGTTGTTTGGGTGGCTAACAGGGAGACTCCTCTCATAAACATGCAAGGCGTTCTGAAATTTACGAGTGACGGTCATCTCAGACTGTTTGATTCACGAGGTCGATCAATTTGGTCATCCGATAACACCATGAAAGCCTCCCGTGCAATGCTGTTGGAGTCTGGCAATTTCATTATGTCAGGGGCCCACAACAGTTCTGAGACTGTTTGGGAGAGTTTCAGATATCCAGGAGATACATTGTTGCCTGGAATGAAAATGTGGAAAGGCATGAAACTAACTTCTTGGAAGAGTTCTGCAGATCCTTCACCTGGGCCTTTCTCTTATGCGATGGATCCATCCCCAGGAAAGACGCAGTTTATGATGCTTTATGACAGCAGTGTTCCATATTAGTCCACTGGAGAGTGGGTTGGCGACCATTTCACAAATATGCCAGGCTATGGTGGAGTTGGTATTAAATTGGAGTTTGTAACAATTTCTCCTTTAATAATGTACTGCACATTTATAACCAGCACGGTAATGGATCGGGTTACTATGAACAACAATGGCGAATTGGGAAGGTACCATTTGACTGAAAATGGTGGATGGAGCCTAAATGGCATCACACCCAGAGATCAATGCAATGTGTATAATGTATGTGGTGCTTATGCAGCATGCAATGCCTATGCAACATCAAATGTCCTTGCGGCACGAAATGCCTCTGATGTTTGCAAATGTCTGGAAGGTTTCAGACCGAAAGACAATCTCGCTTGGGATAATCAAGAATGGTGGTCAAGCGGTCGTGTTCGGCAAATTCCGTTACAATGCGCTGCTAGAAATGGCACTACAGATGGTTTCATGCAACTGAAGGACAAATATCTGGACGACAATCAAGCCATTTCATATATTTCAATACAAACGCTGGAAGGATGCCAGTCTGTGTGTCTGAACAATTGTTCCTGTACATCGTTTGCTGTCACTAATTCCACTCCTCCCGTTTGTCTATTGTGGGTTGGGGATTTATTAAACGTGCGTGACGAATACGACAGCAAATCGGTGTTTCTTCGTTTGGCGGCTTCTGAGTTGCGCGAGTCGACATCCAAGCCCAGAAAGAAATCGGTTCCGCTTTCTACTTTGCTTCCTGTGGGAGCTGCTGGTCTAGCTGCAGTTTCGGGTCTCCTGTTGGCAGTGTTTATTATGAGGAAACGTCGAAGGGTGCGAAAGAAGGCCGCGGAGGAGGACGACGTCCCAACATCGCTCAGAACATTCACTTTCAAAGAGTTACGCATTGCAACCAAGAATTTCAGCCATAAACTGGGCAGTGGAGCTTTCGGCTCTGTGTTCAAAGGAACTCTGCCAGACAATACGCTTGTGGCAGTAAAAAAATTACAGGGTTCAGCACAAGCAGAAAAACAATTTCGTGCTGAAATAAGCACCATTGGTAACATTCAGCATGTGAATCTGATCAGGCTCTGGGGATTCTGTGCAGAGGGATCAAAAAGGTTACTGGTGTATGAGTACATGACTAACGGCTCTCTGAATTCCATGTTATTCCTTAAGAAAGAAGAAGAGAAGGTGTTGAACTGGAAGACTAGATTCCTGATCTCATTGGGAACTGCTCGGGGATTAGTTTATCTCCATGAGGAATGCCGAGATCGTATCATTCACTGCGACATTAAACCTGAAAACATTCTACTGGATGGCGACTTCCGCCCAAAGGTGGCTGATTTTGGTCTAGCAAAGCTTGTTGGCAGGGATTTCAGCCGCGTACTCACCACTACGAGAGGAACTCGAGGATATTTGGCTCTTGAGTGGATCTCTGGCCTGCCAATAACTCCCAAGGCGGACGTATATAGTTTTGGCATGACACTGCTGGAATTAATATCAGGCCGAAGAAATCTGGACTTGACCGTCCAGAAATCGAGTACGTATTACTACCCTCCGTGGGCTGCAACTCAAATCCACAAGGGAAACCTGATGGGTATTGTAGATGAGAGCATATCAAAAGAAGCAGATGCTGAAGAGGTGAGAAGAACTGTTACGGCAAGTGTGTTATGCATTCAAGAGGATGAGAATGTTCGGCCAAACATGGCTCAAGTCGTACAAATATTGGAAGGGACAGCGGAGGCTGATGAACCACAATTTTCAAGGGTCTCTTCATATACTACGGGACCACGAAGAAGACGACGAAGATAGTGAAAGTTTTGTTTGATATCGTCCTCGGTTGATGGTGACAGACGCCCGGCGCCTTGCAACAGTACGAAGTAGTTTATACCATATAATACCAGGTCATTTAATTTAATGTGGCAGTTGTGTAATTTTATTATTGAAACTATTCAGGATATTATATATTACAAAGAAATAATAATATATGAAGGAAGCAATCCATTTTACTTAGGGTTCAATTAGTGTAATAATTGTGTTTTTTCTATAATTAAAATTTGAGTAAATAATATAGAAGTTATAAAATAACATATGAAGGAAGCAATGTATTTTATTTAAGGTTTAATTAATGTAATAGTTGTGTAATTTTGATAATTAAATTTTGAGTAAATAATGTAGAAGTTATAAGGAGGTCATTTTATGAAATTTATAGTTGAATAAGTTTTGGGATAGTCTATTAGATTTGGATTCTCTTAATTATTAAAAAAATAATTAAAAAATAATATATAAGGTGTAGTTTTGATAACAAGTTTTTTAAAGTAAAGGAAAAAAATAAAAACCTAAGTTAAGGGTTAGGGAAAGGGACTAATTATTGGATAGGGTCCAATAGTTATTATCTTTGTTGTGAAGAGAGTCTCCAATTATTATTAATTCATTCTTCCCCCCCTCCCTCCACTTTCTCTCCTACCCTCCCCCCACTTTCCCTCCTGCCCTAAAAATGGGAAGTACTTTTACCTGAGCAACATTATATTTTACTTTTTATCTTATCATTGTTAAGGTAAAAAATAAAAACGATAAGATCTTCTATTTAAAATATTATATATCTATTTAAATTAATTTAACCCTATTTTTTTCAATAAAATATATACCCAATTAAATTCTTATAACTTTATACAAATATCACATCCTTTTATCAAAACTTGTAAGTGAACATCATGGGTAGTCATTAGTGCATACATATTCAAAGCTCCAAATTATTTATATTTTAGCCTTTTGGCTCTAAATTTTAGTTCCAAGTTATTCAAATTTCAACTTTTCGACTATATACATGCCTTTTTTATAATTATCTTGGGTTGGGTCAGTCCAAACATAATGAAGCATATATTATACAAGATTAATTTGGTGCCCAGTCCAAACAAGATGAAGTGTATGATGGAAAGACAAGGAATTTTAGGCCTCAATTCAATGTTTTTTATGGGAAATATTGTTGAGATGAACAAGATCACTCGACAAAGTAGTAAGGATATAATTCTACATTCAATTTTTGGTAACTTGTCCAATAGTTCAATCACTAGATCTTCTTGAAATAGTTGAATATATGCAAAATTATAGCATTTCAGAAGGATTATGATAGGCGTGAGCATCATTCAGTAACAAAAGCCCAAAATATCTAAAGGACTTTCTAACCTATTGGGAACATTGCATTCACCTATTCATATTCTATGATTCTCATTGAAATTCAAGTATAACATATAATGAGATCTTTGTTTTCATTACAAGAAGTGAGAATTATTTATTAAAAGGATCATGTCTGTAGGACACAATAAAATCACCTCTAATAGAGAACAAAATGATGAAGAAGGAAATGATGTTAGGCGTGAAAACAAAAATAGTGTTATACATGTTATGCGGGTGTCTGGGGTATGCAACTTTTGGGGATTATGCAC
Source organism: Torreya grandis (assembly GCA_037957365.1). Taxonomy (NCBI): domain Eukaryota; kingdom Viridiplantae; phylum Streptophyta; class Pinopsida; order Cupressales; family Taxaceae; genus Torreya; species Torreya grandis. The sequence goes on along the minus strand of JARHVA010001634.1, from coordinate 2,035,715 downwards.
CCATAAATATCCTCTCAAGGTTTGGATTTTACAATCCCTTTTGGATGATAGATATTTCCAACACTACTATTGTCATTCACTTGGTTGGCACATGTCATGTAGCCATGGTCCATTTCCATTACCATTGCCAAGTACCAAGTAACACTTTGGTAATTGTAAAATAATTAGTGTTTTGTGTTTTACGTTTGGTTGCAGGTCTGTTGCCAACCTTTGACTAGTATTTATCATTAAGTTCCTACTATAAGCTATTCCTCACAACTTGGAGCCTCGTTTAATCCCATACTTTATGAAATGGAGGAATTAATATGGTTTGTATTTTGTGCCACTACCTCTCCATCTGTATGTGTTTGTATGCATACTAAAGGATTCTTGTTTTTTAGGGAAGAAGTTTGTGTATTGGGTTGGAAGTGAGGTGGTGTTGCATGTGCAAGAACTAGAGTTGATATATGAGATAATTTAAATTGGGTCTTTAAACTTGGGGAGGCATGACTCATAACCTCTAGACATGGAGGGAAAAAGTGTGCTATGAGCTTGATTAAATCTCTCTAAAAATCATTTGTATGAGCTTCCAAAATGACTTCCTTACTGCATGGGCTCATCAATGGTACTATCATTTTTAATAGTCCCTATGCAATATCAGTATATTGATAAGATATTTAAATATTTGATAAAAATCAATATATTTTTTTGCATTTTTTTTATATATAAAGTACATTTTTTATCCTATAAGACTTGATTATAGTTACATGTTTCATGTAAATGAAATGCTTAAAATAATTCGGTGACATCAGTAGAGTAGTGATTCAAATTCCTCTCATGTGTGGAGGCTCTCAGTAGGTAAGGTGTATCTTTATGATTCATACAAGGACCACCCAACTCCGTGTTTAAAAAATATTTACTCTTAATTAGTGATTTCCATTTAGGAATGATGGTTTGGCGGCTTTCTTCATGTAAACATGGAAGCCTAATTGTGAGACTCAGATTGTTGTCATTGATACACTTAAAAGAGTAGTAGAAAGTCATAGGTTGGTAGTAGGGTTTTGAAAATAAAAGCTAATATGTGCAACTCCTAAGATATTTTTGTGCTTTGGCCAAGCACATTAAGCAATAAGAAAGAGAGAAAATGCATTATACAATTCAGTTCATTGTTAAAGGATCACTCATAGTAGTAATTGTAACCATTTTTTTGAACTAGATACTCGATGTTCTCCCATCAGCACAGGGCAAAGACTCAAATTTAGGTATCGATTAAATTTTTAAGTTAATTTAATAGCATATAAAAAAAACTCGTTCTATTAATGAGCATTCTTTGGATCTATTTATATTTCTCTCACTCTACATCTTGGTATAGCCCAGGGCTCTTCTGTTCCATCCATAGAATCTCCATTCCATATCCCAATGGCTCTCTCACTCCCTACAATGGCTCTTCCACTCAATGAAATTTTGAATCCTCTTCCCTACTCGTAGGTTACCCTTTCTCTCACTCTATAGCTTGATGTAGCCTAGGTCTCTTCTAGGTCTAGCAGTGAGAAAAGGTTGCGTATGAATATAAATACAGTGTTAAATTATAGTGGATTTTCAAATACATGCATATTCACTTTATGCCATAGATATTTACAACTAAAAAGCTACCAGTAAACAAAATAAAAACTTTTCCTTTGGTTGTATCCAAGGATTTCGTCCTCGGATATAACATTTTAGGGAGTTTTTTTTTAAGAAATCGTTTTCACAATAATGTAAAGTAGGAAAATACTTTTTAAAAATTATAGGACGATCAATTTGTGATCCTTTTTATTATTATTTTTTGGCAAAGGACAGCAATTTATATTTACTGTGAATTTATAGGTGGAGGCCAGTTCAATTAATGGCGTTGTTTAGTAAATTTATATTATTGTTTATAGAATTATGAAAAATATTTTTTATTTATCAAAAAACATATAAATTAAATATGTTTTTATCTTAGCATTTAAATTTTAAAGATTGATTTTTAATGAAATCTCAAAAATTCAATCCTTACAAAACTTTTGCATTTCTCTTTCATTCTTTTTTAAAATATGTTTAAAAAGTAAAGATACTCATAACAATCAAATCATGAAATAATAAAAATAAAATATATATCCCATATCAAATATTTCTCTCCCTAATTTATTCATTATTTTTATTAAAAATTAATCTTCCTAATTAATTCACTGTTTGATTGATTCACTTTTATTATAATTAGTAGACCTTATCGTCAGTCCTTAAGTAATTGAATTTTATGTATTTTTATTTAATTATTTTTTTAGAAAACATAAGATTAATTTATAAATTATAATTAAAAAATATAAATTCCATGTTTACTCTGCTAGGCTGATATTGTGTGCAGTTCACGCATTTTAACTGAATACTGTTACCCTGCGTACATTATAAATGTATGAGACAGAACGTGATTGTCTTCAAAGTATTCTTCCATATATTCAAACTGTTATATAAAGGAATGGGTTGGGTTCATTCAATTCCTATATGCTTTGATCAGAATTTATATTATTATTTTTATATGCTTTGATCAGAATTTATATTATTATTATTTTTTTTTTTAAAACGTTCCTCATAATTTTATATATGTGTTACTAAATTCAGTCATATTGTAAGCTATGCAAATAACCTTGGTGATTTCAAATGCAAGATCAAACTACACGCAGGGCTATATGATCGCGATGGTTAAATAACTGTGCTATCATAATTTTTGGATGTAAATTTATATTTTCTTTTCAGTTATACGTCTAGTGTTTTAGTACGAGTTGATGGGATGCACTTTTTTGTTTATTTATAATTTAGGTATGGGGGAATTGACAAGGAAATGTAAATATTTGGTTTATTCAATTCTATAATGAAATTTATGTTACCCAGAGAGAAAAACATAAACTAATTCATTGCTCGATTATTTTAGACACCTCACTCCCAAATTGATTTGTCACAATTTAATAGCCATTTCCATAATCATATTTATCAGACATTTCTCACAATTCATAACCTAATTACGTGATTATAGTCACCCAAATAACTTTTCTCACAATTCATAACCTAATTACTTGATCACAATAACCATATAACTCTTTTCAATTATTTATTTTTAGAAAGTGAAGTTATACATTTTACAATTATAAAAGTATTATTAATTTGAAAAAATATGATTTAAATATAAATTTATAATTATTATTACAATATTTTTATGAAATAAAAATAAACAATCTAAATAAATAAAAAAGACTAGAGGGATCAATTTTTTTTAATCAATTATAAATTCTGCTTGCAAGATAATGTTAAGAGAGCCAGCAGCGCACGGAATTATATGTGTGTTACTATTTCATGCATTTCAGATGAATGTTTTAATCTGATATCAATGTTTATTTATTTTATTTTATTTTAAATTACAAATAAAACATTTTCAATGGAATCAATTTTATAGGATGTTTGTTGAATCTACATTATGTGTTTGCAATCTTACCGATAAAGTGAAAACTTAATCGCTAATTGTCCTGTGCAAAATAACTTTGCTAATATATATATATATATATATAAAAGACCGACTTTATTTTACGCTTGAAAGGGTTTATATTGAAGTAACACAACTACTTTTCTATATTTATTGTTATTGATCACGAAGAGTATCGTGTAAGTAATTTAAAAAAAAAACTGTTATTCCATATAAGGAGCTAATATTATTTGATGGGAAGTGTATTTATTTATTTATTTATTTTTATTTTTATTTTATTTTATTTTTATTTTTATTTATTTATTTTTTCTTTTTTTTTAAGTTTTTATTTTAATTTTTTTTATAGAGTTTAGAATTATGTTAATTATAAATTAAATATTTATAATTTATATATAAATAAATTAATAATTTTTAATTTAGATTTTCCCTAATCTACTAACCTTTTGCATTAGGATTTTAGAGAATAGTTATAAATAGAACAAGAACAAAGTATTATTAATAAAAGTCAATGAATTATATAAGTAATTGATAATATTCTCTAATAATAATTTGTGGATAAGTACATACTAATCAATACTTATGGATAAATTATAAATAAATATTACAAATATATGTTAAAATAATATAATTTTGTACCAGTAATTAAGCTTTATAAGTGGGACCTCAATCAGATTTTGAATTGAAAAGTGTCTCCCTTGACCTCAAACAATCTTTATTTTAGAATCATATTTTGTACTACAGAGTGAGGAGTGTAATCTTAGATTAGGTAATTACTGATTTTCATCTATGTAATATTATGGAGGCAATTTTGGAATGTACCATACAATTTAAAAGTTCCTTTAGTGCGATATTTGTATGCTTAGCTATAACATTTTTCTAAGAGTGTATGGTAAATTATGTTGAAATTGAATACATGTTTACAAATCTAATCATTTGATTGTTAACAAAATATCATCCATTATCTATTTTGAGATCATAATTTTTTTTTCTAATATGATTCCAACAAAGGCCTTGAAAATTTTGAAGTGTTAAAAGAATTTACTTTTGCTGTTCAAAAAGTAGATATAAATTCTACAAGAGAAATCATCAATAAATGTAAGAATGTTATTGTGTTATTTAAAAAAACATTGGAAAAGGACATAAGATCATTGTGAACCAACTATAATTTGTCACTTTTCCTTATGGATTTTCCTTTGCAAAATGGATCGTTGAGTTATGTTTCATCTGGACAACCTAGAAAAACATTATATTTGAAAGAAATTTTTAGTAAACCATGTATAATATTCACCTTATTCTACATGCAAGTTTAAATATCTTATTTATTAGTTTTCATTATTTTATTTTTCTATTTGATTTTCTTTTCATTTTTTAGATCTACAAAAAAAAATTAAATATTATGATTAAATCTCAAATTTATTTGTTTATTGCAAATAACCAATATGATGCTCACACTTTGTGTTTATAAAATCTTGGTTGATCAAAAAATTGGTGAACATAGTGGGTTACTAAAGCATAAATAAAATTTATTACATATAAATATCTTACACTATCTAGTATGTTCTATTAGTTGTAACACTTAATGAGTTGTCCTTTTAGGAAAAATAGTTACCAATTTTCTCTAATACGTGGTGTGAAGGGTATTGCCTCCATATTTAAACATTCATAAAGTATTGTATATGGATCTTAGATTCTATGTACCTCATGATATATAGGAAATGCTCACATTTTGTATTATTTTAAAAACTAATCTTCTCCGCCATTTAATATTTTAGTGCATAGGTAAGTGGTTAGTCTTAAGAAATTAATTTCTATGTACCTCCAAGATAAGATAGTGTGGTTACAAGAAGGCATAAATCTTTGTAGTCAATGCACTTTGTATTTTTTCATTATTTAATACTTTGGATTCATATTTTAGAGATCCTATAGAACAAACACACATAAGTATAATATTTATAAAAATAACTATGGATACCTTTAGTAGATATGCAATGTTTTATTATTCTCTATTCAACTTCAATAGTAGTATTTCCTACCCAAATTTAGTGGCAGTATATTTATTTAGGTTTACAATTTTTTTTAATAAAAGTAGATTAAAATGGAAAATCATAGAGCATTGTTTTGGAATAAATGGGGCTCTCATATTTTATTTGGATCTATATAAGATCGCCACAGACTACTATTTAAGTATGGATTAAAAAATTATTTTTATGAGATAGAGGTGATTACACTGTTTTATTTTCTCATAAAAATAACAATTTTAAATGGTATTTACATTTTTTTAAAGAAATTACATACAAAATTGGTTTTCAATTACAATTATAGAAACACTTTTTTTGAAAAATATTATGGTGCATTAGCCACATTGACATTTGATAGTATAATTGAATGGCATGAATACAAAGAGGCCAAAATCAAGCTTAGATGTTGAGAAATAGCCACATATACATGATATAAATTTAAAAAGGCCACAGATTATAATATGAAATATCATTGAGTGAGAAATAGTCTAGTTGAGAGCCATGGTGGATATGAGGTTAATAGTGAAATAAATACCACATGATATAAAATGAAAATGTGGTCAATAAAGCAGCATCCATAAACTAAAAGGTAGCCAAAGTGAATTGTATTTAGAAATAATATAGTATGATTTGATGAAAAATAAATATAAGATTTACAATTCACAATTGAAAATAAATTAGAGGTGTTTTTCACGCGTATAATATGAATATAGAATGCATATAGAAAACTATGTTAAGAAAACATAATAAACCATACGACATATAAAGAAATTAATGAAAACAAAGAAAGAAACATCTATAAAAACCAAAAAATCATAATAAAATGGGGATCAACATTCCTCAATTTAATGTGACCTATACAATTAATGGTGAAATGGTTCCAAAATTTAATCGTTACTAGAAATCTACAAAGAACAGGGAATAAATATTTAAATAATGCATAAAATGAATAAAATGATCAGCCCAAGGAGGATGAAGACAACCTTGGTTTCTAATTTTAATAGTAAGGTACATGTAGAAAGACTCTCGGGGTTTTCTCATGGTCGATAAATTGAAATTTATAATAAGTGGAAAGGATCACATTTTTTTTGGTATCAATCTTTCTCTAGTTAAATTAGATGATGTGAGAAATTTATATTTGGTTTAGGTTGGGATTGTGGTTTGTGACATCTACTCCTTATATTATTCCTCTCCACTTTTTGTGAGTGTTAAATTGTGGAATAGGAGAAGTATGATATCATTGTGTATTAACAAAGTGAGGAAGAAGAATAAATATATATATAACACAAATATTGTTCTATTTTGATTGACATTCTCATATTATAAATTGACATTGGTTAGTGTGATAAATAGAGGGAGAAAATAGTTAGTTACCCAAGGGGCTCATGACAAAGCTTTTATTTAAATCTTGTTAAAAATAGATTTATAGCTCCACATTACTCTTCAAACAATCTTGAGAACATCTTTAGTGGCTACATATTGTTCAATAGATAAACTAATCAGAGTATTCATCACTATCCCTCTATAGACATGTCTAATGAAGGTAGTCGCGAGTGGAACATAGCACAAAATTATGTATTCATTTGATATCATTTCTATATTATACAAAGACTAATACAACAATCAAAATAACCTCACAAACCCTAAACATATGTTTTAAGCCCTCATCACTCCTTTTACACTCGTTAAAATTAAAATTATGCCAATTAAATATTAAAACTTTGGAATGAATGGGATTCATAATTAAAAAAAAGGAATATAGGCAGATAAATTAAGAGTTGAAATTTTGTGTTTGAACTTCTCTTAAAAATCAATTCATGACAAATATAAAATTTATTCAACATAAGAAGTTATAATTTCTCTTTTTCATTAGTAAATATCTTTCCTCTATGACCATAATAATAGAAGACGAAAATTTACTAGAATATCACAAAATCTCATTGATATATATGACAATGCCTATTTATATAATTCACATTCATAAGTCACATTTTATAATACTTGAGGTTAAGGTGTTTACCCATAACCAAAATCTATAAATAATCACAATAGTGAAATTCACCAACTATGAGGATTCCACAATGTCTATACAATAATTTTTATACCTATGGGTATGTGTGTATATATATGTATGTGTGTGTGTAATTTTTATTGCAATTTTGAAATCCATTTGTTAAATTAATGCCTTTGTCATTTCATATTGAGTTCCCAAACCTTGATCTTCACTTTAATTTTTTTTGATAGTCTGAATATTTGTACAATAAATAAATGAGTGAATCCATGAATAAAAGATGAGATCATATCACTTGGCACAATTATATTGCATGGAGTAATATAATTAATGTATCGTATCAATTATAAGATCACTATTGATCTCCTTATAAGATGTAAAAGTGATAGTTAGATTAGTTTATTTTGAAGCATTTATCTCAGAATTTCAATTGGAATCTTAGTAGCCTTTGCTATAATATTTGAATCAATTGTTTTAAATGCATTATGTGGATATGAAACCTTGTCTGGTATATCATTGTTAAAAGTAGATGTAATCAGATGATTAACACTAAATATTTTTAGTTCTTTAAGTATGTAATATGATTTTCCAATGATGTGATCTTGGGACTGAAATTCATTTTCAAGTCTTCTATCAATTTGCTCATAAGAATGATTTGATATTTTATCAAGAGGATCATAAAATAGTTTGTTAGACAATTAATCTGAAGATAGTTTACCATTCATATGAGTAGTTAAAATGGAAGAGTTTTGATATGAAAGAGGATTTGAAATTGCCTCCTTTATACCCACATTTATAAATTTACGTTGGTCAATTTTATTAATTTTAACCTCTTTTGATATAAATTCTGCTTTAAATATTTGATGTGCTCTTTGTTCTTTTGATGTTTGTTCATTTTCTATTTATGTTTCTTTCTTGAACTTGTTCTCACTTATAAGTTATTTCTCAAAATGCATTATCTCTTTCCTTTCATCTCAACCTAAATAAGAGTGTATATAATACCAACCTAAATAAGAATATATATAATACTCCCACGACTTCTACATTTTTACCAAGAAAGGATAGATGAGCAAATTTGTATGACCTCTTTTTAGTGGTTAATTTAATAAACAATTTATCTGCTATTTTTAATTTTTTTACATAATATTTAATGATGTCGACATATTTCTCAATGTTTACTTGGATACTTAAAAGTTGAGTGCTTGAACAAATTTAAAAAATTAATCATTATTTAAGAATAATATATTTACATATCATATTTCTTCACTTAAAAGCAATATAGTATATGTATAAAAACTAGAATTCTTAGGAGTTGGATCATACACAATTTATCGATGGAAAATTTTACTTCTATCCGTGCAATAATGAATTTGGTAAGTACATTAAAAAATATATTTGATGCATAAATTTCAGAGATGAAAAACCAAGAAAATAGATACAAATCACAGAGATCTGCCAACAACAACACCACCTAGCCTGCAAAAAAATAAATAAATAAAATAAATCTCAAACGTTTTAACAGAGATTGACTTCAAGGTAAACAAAATTGAAGGAACCACAAATAACAATTTGATGGAAAATGCTCGAATAATAAATTTGAATAATTGAAAATGGAGTGGGTCCAATAATCCAAACAACGGAAAAAGGTTTTAGCTTTAAAAATAATTTTCTGTTTGACCAACCACAAAATTAAACACAAATTTTGCAATACATGTGGTGACTTTTCAGTGTTTCGTTAAAGAAATATAAAGTGTTAAGGCCGAATAATGTTGATGATAGTGACCTTTCGGTGTTCTGTTATGAAACCCAGATTGTGCAATTTTTTTTTGATATTCGGTAAATATTTGGCAGCGAGCATTACTGTAACAAAATTAATTAATTAATTCATGGAATCCTCTTATTTATTTCTCCTTTCTTCTATAAACACACTCTGCTTTGAATCTATTACTTTCTTTTCATCACATTAGAGATGTTTTTATAGCATCTCCTTAATGAACTTCAAATATAAACTGGATAGAATTATTAGTTAGAATCTCTCTGGTACTTTACATGATCTTTGTCCATGTTGATGTTGAAGGAGCAGTGTCGGGCTTCCACTTCCAGCTAAACTTCTTGTATTTTTTAAAGACATGATTTGTTTGGTGTAGGCCGACAGGGAGATTGAAGAGATGCATCTCTTTCCTCTCACTTGTATATATATAATAATTTCTCATTGTTGAAGATATTCAATCATAAATATATAATTCACAATGCAGACCAGACTTCTAAGAAGCAGATCAAGTTATTTCAAGAGCAAATCAGCTTTATCAAGTGTGATCTTATTCATTGTGCTTCAAGAAGTGTAGCCATACCTGTAGACCTTGGATTTGGCCATTGTAACACAAATTGCTATTCTTATCATTCAATATAGAAGAGATATATTGTTACAAGGTTTTTTTCCTTCAAATTGGAGGGTTTTCCTAGGGTATCTTGTTGTGTTCATTGTTTAGTATGTTGTATTTATCTGATTGCTTTAATTCTGATCATAAAAACTTAGATGGTATCAGAGCAGATTTGAAGAAGATCGTGATCAGATTTGTCATTGGAGCAATACTATATTGTTCTTTATATCCCCTATATATTCCTATTTTAGTCAAGATGGTGAACGGTCTTAAAATTGAGGATAAACTCGAAGGAGCATCCAACTTCACATAATGGAGGTTTAGAATCATGCTCACCTTGGAAGAAAATGACTTGGCCAAGTTTGTGGAAACCAAAGTTCTCAAACCTTCGGAGGAAGAAGATAAATTGCAGTTGAAAAAGAAAAACTAACAAGGCAAACCATGGGAAAGATACAGCCTACTGAGTTCTGTAGACAAGATGAAATCACTACCAAAGAGAGCAGTTGGTAGATTGTTTAAGTGTGAAGCTACAACAAAAGCAGTAGAATCATCAAAGAAAAAGTAAAGGCTACAACCTACATAATGGCATTAAAAATCTAGTCTTGTGTGAAGGAGAAATGCAAATCTAAAGATGTGAAGATTTGATTGAAGTAATGTATGTTGTATCGCTGAAGCCATGATCAACCAAAGAAGTGCAGATGAAGTTACCTTGGTAGTTGGAAGAAAGCTCAGCTAGCATGTGGGAAGAGAATGCAAGCAACTAGCAGAAGCTTGCATAGAGAGTTAAAGGAGATCATGAGCAGCCAGTGTGCAGAAAGAAACTATAGCTAGTAAGGAGTGAATTCAGTGATATTGAACCATGGTGAAATTCTAGGTCCAAAGGAGAGCAATTGTGTCATTGAAAGGAAGCACCCAGGCTAGAGGCGTAATGAGAGTGTAGGAGTTGAGTAGAAGATAGTGGCTGCTACTATATGGCTAGCTATGTAAGGAGAAGAACTGAACAACTAAATGGAGAGTGAATTAGCTAGAAAGAGCTAAGAAAATTTATCACAGTTTATATGCTGAAGCATTCAACCTAGTCAGAAGGGTCGAGTTACTCAGAATCTCCATGTTGTCAAGCTAGAGAAAGGAGCCAATGATGTACAACTAGTCATGGAAGTGCAGTCTATCTTTCATCAAAACATAGTGAGAAAGAGTAACCTACATGGAAGATTTTTTCTAGATGTCTTGCTCAGATATAGAGGCAATGATCTCACTCTAATAGATAGAGGATCTATAATTTTTTGAATTTTTCATGGTGGGTAGTGACATGACTGCTACCATGGTAAAATGGGGGATTGCAAAACTTATTTGCAACCCTAAGATGATGAAACAATCCTATGCATAGAGAGGAAGCCAATCTAAAAGTCAAAGGAGAAGTAGCAGTAGCTGCTGAGTGTTCGAGTTGAAGAGCTACCAGCATTGGAAAGAAGAGCAGCAAGGAAAAGGTACTCACCAATGTGGTGAAGGAGAAAGAATTTGACATTGAAAAGAGTCAAGTAGTTGGAGGAAGATTAGGCATCACAGGAGATAAAGAAGAGGAGCTTCCTTCATATTTGAGAATGGTAGTGGTAGTGGTGTTACTATATGGGACACCCTGACCACTGGCATATGCTCGAGCAGCGATGTAGTATCTATCTGCCGCCTTGATGGCAGTAACAAAGAACATCTGTTGTTTGTCTAGGACCTAACATCAAGAACTTCCTTTTATAAGGTTTTGTATATGAAGCATCTATGCCCACAAGGTCTGTATTGAGGGCAGAGTTGATGAACCTTACAAGGTTGCTTTCCCTGGGCTTCACAGAAATATGGAATGTATCTACATCAATATTAGAATTTAGTCCATCTATTACATTTGGTAAATGCTCCAAGCGATTAATAATATTATCCTAGATTTTGAGCATGGATAGAGGTCTCCCAGTTGGCCATTGATAGCAAAAGCATCCAATATGCTAGGAGCAGCTTCTATACGCATTGCTTCATTCACAACATCGATGTGATTCATGTTCCACCATTTTCCTAGCATAATGGGAGTCTCTTGAGTGGGCTTGGTGAAAGGATAAGTTGTTCCAATTTGAGGATAGTTAATCAAGGTGCCATAAACAGTAGCCCTAAGCCATGAACTGTGTCCATGCCACCACAGAGTCCTTTCTTGACCACTAATGATGAATCTATTGGTGTATCTCCCTCCTGGCCAAAATGGGACATTGTGTGATGTAATCTGGTCCATCAAACCATCCTGTGCAAATCTGCCTCACCATGCCTATAATTGGAGTTAGACATGAGAGCCTTTATAGGCTAATCATTTGTCCACTTCAGGGATTAGTACATGATTCTTTAAGCTTGTGTGATCTTTGGCATCAAAGATTGGCTCACCTACACTTTCGAGCTCTATCTATCATGGAGAAGATGGTCACGGGTCTTCCCAAATTCTACCAGGAGCATGAAGGTACCTACAAAGGTTGTGCCATAAATTTAAAGAAGTACTTGAGAGGTTCAAAGAGTTTAAAGCTCAGGTAAAGAACATATCTAGGAAAAGAATCAAAGTTATGAGATCTAAAAACAGAGGGGAGTACACCTCTGAAGGATTCTGTAACTTTTGCATTGAAGTAGGAATTAAGAGGGAGTTCTGCGTCCCTTACAACCCTCAAAAGAATGGTGTTGCAGAAAGGAAGAACAGATCTATTGTAGAAGCTGCCAAAGCTATGCTTGATAACGAGTTCTTCTCTATGAGAGAATTTCGAGGTGAAATCCCTTGATAACAAGTTCTTCTCTATGAGAGAAGTTCAAGGTGAAATCCCTTCATAATGATTTCTTCTCTGTGAGAGAAGTTCGAGGTGAAATCCCTTGATAATGAGTTCTTCTCTGTGAGAGAAGTTCGAGGTGAAATCCCTTGATAGTGAGTTCTTCTCTGTAAGAGAAGTTCGAGGTGAAATCCCTTGATAACGAGTTCTTCTCTGTAAGATAATTTCAAGGTGAAATCCCTTGATAATGAGTTCTTCTCTGTGAGAGAAGTTCGAGGTGAAATCTCTTGTTTTCACCCTCTAGGAGAGCTATGGTAGATGTCATGTAAGTGATGAACACTTGTACATACTATACATTGTTGTAGTCATTGTGGTTGACATCATGATGAGATGATATGTCTTATGCAGATGGAAGTATCCTCCCTAGCTGAGAGGGAGTGTTGATGTTGAAGGAGTAGCGTCGGACTCCCACTTCTAGCCCAACTTCTTGTATCTTTTAAAGACATGATTTGTTTGGTGTAGGCCGATAGGTAGATTGAACAGATGCATCTCTTTCCTCTCACTTGTATATATATAGTGATTTCTCATTGTTGAAGATATTCAATCATAAATATATAATTCACAAGGTAGAGCAGACTTCTAAGGAGCAGATCAAGTTATTTCAAGAGCAAAGTAGATTTATCAAGTGTGATCTTATTCATTGTGCTTCAAGAAGTGTAGCCATACCTGTAGGCCTTGAATTTGGCCATTGTAAAGCAGATTGTTGTTCTTATCATTCAATATAGAAGAGATATATTGTTACTGGGCTTTTTTCTTTCAAGTTGGAGGGTTTTCCTAGGATATCTTGTTGTGTTCATTGTTCATTGTGTTGCATTTTTCTGATTGTGATCACAAAAACATACAATCCATACGTTATTGAACTATAGCATCAACTCGAATGTAATTATATTTTATATGTTTTTATTTACTTATTTTGTTCTCAAACATGGGATTAGATTACATATTATAATTAAAATAAAACACAGATGTCATGTTTATTGTGTACAGTTGATGCACTTTAACAGAATACCGTTACCAGGGACAGGAGCACTATAATTGTGAATTTTAATGAGACAGAACCTAATTGTATCCAACGTATTCTTTTGTATATTCAAACTATTATATAAAGGGTTGGGTTCATTCAATTTGTATGTGTTTTGATCAGAATTTATATTATTTTTTTGAAAGTCATTCCGTCTGTTTACTCTATAACTAAATAATTAAATAACTAAACGAACATGGTTTTTAGATTTCCATGTATATTTATGTTTTCTTTTTTGTTGTAGGATGAAGAAATAAATTTATACGTTCTTTTAGGTAAGTATAGAGTGAGGAGATGGGTGGTGTGATGTATTTTCTTTTTTTAATTGTACTTATGTATGGGGGGAATTGACAAGGTTATAGTGAGATTTTTATTTGTTGTGATTGTGCATTGGTAACACAACATGGTGACTAACTGGTGATTTACAAGGGAAAGTTCATATCTATAGGAACTTAATGTGATTCATTCGGATTTATCTTCTCACTTATAAGATAACTTATCATTAGATTTTATAGATGTGTATCTTTCCGTTGCTTTGTCATAATTGCCATATAAACATAATTCATGTTATTAAGAAAAAAAAAAAAAAGAAACACCTTTACTCTTATAATATTTACGATTTAGATTTATAAATATATTATTAAATTTAAACAATATAATTAAAATAAAAAATATAATAATTATTAAAATATTATTATTTTTATTTTTCCAATCTCTTTCTTCCAATAATTATTAATTACAACAAATAAAAATAATAATGACACCAATTTTTTTATTAAGTTGCAAGAGAATGTTGGGGAGCTGGCAAACCGGGATTAAATCTATTTCTTAAAATAATTATTAACTAAAATAAATATAAATAATAATATAAATAAAATAAACAAGATTAGCGACATCAATTTTTTTTAAGTTGCATAATGTTTGAGGAGTCGAACATTAGTAGTTTAAATTTGTGTTACTATTTTAGCATTTAAGTTGTTTAAGATGTATGTTTGATTTGATGCGAATGTTTATTAGTATTTTTTTATTGAAAATTATAAATAACACTTTTGAGGGAGCCAATTTTATGCGATGCCACTGGAACAAGACAAAACTATTATTAATAAAAATCAATTAAATATTAATTTATTTAATTTATTTTTTTGAATAATAATTTAATAATTAAGTATGCATTAATTAATGCTTGTCAATGAATTACAAATATATATTATAAAAATATATTAAAACCATATAATAATTTATGAGTAATTAAATTTTAGATGTAGGATCTCACTAAGAATTTGAAAAAAAATCATTTGAGATTATGCCATTTTTATTGTGAAGTCATATTTTGCACTGTAGAGTGAGGAGTGTAATTTTAGATGTAGTTTGAACATTGAATTGTCTTTTCCCAATACTATGGAGGCAATTCTTTGGAATATACCATGTATTTAGACATTTCTTTAGGTGGGTCATTTTAATGCTTAGTTATACCATTTTTATGAGGGTTGTATGGTATAATATGTTGAAGTCAAATCCTTATTGTTTAGCAAAGCTAATCATTTAATTTTTGACAAACTTACATTTATTATCTGTTAAATTGAGATCATGAATTTATATTTCTAATGGGATTTCAAAAAGGGCCTTCAAATTTTTGAAGCATTGAAAGAATTCATTTATTTTTTAAAAGGTAGACACAAGTTATACAATACAAAACATCAACAAATGTAAGCACATATTTAAATTTTTTAAGAAAAACATTGGGAAGGGACATAATATCAATGTGAACCAAATTTATCCTATCACTTGCCCTCAAAGATTTTTATTTGAGAAATGGATACCTGTGTTATTTTCCTATGTGCACAAGCCAGTCAAAAATAGTCTTTGAAATAAAATTTGGTGAACATAGTGAGTTACTCAGTGTTAAAGCAAAGTTATTTCATAGAAATTTCCTAGGATAGTATTGTGTTATAATAGTTCTAAAATTTACAAGAGTTGTCTTTCTTGGAAAAGTAATTATCATTTTTCCTCGATACATGGTGTGAAGAGTACTACCTCAATATCTAAACCATCTGAAAATATGGTATCCAAATCTTAGCTTATACATATTTGATGATGTATAGGAATTGATTATGATATATATTATTTTCAATAAGAATCCCCTTAAACATATAATTTTTTTGTTCATCCGTAACTGATTAGGTCCATGAAGTTACTCTCTATGTATATCAAAGATGAGATAGTGTAACTATAAGATGGTGTAGCTATGGGAACTTGTAGTCAATGTCTTTTGGGTTTATTCACTATTTAAGAATTTGGATTCATATATCATAGTAGATCAAACACACCTAACCATAATTAATCTAGAAAAAAATTTAGTTACATTTGGTAGATTTGTACATTATTTCATTATTCTCTTTCTAAATTCAGTAATAGTATCTCATGTCTATATTTAGTGCCAATATCTCTTTTTTTTTTAAGCTTGTAAAAGTATAGTAAAATGTAAAATTAGAGGGAATTATTTTTAAAAAATTAGTTTTCTCATATTTCATTTTGATATGTGTGGAAATGCCACATACTAGTGTTTCCATGTGAATCAAAAGATATTTTTTGTGGAATACAGGTAGACTACACCATTGTTATTTTCTCATCTAGATGATATTTTTATGGGTATTTATTTATTTTCTAAAAAATTACATATAAAATTATTTTTCAGCTACAGTTTCAGAAACACTTATTTATAAAATTATTTTTGCCTATAAGTTGATTGCACCATTTCAATTATTTTGATGAAATGATAATTTTAATGCATATTTTCTAAAGCACGTTTTCTAAATTCTTTTCATATGAAATAAAATTGAGATGTTTTTAATTACATGCAAGTTTTCATACTATAAATTATGGTAATATTGATAACTCCCTCAAATCTTAACTATTTAAATTTGAAATGATACAATATTGATGTAATCTTTAGTAATGGAATCTACCACATTGTAATGAATGAAGATTTGTGCCTTTTGATATTTTTTAATGGAAAAAATGGAAAAGGTATTTTGATGGACCTAGATGCATTCTTGGTAAGTTAGTATCCTCTGAATTGAAGTTTTCATTCTAGGGCATCATAAAGTCTTATAAACTTTGGACTACCTTGAAGGAATGTTTGGGAAATAAAATTAATATGAGGACATACCAACTAAAAAACAAGATCACTACTCTTAATTTAGACAACTATCTTCATATTGATAACTTCATCACTCAAGTTTATAAGTGTAAAATGTCAATTACTCCTTAATCTTACTTAATGAGTATGTAATTTTATTAGGATTTATTAATTTTTTATCTCAAAAATAACTTCTTATTAGACATGGAAACTTGAAATGAATTCCAAATTGCACACCCACATGTCAAAATGTACTAATTTATTTTTTTCTTGCACTAAAGTATACTTTAATAAACCTATCAAAAGCACTTCCATTTATGGAACCACCTATATTAATATAACCACTTGTATTTAGGATATGTTTACTTCTTTATAAAATAAATACTCATCTTTACTCTTACATTAACTTGGAATTTATATTAATCCATTGGTACAACTTTGATTTGATGAGTGTTGTATTGTTGTAAATTGTGAGAGGTCATTATATTGTCCAGTCATTACATTTTTCTAATGTAATAAAATAATAGTGGTAGAGAATTATACCTTAATCTCTTTGTCTCTATATTTTATTTTAATAATGTGATCAATGTCTATGTATGATTTGGTTGATTTTTACTAGTCCATAATTCTAATATGGTATCATATTAAGAGTCGTAGGCTAGACTCATCTTTTTAGGTATTTTTAAAAGTGAATTTTAAGGATATTTTTATTCTTTCATTTCACTTATAATAATCCAAAACTATTAGGTTGATAGTAAACTTACTATGAGTTGTAAATTGTTCACCTAGTAGTTTCCTTGTGGAAATTATGTGATTTGGTGTTCATACCAATTTTTTTGTTTTTAACATACTAGACCACTCCACCATGTTTGTATTAGCTAAGAAATGATTTATTTTTTTTAAATGAAGACCTACAACTCTAGATATCCATACCAATCTTACGAGTTACTAATCAATTTCTAGAGACTCAATAAATTTTATTTCATTTATGATTGTATGGATGCATCCAAAATCATTGATTCAAGGGGAAAGGCTCTTAGTTTATGAAAGAAATACATTTTGGTGTACCTAGTTTGTGGATATATGATACTCAATTATAACTGTCAACGAAAAAAAGGTTTGAAATTTTTTAATTTGGGCAGATTTATATATAAATATATTTATGTTTAGTATTTTATTACATTTTATTATTTTTATTTATTTTAAAATATAAAATATAAAAAAAACAAAAAATCTTGTCTTTTTAAATATAAAATTATAAAATTGGCTAGAATGGGTCATCCCACTACTTGTGCTCTATTATTCCACCACTACCCATATTATTCTACCATCTCCCCCTTTTTATCTCCTTGCTCTGTGCTTCTAACCTACACTACCATCCTCCCAATTCCATCCACTTTTCTTACCTTCCACCACCACTGATCCCATCTCCATCCTTTCTCCTTAGCTAAGAGATTAATTTTCTTTTTTTTTTTAAATGAAAACTTACAACTCTAGATATTCATACCAACTCTAGACTGATTAATTTTCTTGAAACTTAATAAATTTTATTTCATTTATGATCGTATGGATGCATCCAAAGTGGTTGATTAAAGGGGAAAGGCTCTCATTTTATGAAAGAAATCCATTTTGATGTACCTAATTTATAGATATATGATAATTATAACTATCAATGAAAAAAAGGTTTAAATTTTTTTAAGTTGGGCACTTTTTTAAATTTATATTTATTATTTTAATTTATTTTAAAATTTAAAATATAAAATATATATTTTATATCTTTTTAAATATAAAATTGACTTGATGGGGTAATCCCACTACTTGTGCCTTATTGTTCCACTGCTACCCATATTATTCTACCATCTCCCCCTTTTTATCCCTTGCTTCGTGTTTTTAACCTACACTACCATACTTCCAATTCCATCCACTTTTCTTACCTTCCACCACCACTGATACCATCTCCATCCTTCCTCCTTTCCATCTTCCCACCCTTCTTCGATACCCTACCATGACACCTTCTACACAACCTACCCCCTAACACTTGAACCATTACTCCAGATCCCTATGGACATACATGCTCACATAAACCCAACCTACATCCACATCCATTCTTATTATTTGATTACCCACTTCCCTCCTTTTGCATGTGCCCATTCCTTTCATTTAACTATTAGGACGCCCCTACCCTTCAACCTTATCTACCGTCCACCACAACTAAAACATTAGATATAATTGAAAAATATTACAATGCATTTGCAAGAGGTTGAATATTATTTAAGCGGTGCATATGTTATCTTCAACTTGTCCAATTGCCTATGTTTATATTTAAACTTGCATCAAGTTCGGGCTATATGATTATGATTGAAGTGTTGAAAATGTGAATTGATATTTAATAACTAGAAAACCCCCACAACTAAAAGGTACATTTATTGATGGCTATAAATCCACTTGGAGGCCCACAACACCTGCTCAACCTAACTTCCACCACTATCAACAACCAACGTTGACTAACACTTAATTTTATTCCAAATTTGGCTTTGATGTTTTTAGATCAAAATATATATTTTTAATTTTATTAACTTTATAATGATAGATTTTGTAGTGGGGAAATAAAATTTGATAAAAAATATTTCACATAAGAAGTCACAAATTTGATCCATGCTAGAATTTTGTATACTAAGTGGACTAATAATTTGCACTACAAAGCCTTGAAATCTAATTTTTTATTTAGATGAAGATAGAAGTGTGCAGCTTAGTTTGATACATCATCAAACCACTTCATAGAAAATTTTATGTTTTCTCCAAATTATGTCATATACATACCTATCTAGCATTTTTTAGAGCTTATTTTTAGATGTTCACATTTTTACAAACCCCTTGAGTGCGAGTTTTTTTCATAAGCCATTATGCTATTTCACTTAAATCTTGAGCATCACTTCGAAACATATGAAAACTATCATTTTGTTGAAAACCTATTTTCAACCTATTTTATGCATTATATTTATTATTTTGCTACTTTACCTAAAATCCTAACTTTTATTAAAATTTTAAGGGGTTTTCTTTGTGGTTGAACATTGCCCAAGTTTTTAGACACTTTTATCTAGCCTTAGAACACCTTTTTGTGGTTCCATTTTCTTAGAGACTGTTTTATTCCGTAGAAATCATATGTATAACTAGAAAGGAGTCATATTATACAAAAATTAAAAGCAATTATTTCCCATTTTCATCTCAATTGGTAATAAGGTTTTTTTTTTTAAAGACATCATTATAAGTACTTGGGGCATTTTTATATCATTATACTAATTATATTGTGCCTCAAAATAGTTTTGTGAATAAAATACTTACTTTTGACACTCTTAAGAATTGTGCCTTATACTTGTTTTTGGTGCACTTGTAGTTCACACATTGTCCTTCTATTTGGATATTCATATTTGGCACACTTTTGGTTTTTTCCATGTATGCTTCAAGGCCCTTTTATTATACCTTTCCTTTTTCTTTATAAAAACATTCAATGCCCCTTTGGTATTGGCTTGTCATTATTTCTTTTTCTTGTAACGTAATCATTCTCAATTGTAAAATGACTAATATAATCAAATAATAACTTTCAATCCAAGAGTGATATATTATTATTTGAGGATTCTTCACTTCAAAAAGATAATATTAATTTTTTATAGGAAAATAGCTCCTTCAAAGAGAGTAATGTTCTTTTCCTCACATAAATTACACAACAAGAATAACTCATTCCCTCTTTTCATATTAATTTTTCTCTCTTGAAATATCAATGTGATCATGTGGAATTCATCTCTACTACACTCATTTTAAATGTACTAATTTCTTATAGTTTTTTAACACGTCACTTGGATGTTCTCCTAGATTAATATTTTTTAAATTATGTGTTATATACTGATCCTTATACACCTATAATTTACTTTGTCAAAAATCATACTTATGCTAATCACAATGTTGATGTGCATACCTCATTTAAGAATAACACTACTAGTTTTGGCTAATTTATTCTACATAGTATTGGTTATTATAGATGAAATATAGGAAAGTATGCACAAGGTCTTGTGTGACCCATCCATCATCTTTTCTTGATTCCTTATTTAGGTTGAATAACCCATAGTGACTCCCATGTCAATGCTCAACCAATTCTCTTGGTTTATGGAAACTATAGGGACTTCACTAGTCTATATCGATCAAAGTGGACCTAAACCACTATATTCTACCATAGATTACCATTGTTTCTTAGTTAGTCCTTTTCTAATGGCAATAGACTCTTCACAAAGATTAGTACCTATGACAAAATTCTCACCACATAATTATTATAGAGGTAGCCCTAAATACCATCTTCTAAAATATTGTTGTTGATCAATTAGGTCTTTGATAATGTAAATAGACTCTTCATAAGGATCATCATGTACATGTCAATCCTCACCAACTAGTTTTTCATTTGCGTTGCTGTACAATAATATTAGTGTCAATCATGGAGCTTAACACTTGATAGTAACAAGAGTTGGTGATTTTACAACACAACCATTAGAGATGATGAGTCACATATGGAAATGATTCAAATTCTATAATGGATCTTTGCCTTCTCAACATGTAATTATATATATAAATATATGTAAAATTACCACATAAATCATATAAGTATCATTCAGGATGGAATATTTTATTAATACATCTTCATCAAGAGTATGCCATGTATAGGAAAAATGGATAAATAAAATACATGTATTGTTTTAGTTATATATATATCTCCTTTTTTATTTTTATCTCTCTCAAATATTATATAAATTCACATAAATCAATCATATTCTCATCTTTAAATTATTCTATACATCATCGCATAGGCATTATATCAATTGTATCAGAGTGGTGCATCTCAATCTTGTATGGCATATCAAATATGATCAAAGTATTTAGATCCATAAAACTACCTACCAAACCATTTTGAAAATATATCCAAACTAACACAAGAGGATATCCTCATGATGATCAAGACCAAAATTGGAGAAGCACTTTTGGAGATGTGGAAATTTATATTCAGCTAATTCGTAGAAGTCCATAATGGTTAATTCTGTTGACTTCATCATTGGGTAAATATTTTGGTGGTAGAGTCCTCCTATGTTTTAGGTGAAAACAATTTTTCCTATCTTTGAGGATAAAAACAACATAGATTTAGCAGATAACTAGTTAGGTGAGTTAAATTCATACTTTTCCATGAATGATTTCTCTAACAAAGAAAATATTAAGATTTTAATTATTGAAATTTATTCACCTATAAAGACATTGTGAAAAGCACATTATTCATAGGACAAAGACCAAAAAAAAATATTAATCAACTTGGGATGAATTATTGGAAGCATTCAAGAGTGAATATTAACTAAATATGTCTTTAATGTTAACACTATGTAGTGATCATAATGACAAAAAGGACTAGACCATTCAGTCCAATCCTACATTGACACTTTCCATATTCTCTATATGATACTAGGTTATTTTGAGATACATAATCATCACATCCTCAAATATTTAAGTGATTTAAGCCTACTCTAACTAGATCCTAGGGTCTGCCAAACTTGACCTAGCATTATATATGTGTTGACACACCATATGATTCATCACTACCCACCCTTGATTACACCATAGGTCAATCCTTATACATCAACCTTTGGTAAGTGTTATGCCATGGACTCATGAGAAGTTTGAGTTTTTGGAAAATTCAAGGGGTTGACAGTACATCCAGGTAAGTATTTGAATATGGATGTGGTAGTTGTAGACTGCCCACTTAAGTGGGGGATGCTACTATCATGAAAATGGGATGTTGGCATGGGTGGAAGTGTATAGATGGACTTGTCTT
Organism: Torreya grandis; assembly: GCA_037957365.1. Classification (NCBI taxonomy): domain Eukaryota; kingdom Viridiplantae; phylum Streptophyta; class Pinopsida; order Cupressales; family Taxaceae; genus Torreya; species Torreya grandis. The sequence goes on along the minus strand of JARHVA010001634.1, from coordinate 2,012,964 downwards.
ATGCCGCCATTACTTTGGAGGGTAATATGGTGAAAATGTATAGAAAGTCAAACACGTTGCATGTCATTAAAGATCCAAAGCATGATCTAAATGAACTATTGTACATGGATGTTGATTTTGGTAGTTTTATGGGGAATATTGACATTATTGAATAACATGATGATCTTGATGTTGAACCTAATAGTGAAGGATAAGTTTGGAGGATGTGCTTTTATGGGGCTTGATTTAATATTGGGAATAAATTTGGGGTTGTCTTCTATACCCCTAATGGTAAATATTTTAAATTTTCTTTTCATTTGTCATTTGGGTGCATGAATAATACTACTGAGTATGAGGCACTTTCCTAGTTTATAGATTGTGAGAGAACATGGAATTAAAAGTATGATTGTCAAGGATGTATTCTAGCTAGTGGTCAAACAAGTTTACAATGCTTAAGCTACTAAAAAAGGTTTGAAATAATATCTAAATGGTTTTTAGGATCTACTTGAATTATTTTATGCACTCAAAATTTATGATCATGATAGGATTTTTAATGATGAGGCTGACAAACTTGCAAGGTTAGGTGCTCAATTTGATATTATAAATACGAGCCCTTATTGTTAGTATCAAGAGGAGCTTCTTCTTAGGCCTTCAGCCTAGATAATATTCATCAATGGTAGGTGTCTGATGATGATGAAAAATTAAGAGGTTTCTAAATCATGAAGCTAAGTTGCATGATCAACTCATTGACTTGAAATCCATGGTTCAGGTTTGTGATGGAAAGGAAACCTTGTTTGTGAAGGAAATGATTCAAATGAAGACAAATACTCTTCCAAGAGGATTGGTAAGTTTATAAGCATCTTTTGATGGAAAAAATAGAATCAAGACTCAAGAATCATTTATCTCAACATACATAAGTAAGTTTAATTATGGTTCTTATGAGAATCCAAAGAAGGTTTGACTGGGTACTCACCTAATGTATCTGAGAATCAAGTCTATATGCAACTACTAGAGAAGTATCAAGACCATTTAGCATGATCTTATTCATAACTAAAAGCATATATGGAAGATTTGTTTTAACATGTCATCCCATTGTAGCTTGATATCAAGATTTTTAGTTACAAATAGAGACCTATTAACCCCATCTTTGCCACCAAGATGTGTGATGAATTAAATAAGCCAAGGGAAGGTGGTATCATTTAGTCCATCAGGCATTCATCATGGGCTCTAAATTTAGTCCCTACGAGAAATAAAAATGGCAACATCCATTTGTCTGTGGATTTCTTGAATTTAAATAATCCCTCATTAATATAAAATTATTCCCTATCTCATATGGGTAACCTATTGTAAAGTGTATAGGATAAGAGATGTTATCCACTTTAGATGGCTTCTTGGGATATAATGAGGTTGTGGTAAAGGAATTTGAGAGACCCAATACAACATGTACAATGCCTTGGGGCACATATGTATATATGAGGATGCTTTTCAAGGTAATAAATGTTGGTGAAACGTTTGAGTGAGCTATGGACATTGCCTTTTTAGGGGTAACTTACAAATTTATAGTTATATGTCATGATGACATCAATATATACTCCAAGACTAGAGAAGAACATTTAGAGAATCTAATAAAGGTGTTTATTAGATACAAAGAGTTCAACATTTATCTTAATCCAAAGAAGTGTCACTTTGGAGTATAAAAGGCCAAGTTGTTGGGACATATAGTGTCCAAGGATGGTGTCATTATTGACCTCAAGAGGGTAGAATCCATTGACAAAGTGCCTATCCCATAGTTCAAGAAGGTAATTTATTCCTTCTTTGGACTAATTAGTTTCATAAGGAGGTTTGTGTCCAACATTGTAGAGATCACTATGCCTATTACTTTCATGTTGAAGAAGGTTTAGACCATCAAGTGGGAGGAAAAGGCAGTGAAATAATTCAATGAAATCAAAGGATCTTTAAATTCTACCCCTATTTTGGCTTTCCCTAATTACACTAAGCCATTTTATATTTTCTCTTTTACATCATATCACATTGTTGTTGTTGTCCTATTGGAAAAGAATGAAGATGATCATGAGAAACCAATAACTTTATTTAGTAAAGATATTCAAGGTGCTAAACTAAATTAAACCATCATGGAAAATCAATCCTTCACCCTCTTGAAGGTTTTCAAGACGTTCATGCCTTATATTTTGGGTTCAAAGATTGTTGTTTATGTCTAGCATATCATGGTGAAAAATATTTATGCTCAAACTGAAGTATCCAACAAAAGATGTTATAACTTTGAAATTTGAATATCCATATTATCTAAGGTTATAATAGCAGATTTTGATCAAATGTTGGCATATATTTCATAAATTTGAGTTCCTTTAGGCTTAAAATTATAAATATAAATCATATTCACATAATTGAACACATCATTGAACCAATTCAATCAAAGATCAACATCCTTTGTTGTTTTTATGCAACCTTTTCAAAATAGGCTCAACGTATAGGTCTAACTCTTGTTCTTTATGAAATTTAGCTTGATACATCATATTTTAGGTAGGATATTTGAATTTCAAGATAGAATTTCCCAAGATTGGAACAAGATTGTACTCATTAACCAGAGAGCATTAGCTTGAGCTCAAGGTTCACAGAAAATCCAGACTTGATAAAGGTAGATGCAAGAGATCCAAGTATTTTATAACTTAAATGCTTCAAGGTACCTATTCCTTCAACCTTCATCAAGGTATGGTGTGATTACCAGATTCTTCAATTAATGTGCCAGGGGTGGTTCATGATCTCCCAAGAAATTTTGAGAAATATCTACCTACATTTATTCCAACAAGTATATTAACTGTGGAAGAACACATAAAGTCCTTTACAATTTCCTTAAGGTTACTAAATGTTGTGCATGAGTATGTAGCATGTACACTATTTCCATTTAATTTTAAAGATGCAGCGTATGAGTGGTTTTTAAACTTACCTGACAATTACATTAGAAGTTGGAATAATTTCAACAATGTGTTTATTAATCAATTTGGCAAGATTATTAGACCTTGTGTTATTTACCATCAATTCACCACCATTAGAAGGGATGTTAGTGAGTCTATTAGGTCATTCAATTCTAGATTTCAAAAAATGTATAGCAGGACCATAGAGCCTTATAATCCTAATGATATTCTAGCTTTGGAGATCTACAAAGATGTAGTAGATCCTATGATTTATGTATTCCTAAAGAGGTCTATCCCAGCTATAGCTTCTTTGGCCTAGGCTTATTCTGAATTAGTGAACATTAATGATAAAATGTAGCCCCAAGGGAAAATGGCTTACTCAATCCAAAATGTGAACCCACATATACATGTGATGAACTTGTTCCCCAATAATAATTAAAATCTCCAATCCTTAAACCAACTTCCAAACTTAAATCAATTTCCCTTAAGTCATGTAGATCCTAATCAAAATTGAGGATTCTAGAGTCATCCTACTAATGGACTCAATACAAATGATCAACAAGATTTAGTGCCAACTGTAGGTGCTAACAATAACTAGGTACATAATTCTAAAACTCCAAAAAATGAGAATGAGTCAACCTTGAAAATAGTTCAAAAATTGAGCACTAATTTCCTTCAATTGCATAAAAAAGTGGGCCATTCTATAGAGCACTCTAGTAGGAATTTCTCATTTCAAAGGTTTAATAAGACAAATAATAGATTTTAGAATGATAGTTTTCAGAATAAAAAGGCTAATGAACTATCTTCTAGTAACAAGAATGTGGACATTAATCATATTGATATTGTATTACCTAATTATTTCAAAGTTCATTGCATAGCTAAGCATGGTGAAATTTATTGTATAGAGTTTTCCAAAGCCGTTGAGGCTTTCTAGGAGGAGTTGGATACATTTGAAGTGGTCCCAAATGAAAAAATGTTGAAATTTCTTTAGGAACTAATTCATCTGATCAATCCTTCATGGTAGATATCTTTGACTTCCCCTTTCAAGATGAAAATAAACCTGATGAGATCCCTAAGGAGATCCAAGCCTTTCAATAGTTATTGAAGAAGACCTACCTATTGAGAAATAAAAAGCAAAGGTAGCCTTGACTACCTCAACACCCCCTAAAAAATTTGGGACTCCCCCTGACACTTCTTCAAATAATAATCTAGAGTGCCCAAAAGGGATTACTTCTAAACCCAGTGTTGAGGTTCTTAGTTCTGATAATAAAACTAGTTATAAAATAGTTGAGGATATGAAGAAAATAAAGGATAATATTACATTGTATGAACTCACACAAATTATAGAGCAAAGGGATATGCTATTAGAATCCTTTTAAAAAAATGCATAATCCACCCAAGGTCGATCATGCCAATGTGACGGTGTACAAAGCCAAAGTTGAGTCTCCTCATTTCTTGCTCATTGTTAGGATGTTTGGTAAGAACTTGAACAATTTTTTATTAGATTCATGAGCATCCACCAATATCATGCCTAGAGGTATATGAAAACAACTTGGTCTAACACCTATAAAGTTTGATAAGGTTGTCACCCAATTAGACAAATCTAGAGTCAGGGTTGTAAGAGAATTATTAAATGTTCACATGCAATTAGTTTCTAAGCATAGGGTACAAAAATTCATTGATATTAAAGTGGTTGACATACTTGATGTTTATTCTATCTTACTAAGTATAGAATGGACCAAGGATTTGAATGGTTACATGTCTACATATTGTTTGCATCTGTGGCTACCTTGGAAAGGATTTCCAAATCAAATCAGGGTTGAAAGAGAACCAAGGATGAAACATATTATAACTAAGTACAATGTTGTGAATGACAAGATCAATATAATTGAATTAGAATTAGGGGTCTTTACCCTAGATAATTATAAGGTATGTGATCCCAAAAGTGCTCATGTTGTTCCAAGACTATGGAAATTGCATTTTAATGGTGCTAAATATAATGCTAGATTTGGTGTTGGTACTATTTTATCTAATCCTACTAACAAAAAATATCATGCTTCCTATAGGTTCTAATTCCCTTGTACTAAAAATATTTATGAATATGAAGCCCTTATCCTAGGTTTACAATTTGCTATAAAGAATAAAGTCAAATAACTACTAGTTTATGGGGATTTAGAACTAGTGGTCAACCAGGTAAGAAGTAAATACCATTGTAAACTCTCATAATTGAAAAGATATAAATTAAAGGTATGGGATTTTATTGAATCCTTTGATGCCTTTAGAATCATTTCCATCCCAAGGGAAGAAAACTAGGTTGTCGATGAGTTGGCATCTACTATAGCCAATCTCATGCCCAACCAAGGTTCCCCCAATTTCAGCATTGAGTTGATCCCTTGTCCTTCAGTGCCTGATAATGTTAACCATTTTCAAGTTTTAAATGATGATCAATAGGTATTGGATTTCATGATAAATATTAGAGCACTTGATGCTCACATTGTTGATGAGCCTAACGAAAATACATCTAAGGAGGACAAATGTGATGGTCAGGTCATTCAACTAAATGACAACAAAAACCCAAAGGGGATGACTACTCTAGAAAGGCTATTTAATTAGGACAAACTTGCTAAGGCTTATAAAGTCCCCAAAGTAAGTGGGAAAGATTATAATGATATTGACCTTGGTGTCCAAGATCAATCCCAACTAGTAAATGTTGGGAAGGCCTATACAAACATTGAGAACTAGAAATCTAAAAAGCTCCTTGCCCAATACAGAGATGTCATAGCATGGTCCTATAATGACTTAAATATTTTTTATCCTAGAGTCATCACTCACACCACCCCCTTAAAGGAAAACTATAAACCATTCAAGTAGAAACAGAGGCTTGTAAACCCTGTCTTAGAACCAATGATTTTTAAAGAGGTTAAAAGACTTTTAGATGCTAAAATAGTCTTCCCAATTAGGCACTCTACTTGGGTGGCCAATTTGGTGCCATTTAGGAAGAATAATGGTGAGATTAGACTTTGTATTAATGTTAGGAACTTAAAAAAAGCATTAGAGAATGAAAACTATCCATTTCCTTCCCTAGACCATGTAATTCAAGTTGTTTTAGATTCAGCGATGATGTCTTTTCTTGATGGCTTTTAGGTTACAACCAAGTGTTGGTTGATAGAGAGGACATGATGAAGACATCGTTCACCTCCAAGTGGGGAACATTTTCCTATAAAAGGATGCCCTTTGAGATAATCAATGTAGGGGCTACTTTCTAAAGAGCTATGGAGCATGCCTTTAGGGCCTAATAGGTAAGCACATTATTATATATATCAATGATTTAACAGTTTTTTCTAAAAATAGGGAAGATCACTTCATGCACTTACAACAAGTTTTTTAGAGATGTAGAAGTTATGGAATCTCCTTGAACCCTAAGAAGAGTATATTTTGTGTTATAAAAATAAAATTATTGGGTCATGTTTTAACCAAATATGGGATCTCTATAGATCTTGAAAGGGTGGAAGCCATATCTAGAATAGAGCCCCCAAATAGTAGAAAAGAATTAAAATCATTCTTTGGTAAGATTAATTTTGTGAGAAAGTTTATTTCTAGCTTTGTAGAGATTGTAGTCATTTGCCAATAAAAGGATGCATTTTGAGATAATCAATGTAGGAGCTACTTTCCAAAGAGCTATGGAGCATGCCTTTTAGGATGTAATAGGTAAGTGGATATATATATATATATATATATATATATATATATATATATATATGATCTAATAGTTTTTTCTAAAAATAAGGAAGATCACTTCATGCATGTACAACAAGTTTTTGAGAGATGTAGAAGCCATGGAATCTCCTTGAACCCTAAGAAGAGTATATTTTGTGATACATAAAGAAAATTATTGGGTCATGTTTTAACCAAATATGGGATCTCTATAGATCCTAAAAGGGTGGAGGCCACATCTAGAATAGAGCCCCCAAATAGTAGAAAAGAATTAAAGTCACTTTTTGGTAAGATTAACTTTGTGAGAAAGTATATTTTTGGCTTTGTAGAGATTGTAGTCATTTGTCTATAAAAGGATGCCCTTTGAGATAATCAATGCAGGAGATAATTTCCAAAGAGCTATGGAACATGCCTTTCAAGGCCTAATGTGTAAGTGTATTAATATATATATGGATGATCTAACATTTTTTTCTAAAATAGGGAAGATCATCACTTCATGCACTTACAACAAGTGTTTGAGAGATGTAGAAGTTATGGAATATCCTTGAACCCTAAAAAGAGTATATTTTGTGTTATAAAAATAAAATTATTGAGTCATGTTTTAACCAAATTTGGGATCTCTATATATCCTAAAAGGGTGGAGGTCATATCTAGAATAGAGCCCCCAAACAATAGAAAAGAATTAAAGTCATTCTTTGGTAAGATTAGTTTTGTGAGAAAGTTTATTTCTAGCTTTGTAGAGATTTACAAGTCACTGAATGACATATTGAAGAAGCATGCTAAAGTTACATGGAATGAAGAATCCAAAAAGGCATTCAACGATATAAAGAAGGCCATTAGCCAAGATCCAATCCTTATAAGTCTTGATTTCTCAAAATAATTCTACCTTTATTTCTTTGCATCTAACCACACTATAGTTGTTGTATTGACTCTGAAGATTGAGGGGTGTGATCACCCAATAGCTTTTATGAGCACCATTTTAAGAATGTTGAGTTAAATTATTCATTGATTAACAAGTAGGCATATGAATTAGTAAAGGTAGTTAATAAATTTAGACATTACAACCTTAGAAATAAGGTGCATGTTATCTTACCTGACATTGCCACCAAAATCATATTAATTTAGAATGAATTAGGAGGGCGTAGAGGTAAGTGGATGTCAATTTTGTAGGTATATGACCTAGAGATGAAAATAACAAAATTTGAAAGGTTCCAAGGTTTGATCCAGATGATTGTTAATGCTAACCCTAGACTTAGTATTATGCAATTATATCAATAAAAATTTCAGGCTAGTGAGTGGTATGATTCAATCATACATTTACTAATTAAAGGAACTTGTCCTATAAGATTATCTAGGGAGTAGAAAAGGGCCTTGAGATTGAAGATCTCAAACAGAGTTGAGTCAAAAGTTATGGCCTACAGAAGGTTGGCCTTTTTTTTCATCAACCAGTAGATGAGGCACCTTGAAGAGAACCACTCTTCAGTTTCAATCACATCTCGAGTCTCCTCCTCATCGAAGATCACCAAAGGGGTAGAGGTTATTAGATTAAGGGGCTTCAGTTATGGCCTAGGAATAGTTTTGGGGTGAGAAATGACTTCTATAAATGAAAATGGGGTCTAACCCTTTCCACATTTAGAACAAGCTTGAGATAGGGATATGCCTTGCATATCCCTACTCTTCTCCATCAAATCATTGTTGATCAGGATCTTGATATAAGGTGCACTTGGGCACTAAGCAATGCTGCATTTGCCCTCCAATTGTAGATCTAAAGACATCTAGCTGACTAGGATTCCCCCATGCTGACCACCAATAATAGTATTTGTTATCTTCCCTTACGTTAGAGTGGTGTTAAATCATTTGCATGCAACAAAAAATAATCTCACCTTGTGTTCTCTCATTGACAAAATTATCATCCTTACCCAAGCGAACAATATCTTTCCCTAGGCTAGTGAATGTGCACATATTTTTAAACTAGCCATGGGCATGAGAGTTGAGTATCCAGATAATGGTGTTAATGTTTTGATAATAGATAAACCCAAAATTGATATCTAGTGTGGAGACCAACCCTATATATAACAGGAGGTCTAGGTCTCCCCCTAGTAGCCATAAGATAGAAATCAATAGGCACAAGTTAGAAAAACAAAAGGATCACCCAGAGAAGCAAATAAATATTAACCCACCAATACAAAAGAGAACTTGTGCAGTCCCCAAATGACCCAAACCCAACAAAAAGAACTAGTAAACCGAGCATGCTACTAGGGTTTTACTTGGATTCCCAAACCAGACTATTGAGACCAATAAGCTGCACCACACAAACACCATTACAAGATAGTAAAAAAACTAGTGAAACTAGGAAACCTATAGGGTCCTGAAAGGAACCTAAACTAAATCATATCTCTTTAAATAGATAGTCATCAAACCAAAACTTACAATTGAGCTTTTGACCAGATCTTCAAACTGGTGAAAATAATGATCTCATAAGGAGGATTTGCTAACCCCCAAGCCCAACATTGAATAGAGACCAAGTGCCACAATCTTTTGGACTTATAATTAGAATCTGACATAAGACTTAAAGGGAATTCCAAATGGAATGCGTAAACAAATTTGAAAAAGTATCCATCCTTGAGATAACAAGTATTTAGCTGAAGTAGAATATTCCATGTTGGATCAGGGTCACAATCTTGAAAAGAAAGAAATGTTAGCTTGATCCCACCAAATCGCCTTCTTGAATTCCCTTGAAACCAGTGGCCTAACTCAGTTATGTTACCAAAAAAAAAAAATGATCAAATAAAAAGCATGCACCAGACCCACCCTTTTCATCATCCCCAAATGCTTCTCGCTTAAATCCTTGTCAAAAGGGAAGGTAGACCCATTGGACACCATAAAGCCAGGCATCCACCTCAACCCAAAACATTTAGAAGAAAACCTCACTTAAATCTTGCCTAAAAAAGAGAAAAATCAAGGTCAACCAGCACACCTACCTTACTCCAGAAACTGTAAGAACAATCACCAGTCTGGGTCAAAGAGGAAAAACTCACCATGAGTATTTGATGGTAAGTACTCTTCCTAACCATTCAAATCCCAACCATCTAAACAAGCAACTCTGACCAAATCCTTGAAACATGAAGGTGTCTTTCAATCACAAAGAGGGAATCGTCAATGAAAACCATCCTTTAAATCAGCTGTTGAAGAGAATCAGGGTTAAAGCTGTCTATCTTGCGACGTGAAATACTTTGACCATCCATCAGCTCCTAGAATAGGGCTCTAGAAGAAAGAACGGAACCCCCAACCATTCTATTCTCATATCTTCTCAACACACTACCAAATCTAAGAAAACACAAAGCCCCTTCAACTTCAAAATCTTGAAGAAAGAAGCCAGGGATGCCAGCCTAAAAGGCAAGGAAAAACTTTAAACTAGGACATTGAGCACCCTCGGCACACCGACTCACCATCCAGGAACGAAGAACAAGAGTCTATAATTTCCTCTTGAGATGAACGAGACTCAAGCAAAATGAGACCCTGCAAAGAGTCTTACACTCCAAGATGAGGCCAAGCCCGTAAGAATAGGGTTGATCCTTAAGGGATAACAAAGAAATGAAAGAACAAGGTCGAGAAGAGGCTTCATCCGCGATAGCCCTACGCTATAGGATGCTCCTCAACGCTCAAATCAGAGTTAGACACAACATTTTACAACACCAGAAGAAAAATGGGGACAAGAATGCGTTCAAAACCCGTGCAACCATTGATTTTGTAAGCCAACTGGTGAAAATGGCATGCAGAGTGTCATCCTCTTCAGCCCCGTCCGGATCTCCATCATCCTTGCCTTCATGTACCTTGTTGGAATCTTCCCGCTCACATCCCAATTTGAATTGTCCCCAGCCGCTCGGTTCTGCCATTAGTTTCGAGATTATACTTTGACGAAAATGACTTTTCCCATAACAATGCTAATGTTAATCTCGATGCATGGTGGAAATAAATTTTAAATAACAAGAAGGAAATCAATCTATGATAAAATTTAATTCCCCTTCAAAGAAAACAACCATAATTAAAAGCTTTCTATTTTTTATTTTTTTTTAACTAATAAATAAATTAGAAATAAGGTAAACATATGAAGGCTCTCTCTAGTTAATCTTCTCTAAATTTTATTTTTTGGATGTGTATTCTTTTAGTCGTAAATATTATTATGGAATCTATTATTCAAATATAATAATCATAACATAAATGAAATTATATGACTTTTAATTTTAAATCTTTTAACTTCAAGTATTTATTGCTAACAATTGAATGAGCGAGGTGTAATGCAAATGTTAATAGAGTGAGAGAAGTGAAGACCATTTTAATAAAGAGAAAGTTTTAACAAAGAATGTAGTTGTTTCTCTTTTTTTTAATAATATAAATGTTTGCTCTATCGTGCATTGTTGCATATGAATTGAACAAGAAATAAGATGTCATATAAATATCTTGCAAGGATCACACTTTAGACATTATAGTAAAAGTTAGTTCCCAACATTTAATAGGACCAATATCAATTGTTGCTTTTTGCAATGTATAATACACCAACACACTACATACACCTAAAAACACCACCATTTTTTTTATACATCACTCATAACATAAGATGTGAGATTTAAAAGATAACATCTTTTAATAAAATAAGGTTGATTATTAAAGTAACAATCAGCTTCGTTAAGCAATTTCTTTAGCATTGTTTATAACTTGGAAGAAGACGTTTTAATAATCATCTCTACCAGGGTACAAGATAAGTTTTTTAGAAAAATAAGAGTGTCTAGAACAATCCAACAATTAGAAGATTCCAGAAAATGAAACATTTTAAGTTGAATATTTTAGAAATTAGAACATTGTAAAATAAATAATCTTCTAGAAAAGGAGAGTTTGTAGTTGAAAGAGAAATCTATAAATATGTAAATATGAACAAGAAAATTTCACATTGAAATGCATCGGATTACATTGGATAGAACTTAATTGAATGTTTTTTCAGTCATTTATCTCTATTTATGCCCTGTTCTGCACTATTTGACCCTTCTGAAACTATTTTTGGTAGATAAGAAAGAGTGTCTCACATTTGACAATAGTTAGGGCTTACTAACATCACATTGGATGATGTTCTTATTCCATATTTTCATAACAAAAAGATAATAAATTCATTTATATAGAGAGGAACCATAATTTTTCCTTAATTCAATAAAAGACCGATAAATATAATATCGGGTTTGATTTTCAAGTTGACTGTTGAGTTCATGATTTGACTCAACAAGAAGTTTATTACCTCCAATATATAATTTATTGAATAAGCAAGCAAGCAGCGACGAAATTGTGTTAAATGCTAGGTCATGCTCTAAGGAGTTCGTTTAACACCAAATCCCCAAAATTTTCGGTTAACTACAAACTTTATTTTACTTTTCTAAAATCCAAATTTCACTAGTTTTGGTCCCATTGATTCGTTATAACTCAGAGATGACACAAGTATGTAAACAAATATTATTCCACATTTAAAATAAAAAATTACTTGAGGAAAATTGAGTGAAATCCTACTTTCAGTTGGCAAGTTTCGACTATTAAAAAAATTTAAACCAGGTGAATCCAACCAGCACGCCATCCAAACACAATACTGCAGTTTGGTTCTTGCCTAAACCCACAATTCTTTTCACTCAGACTGGGGACAATAGAGGGAAAAAAAAAAATTAATGCCCACCCAAACGCAGAAGGATACCATCACCATGCACCAAATTGTTTCAACACATTCCAAAGATAATTCTTCTGTGAAAAATCTTACCTTCAGGAGCACGTAAATAGGGGCATGAGTTGAACCAATTCTCGTTCGTACCAATTAGGTATAATAGGCTGTTGTGTGGAAGAGTTAAAGGACCCATTTGAACGATGTTGTACCATTTTTAAAATAAATAAATAAAAACAAGCATCCCGGGTCATTGATCAAGCAGAGCCCAACTAAACACGCAGGGGACCACATTCATCCCGGTATGACTGATTCAAATGCCCAACCAAGGCCAAAGTAATGTTTTTTCAATCTTCAAAGAAATCAATAAGAAGGTAATAAATATCTATTATACAATATATGCCAATATTGGTGAGATACATAAATAATTAGTGTCAAAAGGAAGGCTTAGAGTTTAACATGGCAGTTTGCTCATTGTCTCATATTGACAGTATAATATGAAGAATATTTTCCGTCGAGAAATAGAGCACTGACCATTTTCACCCTAAGCTCCTGAGCGTCCTCCGCACCCACTGCTTAATTCCACTGGGAAAGGAAAAATTAAAAGCACCAGAACTGACATTCCCTCTTCCCAGGGCGTCTAGTTAGGCATGCCAGAATTTACTTGCCTTGTAAGGCACAATAAATCATTCTTGCTGGCAGCTATTTTCAATCTACCTTGGCATTGATTTTCCCCCTCCTATGGTCCTTCAAACACAATTTACTCCATATATCTTATCTTTTCATAACTCTAAAGATTTGCACCCTCAAGCGGCCTTATATTTCCTCCAATCAGAAAAAAAAATTCAAGTTGTTCATAAATGAATTAAAAAATTCAATCTATTTTTAGTTATTAGGGTGAGCCGGCTGTGATATATTAATAGGTGCATTTAAATAATATGCACTTCAATGTATTTACTCGAATGTTTTGTTTTTAAATAATGCACTTCTTTTCATGTAAGTGACATTCAATTCGAAACAAAATACTCGTGCATTTACCGTGAACAAGATATGCTATGCATGTGTCTTCACGTCATCATCAAATGCACTAAAGACTAGCCTAGTCTTCTAAAGTTGATACATTTGTTTGAGATTTCCACTTCTCTATCTTGACTATTGAAGGTCGACAACATTTTGATAGGATCAAAATGAATTCCGTGATTAAAAAAAACAATTCAATTCATAAACAATTTCAAGATCATCGTGTATTTTTCAAAACCCTCATGGAAATAAAAAGTGAAAGTATGGCCGAATCAGTTGCCACGTCTATTGCTATGGGTTATTTGCTTTTATTTGTATCATTTTATACAACATTTATGCTAGCATCTACCATCTAGGCAACTTAAGGGCTTCAATAGATTAATATACCAATTCTTACTCAATTCATCGTTACACCACCATTGGTTACCACACATTCATTTCGAGAAGAACAATTCCTTATGCAAAACTTAGAAGCTCTTAAAGCTAAGGTGTTACATTTGGAACACGCTGTTACAAACCTAATCAAACATAAGACTTGCAAAATCTATTACAAACTCCATTTGCTCAGCATATTTTAGCATATCCTTTATCAACTAATGTTTTCGCATATAAGCTTACCCTCTATGATGGAAAAGGTGACCCGAGCAACAACTGAGAGCATTTCACACAATAATTTTGGATTATGCATCAACAATAATTTGTTAACTAAGTTTCCTAGGAGTTTAAAAGAATATACTTTGATATGATTCTATTGTATACCTCATTAGTCAATTAACACATTCAAGCCTTTAGCTTAACTATTCCTCACACATTTCTCCATCAACATTAGTGAAAAGATGTCACATGCTCATATTTACCAACTGAAGTAGGCCTATCACATAACATGTCTCATGGTAATGTTTCTAACTATTTTTCGCTTTTTCACATTCAGAAGAAATAAGAAACTAGAGATAATGGTCAGGGGTTAGATGATACCCGAATGAAGTTTGCGCACTGTATCCAGACGATTGAAGGAGCTCCTCTTTGGATGTGGAGGATGACACCTGTAGATAAGAAAGGCTTAAACAAGGAAAATGTTAGATAGATATATAGTGGACTGCCAAGCAAAGCTTGATCCTAGAAGTGCAAAGACTTCCTAGAGGGATGACAGTCCACTAGTGCATAAAAAGAGTGTTGCTAGAAAGAGAAATGGTAAAAGACTGAACAAAAAAATTAGAGATAATGTGTACCTGAATATTGATGTCAGTCTTCCACAGTCACCGACATCGGTGGTTCTAATGGCATCAGTTTGTCAAGTTGCTGACGTCGGTTATGCTGCCGACGTCGATAGGGACAATGGACCTTGGTGCCGATGTCAGTAGGGGCAATGAGCTTGGGATGGGTTTCTGGTCTGTCTGTGGTCAATCAGAATGGTCTGGGATATCTGTGGGAGTTTAATGGCTTGTGCAGGGTCTGCAGGGTAGTGAATATGGTCTGAAAAAGGGGGCAAGTAGAGAACAGGAGTGGAAGGAAAATAAGGATGGGGGAAGGCTTTTTAGCCTTCCCGAGAAGGAAGTTTGGTTGTGGTCTCAACAGTACTCAGAAATAAACAATGGACTAATTACCAAATGCATTTAAAAGAGTATTGAAATACAAAACTAGCAGAAATACTTAGCTCTTGGTGGAGAACCAGAAGTGCAAAAGACTTGTTTCCGTTATGGCTGATGTGGGAGACTTTGTGTAACCTTCAATTCGATGTGGAGTGACTGATGCAGAGTTTCTTAGCATGGAGAGTGTTGTTGGGATGTTGATGCCTGCAAAGAGTTGAGGAGCAAGAGAGTTCGAAACCTGGAGCAAGAGAATTTCCATTCGCGGGGGGGGGAGCAACAGAAGCTAGATTTTAGTTTTAAGGCAACCGACGTTGGTGATACCACCGGCGTTGGTAGACTACTGACCGACGTTGGCAGCTAAAGAATGAGAAAAAAGGCTATTTTTAGCCTTTTGCCCGTTCTTCCAACTGCCAGGTTTAATTATCATTGGAAAACGGTCCAAAGGCAAATTAAATAGGCGTGAGAGGTTAGTGGGAGAGTTGAAATAGGTCTTAGGTAATTAAGATTTGCCATGGGATGATGGAGGTATCCAAGGAGAGGTATCGAAGGTGGGGTGTGATGGGTGATGTGTCAAGGGTGGTGTTATTAATTTAAAATAGTTAATTTATTTTAAATTAATAAGTGTGTGGGTTAGGAATGTTTGGAAGTGGACCAAGGAGATCAAGGGGGAGGGATGACCAAGGAGTAGACATAATTTTGGTGTCTAAATTTACCCATTTTTGTCTTGTTGGTTGTTCTTGACGAACTGCAAGACAAAAATAGGAGTAAGTTGCCCCAAGTATGGGATGAGGTGTTCCCCCCTCAAAGCAGGAGTCGAGGGAAGGGAACCTGATATTGGGTGCCGATTTGATAGAGAGTGGATGGATATGGTGAAGTTGGAGTGTAAACAATGCAAAAGTTGGGATTGTCCGTATACCACTTCACGCGATAGGTATGTCAAATTATCGCGGTCAAAAGTCGACTACTACAGAGGGGTACTAGAGGCCCTGATCCCTGTGGACATCATTTGGAAACCGTACCTGGTGTACCCAGCCTTCAGGAACTAGGTAGAGTAGCTGGTCAGAGTGCAAAGCTTGAGATGGGTTAGAGGCAGACGAGCTGGTGAGCTCGAGAGGGTGCTAGTAGAGAGAGTGCGACACCAGTATGGGCTACTACAGGACGTGCCACCTGCCCTTCCACAGTACAGACGGGATGACATAGAGGTGCTACTCCCACTACCAGAGGAGATAGAGGGGCCCAATTTTGAGGAACTACCGACTAGTCCTGGGATAGTATATCTAGGATGTACAAGGCCTACTCGACATGGTGGGCAGGGCAATACACAGGGGTGTAGATAGGACCACAGCCTGATCTGTAGGTAGTTACCAGAGAGAGAGATGCAGCCTGCTAAGAGAGGGATGCAACACAAGGATAGGTGACTATTTTGTAGGGCTAGGTCATAGGATTACAGGGCCAGGTCACAGTTTTGACAGGTCAGGTGGCTGCTTTAACAAGGCAAATCACCATTTTTTAGGGGCAGTTGGCTGCAGCCCAAGCACAGGTGTTAGTGAGACAGGTTTTTGGAGGGCAGGGCCCTATTCATCATCCACCTCAGTAGCCATCTCAGGAGCCAACACAATCATCATCACTGTAGCCAGCTCAAGAGCTAGCACAGTCAACATCACTGTAGCCAGCTCAGTTACAACCTCAGGGTTCAGTGTAGGGTGCGAAAGCAGGTTTGATGGGTCCACCATACACTATACCTATATCTAAGTACAATATTGCTCTGGATGATATCGCATATTATGAGGGGGCCATCAGGGGGTTCCCTTAGATACAGTGATAATCAGAGATGAGGGCTGAGCAGAGTCAACTGAGATCTATGTCACGAGTGACTACTTCAGGTTCTCACAGACAGCACAGATCAGAGGGTGGAGATGATACAGCGTCTTCATGGCCACGGCCACCACCACCACAGCCACAGCCTTGAGGCCATATTTTTGGCATTATGTATATACCAGCATGCAAGCCATTGATGTGAGATGTACTATATATTTTTTGAGAGAGAGAGAGACATAGATTGTACTTTTGTAAACTTTGATGATATATATGATGAGACTTTGATTAGATTACTGATGTGTTATGGATGTGATAGATGTTTAGTAGTTTTAGCATTTTTCATATGTTTTAATGATGGATGCTTAATGTAATGATGTTTATGATGATTATGATGATTAGGATGATTATGCTATGATAATGCTAATGATTTTATGATGTTGTTTATGATGTGAATGCTTAATGTGATGAGGTTTATGATGTTGATGATGATAGTGGTTTGAGCATTTTTCATATGTTTTAATGATGTATGCTTTGATATGATGTTCATGATGATTATGATGATTAGGATGATTATGCTATGATAATGCTAAAGATGATGTTACAGCTTTTTCCATATTGTGTGATGGTGTATTCTGTAACATTTGTGTCTTGATTGTTAGTTTCCATGTGTATTATTTTCCATAGAAACTAATGTGATTAGTTTATGATAATGTTAATGGTTGTGAAAATATGTGATTAGTTGTGACGAAGGAATGGCTGAGCTAACCTCAGAAGACCCCATGTCAACTGAGTTCTGCCTACATAGCCCATGTTTTAAGGGCCTCAAGCCAATTTAGTTCTCCCCGAAAGGGAGGAAGGGTCAAAGTGGTAAATAGGTTGGTTTGGTCATGATAATGGTTTAGCACTTCCCATATGTCTGATGGTACATGCTTGAAATGATGAGGATAAGATGATGTTACAGCCTTTTCCATATTATGTGATGGTGTATGTTGTAACATTGGTTGTGTGGTTTTTCATCCCTATCAAGTTTCCATATTGGGTGATGGATGTATGCTAAAAATGAAATTGAGACATAAGAGATGGCAGAGGGCAGAGAAGGCCCCATGGAAGGACCACCACTAGCAGCACCCATCGTGCCACCACGACGGTGTCGACGGGATGAGGTAAGGGGTGCATTTTGAGGTTTTTGGATTGCTTGTTGATTTGATTTGTTTTTTTGAATTTGTAGTGGTTTTATCTTAAAATTGAGGGGGAGGGGTAGTTATAAGGGTGGGTAGGCTAGGTAGGTTACTTTAGGTAGGTGTAGGAGGGTTTTGGGAGGAAATGGGCTAAAAATGAGGGAAGCCCTAATTTTAGGGCTCGCCTCATTCAGCCCTAGGGCTAAACCAGTCACCGACATCAGTGGATTCACCAATGTCGACCCACCAGGGACTGACGTTGGTCACTTAGCTACTGACGTTGGTCATTAAGTGACCAACGTCAGTTAGATAAGTGCCATCATCGGCATGCTAATCGATGTCAGTGGTTGCCTGGTCTAAAAAAAATTTGAAAATTGTCAAGTCGAAGGGTCGAAGCCATGCCGAGGACTTCTCGAGTGTCGAGATAGGCATATAGGGGGAGGAAGATGGTCGAGTAGGTAGACAAATGAGTGAATGGCTGAGCTAACCTCAGGAGACCCCATGTCAACTGAGTGCTGCCTACATAGCCCCGGTCATTAGGGCCTCAGGCTGATGTAGTTTTCCCAAAAGGGAAGAAGAGTCATGGTGGTCAGTTGTTAACATGGGTTCTTTGTGTGTTGGTTGGATGTAGACGAGGTAGACGCTAATGTTGCAAGATTGGCTCCCAATATTGCTGATGTAGATGCATCGAGATATTATCGGTGAGGAGTGGGCCCAGATTACTATCGGAAGACTAGGTGGGTTACGGCAATACAGCCACGTGGCCAGAGATGTGAGCCTCATAGTGGCATTGATTGAGCGATGGGATCACTCCACCAACACCTTCTATTTATCCAGTGGTGAGTTGACTATCACAGTGGAGGATGTGTACCAAATTTTATGGCTACCAGTACATGGAGCAGACTTATATGCGTGCTCAAGAGAGGTGCACGATATACGAATGGTTACGTTATTTGGTGAGCACGCTACTGAGGTGACTTAACACTCAGCTAGTTTTGCATATGAGCCCTTGTATGTTGCTGATGAGGATGTGCATCGACTGGCCATCTTTATGATGATCGGCATCATGGTCTACGTGCTGCTAGATACTGAGGGAGGTAGATTTTTGGTCGCTATGACCAAAGTTTTGATAGAGATGCTAGAGTAGCAGACAGTGTTTACACGGGCACCCATCTTTTTGGCCTAGTTGTACAGAGAGCTCTGGGGTATCAGTTGGTGGTGGTACAGTCTGTGTGTAGGCCACCTCCTGCACTACTGGGCATATGAGCATATTGTGGTCACTCGACCTCTTGGCCTTCTAGTGGTGATTCAGGCCAGCTTTAGGGTCGAGTTCAGGCGATGGCGCGAGGTCATGGCACAAACTTGCATGGATGGAGTAGTCAGAGACATCGACTACTACAGAGGGGTACTAGAGGCCCTGATCCCTATGGACATCATTTGGAGACTATACCTGGTGTACCTAGCCTTCAGGAACTAGGTAGAGTAGCTGGTCAGAGTACAGAGCTTGAGATGGATCAGACGCAGATGAGCTAGCAAGCTCGAGAGGGTGCCAGTAGAGAGAGTGCGACACCAGTATGGGTTGCTATAGGATGTGCCACCTGCCTTTCCACAGTATAGACGGGACGACATAGAGGCGCTGCTCCCACTACCAGAGGAGACAGAGGGGCCCAATTTTTAGGAGCTATCAACAGGTCCTGGGATAGTAGATCCAAGATGTACAGAGGCCTACTCGGCATAGTGGGCAGGGCAGTACACAAGGGTGTAGACAGGATCACAGCCTGATCTATAGGCAGTTACCAAAGAGAGATGCAGCCTGCTAGGAGAGGGATGTAGCATGAGGATAGGTGACTATTTTATAGGGCTAGGTCATAGGATTATAGGGCCAGGTCACAGTTTTGACAGGTCAGGTGGCTGCTTTGACAAGGCAGATCACCATTTTGTAGGGGCAGTTGGCCACAGCCCAAGCACAGGTGTTAGTAAGACAAGTTTTTGGAGGGCAGGGCCCTATTCAGCATCCACCTCAGTAGATAACTCAGGAGCCAGCACAGCTAACATCATTGTAGCTAGCTCAGGAGCCAGCATAGTCAGCATCACTGTAGCCAGCTCAGTTACAACCTCAGGGTTCAATGTAGGGTGTGACAACAGGTTTGATGGGTCCACCGCAGACTGTACCTATATATAAGTACAATATTGCTCTGGATGAGATTGCATATTATGAGGGGGCCATCAGGGGGTTACCTCAGATACAGTGATACTCAGAGATGAGGGCTGAGCAGAGTCGGCTAAGATCTATGTCACGAGTGACTACTTCAGGCTCTCACAGATGGCACATATCAGAGGGTGGAGATGATACAGTGTCTTCACGGCCACCACCACCACCACCACAGCCACAGCCTTGAGGCCATATTTTTGGCATTATGTATATACCAGCCTGCGAGTCATTGATGCGAGATGTACTATATATTTTTTGAGAGAGAGAGACACATATTATACTTTTGTAAACTTTGATGATATATATGATGAGATTTTGATTAGATTACTAATGTGTTATTGATGTGATAGATTTTTAGTAGTTTTAGCATTTTTCATATGTTTTAATGATGGATGCTTAATGTAATGATGTTTATGATGATTAGGATGATTAGGATGATTATGCTATGATAATGCTAATGATTTTATGATGTTGTTTATGATGTGAATGCTTAATGTGATGAGGTTTATGATGTTGATGATGATAGTGGTTTGAGCATTTTTCATATGTTTTAATGATGTATGCTTTGATATGATGTTCATGATGATTATGATGATTAGGATGATTATGCTATGATAATGTTAAAGATGATGTTACAGCTTTTTCCATATTGTGTGATGGTGTATTCTGTAACATTTCTGTCTTGATTGTTAGTTTCCATGTGTATTATTTTCCATAGAAACTAATGTGATTAGTTTATGATAATGTTAATGGTTGTGAAAATATGTGATTGGTTATGATGAAGGAATGGCCGAGCTAACCTCAGAAGACCCCATGTCAACTGAGTGTTGCCTACATAGCCCCTGTTTTAAGGGCCTCAGGCCAATGTAGTTCTCCCCGAAAGGGAGGAAGGGTCAAAGTGGTAAATAAGTTGGTTTGATCATGATAATGGTTTAGCACTTCCCATATGTCTGATGGTACATGCTTGAAATGATGAGGGTAAGATGATGTTACAGCGTTTTCCATATTGTGTGATGGTGTATGCCGTAACATTAGTTGTGTGGTTTTTCATCCCTAGCAAGTTTCCATATTGGGTGATGGATGTATGCTAAAAATGAAATGGGTCTATTTATGCTTCAGCAAGTAATGGTTTATTCTTGACATAAATTATGTGGTTGATAGTTTTCATGTGTATTGGTTTTCATAGAAACTAGTGTGAATGGGCTATGAGAACATTAGAGGTCAAAAAAGGTTTGGTTGGTTTGGTTTGGTTAGCAAATGATTTAGTTGTATGTGACAAAGGTATGTAGGAAGTGAAAGGCATTTTTACCCTTTCATTGAAAAAGACCATAATGATAGCATAGGTAGGGGATTTGGAAACAAAATCTCCATTTATGCATTACGTCATTGACCATTGGTTGTGTTAGAGAAGTAATTGAATCACTTTGACATTTAAATGAGCTCAAAATCCCTTGAGTATGTTGGGGTAACAGGTGGTGTGATATGTTAGGATAGGGTAACCCTTTTTTAGTAGGGATAACTTCGCCCTTTTTTTATAGGAGACCTTGAGAATGACTATAAGTCAAGTCCATGACCCATTTTTTTTTTTTTGTAGACTGATCAATGCAAGAAGTCTGCATGGGGATGTTGTTTTGTTTTGTGGCCATTTGTGAAGCTGATCGATGTGGGAAGCTTCTAAGAATGTTGTTTGTAGCAAGATTTTTAGGCATAGCCATCCTTCAAGGGAGTGGTCTATATTTTTGCTTTATATGTTTTTGAGGGCTTTGAATAGTTGTCCTTTGAGGGAACAGTCTATTAGTTATAGCAATGATGATGCAGCTGTCCTTCGAGGGAGTAGTGCATTTAAAGTTTATGACCTTTTGATATTTTGTTGGACATCCCAATTTATTTTTGACAGAATTTTTAGTCATGGACAAGACTATAAAAGTTTAAAGGTTCCCTTTTATTAGGACAAAAGCATTCATACTTTATAAAAGGGTTACATAGTGTTTGTGTAGGGGAACAGGGTTAAAAGGAATGAGGATTAAAATGACAGGGATTACTCAAGGGATGAGCTCAAATTAAAATATCAAGTGAATGAGTACTTGATTAATAGTAGAATGGCTGTAGATGCAAGGCATTAAGGGGCTCAGGTTTTAGCCATCCTTCGAGAGAGGACAGACGATAAGTCCTTGATCCATACTTGTGCATTATGATATAAGGTCTGAGCAAATTAGGATCAAACTTGCCTCATTTACTTCGTTTCATATTGGTCACATGTTGGTTCTCTTTGAGGACGAGATCTCTGATTTTGAAATCGCGTTCTCTCAAATTTTTGTCATAGGCACGTTTGATACGATTTTGATAGACATGGAGATGGTTGAGGGCAGCAAGATGACGTTCATCGAGTAACTCAAGTTGAGCTAATCGATCTTGACGAAAGTCATCATTAAAAAGTATGTCGTGTAAAGAGATGCACAAAGAAGGTATCTGTACTTCAAGAGGTAGGACAGCCTCTATTCCATACACTAGAGAGAAAGGCGTAGTACCCGTAGGGGTTTGGATGCTAGTGCGGTAGGCCCACAAAGCGAAGGGAATGTGAATGTGCCAATCCCTTCCAGTGTCATTGACCACCTTCATTAGAATTTTGGTTAAGATTTTGTTGGAAGCCTCGGCCTGCCCATTTGCTTGTGGGTAGTAAGGCGAGGAGAAGCTGAGCTTGATGCCAAATGAGTCACAAAGTTTTTGAACAGTTTTGTTCTTGAATGATTTGCTGTTATCGGTGATGATCTTGTGGGGTACACCGAAATGACAGATGATGTGAGTGTTGATGAAGTCGACAATTTTGTCGGCTCTTGTGGAGATGAGGGGAATAGCTTCCACCCATTTAGTGAATTACTCGATCACAGTGATAATGGACTGATGTCAAAGAGATGAATGGGGGTTAATCTCATCGATTAGATCTAAGACCAATTGTAAAAAGGGCCAAAAATCTTGAGTGACTTGTAGAGCGTGGCTAGGGAGGTGAAGCAAGTTAGCGTGCTGCTGGCATTTGATGCAATGCTGAACATAGTCGCTACAATCTTGGTGAAGAATGGGCCAATAATAGCCCAGGTGAAGGATTTGTTTGGCAACCGAGTTACCACTGAAGTGTCTGCCACAAATCCCATTGTGGACTTGTTTGATGGTATGAGATGCTTAAGTGGAGGCTAGACATCGAAGAAGGAGGCCGTCAAAACCTCTTTTACAGAGAAGATCCCCTAGCATAGTATATCGAGCCATGCTTTTGATAAAAGCCCACCATGCATTGCTAGAGAGATCAGGAGGGATAATAGAAAAAGTTAAGTAGTCCGTAAGTTGTTTATACCAAACATCATGTGGACTAGAGTCAATGGTGCTGACGAGGTTGATGTTAGTGGAGATATATGAAGGCAAGGCCACATGATGCACTATGACATAAATTCTTGATGAAGATGATGAAGATGGAATATGTGAAGCGAGAGAAGCCATGGTGTCAGCAAACTTATTCGTAGATTAAGGAATAGTTTTCAAGAGGTAATGGTCAAAAGATTCTAGTAGGGTGTCAACACGGTGTTTGTACCTTTGCAAAATTTCATTTTTACAAAAATATGATCCATTGATTTGATTGACGACTAGTTGTGAGTTGCCGAAGATGTTGATTGTCTTGATGCCTAAAGAAAGGGCGGTTTGAAGTCCTAAAATTAAGGCTTCATATTCAGCCATGTTGTTGGTACATTCAAAGTCAAGTTTGAAAGATAGGGGCATGGATTCACCCTCGTGCGGGATGAGAATGACCCCTACACCCCCACCATGTTGACATTTAGACCCGTTAAAGAACATTGTCATTTGATAGAAAATGTCATTGGAGGATAATGTGGCAATGGATTTATCAGAGAAATCGCAATGAGAAGGTTGGTTGTCAGGTAGAGGGGCATTCGCTAGTTGGTCAGCGATTGTTTGCCCCTTTATAGATTTTTACTGGATAAATTCTAAGTCGAATTCAGCAAGAAGCATGAGCCAACGAGCCATACATTGGTTCTAGTATGGCTTGGAATGCATGTATTTTAGAGGATCAGTGTGAGTGATGACCTAGGTTTTGTGATTGAGAAGATAATGATGGAGTTTGGTAGCGGCAAAGACTGATGCCAAACAGAGTTTTTTCGTATGAGTATACCGAGTTTCATAATCAATGAGCATTCAGCTTATATAATAAATCGCTTGCTCATGATGTTGCTCATCTTGATGCACGATCATGGCACCTAATGAATAGTTTGTTGCTGAGATGTAGAGGTAGAAGGGTTGGTCATCTTTTGGTGGAATAAGGACTGGTGGAGAGATAAGATAACATTTAAGGGCTTCAAAAGCCTCTTGGCAATCCTTATCCCAATGAAAAGAGACATCCTTCTTGAGGAGGTGATGAAAGGGTTGACATCGGTAAGAAAGCTGCGAGATGAAGCGACAAATAGATTGGAGCTTCCCTTATAGGTTGCGAAGTTGCTTCAAATTGGTGGGTGGCAGCATCTCAAGTATAGCTCAAATCTTAGCAGGATCAATCTCAATGCCATGGAGAGAAACAATGAAACCCAGGAGCTTCCCTAAGAGAACCCCAAAGATGCATTTCTTGGGGTTAAGACAAACATTGTATTGAAGAAGGCGAGTGAAGATGATCTTGAGGATGGCTAAATGGTCACGACGAAGCTTAGATTTGCCTAATAGGTCATCCACATAGTCCTCCATGATTTTGTGGAGTAGATCATGAAAAATGTAAGTCATGGCACACTGATATGTGGTGCCTGCATTCTTTAGGCCAAAAGTCATGACCTTATAGCAAAAAGTCCCCCATGGGGTGATGAAGGTAGTCTTGTGTTGATCTTTTGGCGTAATCAGGATTTGGTTATATCTTGAAAATATGTCCATGAGTGATAACATCTCATGACCGGTTGTGAGATCAACAAGTTGGTCAATGTTGGGTAGAGGAAAATTACCTTTTAGACAAGTCAGGTTAAGGTCACGAAAGTCAGTGCAGATTCAGATCCCCCCAGTTGCTTTGGTGACAGGGATGATATTAGACACCCATTGTGGATAATCAATGAGTTGGATGAAGGAGACAGAGAGAAGATGCTGAAGCTCCTCTTTGACAAGGAGTGTAACTCGAGGATACATCTTGCAAAGCTTTTGCTTGACAGGCTTAGCCTCTGGGTTTGTGACGATGTTATGAATGGCAATGTTAGGGTTAATGCCGGGCATGTCGCTATAGGTTCAAGTAAAGGCTGTGCTATGGTCTAAAAAGAATTTCGTGTAGTCAATTTATTCTTGAGCATCTAAAGACTGACTAATTTTTAAAACATGAGGAACATCGGAAGATGGAAGGTTAATGTCAATGGTTGATTCATTTAATATAACCTGCGTTTCGAAAGGAAGGGAGCGTTGAATGAAAGAGTCATCGGCACCCATGTAGGTGAGAATGGTGTGATCGGCTACGCATTGGACAGTGTTGATAGTTGCAGATTCATCGTCTATCATGTTTGGATAAATGAGAGGGAGAGACCTGGATACCCCACCTAGTTGATAGGTTAGGGGTTCCAAGCGGATGGTGTTTATGCAAAAAAAAACTAGGAGGGATGGAAACCACTAACTCCATAGGTGAAGATGGGAGAATAGGCAAGTTTGGAGGTGATTGGTCTATGATAGGTTCGGAGCAAGGGTTTTTAGAAGTTTCAGTAGGTTCTTCAAAACCCAAGCCATGTCGCTTCTTGGCATTCTTTATGGCTTCGTCATTTGGTGGTTCAACGGGCTGGTGGGAGCCTTGTTCGTAGCACCCAAAGCCAAAGCCTTTCCATGCACACCTATAAAGATAGGTATGAGCAAAGTTTGGGTTGTCGAGAAAAGAGAAGTTGGATGTAAATAGTTGGGGTGATGAAAGAGGATTCCCGTCAATGGGAGCTCGATCTAGCCCCCCATAGATGAGATTTGTTTAAAGATTGGAAGGACCATAAGGGACGACCATTCTAATCTGATGGTCATAGCCAGGATTGTGATGAAGTTGTCCATACTCTTTCAGAGTCTAGAACATGTCTAAGGTGAGTAAATGATACTCCCCAAGTGAAAGACGTTGGAATATATCTTCCATAGGGTCTTTGGTTGTCACTTGAGGAGGTGGTGTGGGTGTAACCACAGTTTACGTACTTGTTGAAGCTTTCGCGGGTGAAGGCAGTGTTTGGGTTGATGTCTTGAAAGGAATAAGAACATTGTTAGGTCGATAAGTTATGTTGCACGTCTTGAAAGGGGAGGGGTCTACGAGAATGACATGAACTTGAAGGTCGTGTTCAAATTTGACACAACAGTGTAATGTAGAAGGGACACAGGCCATGGCATAGATCTAAGGTCATCCTAATAACATGTTGTATTAAAACTCTCCATTGATAATGTATAAGAGCTCTGGGACTATTCGTGGACCAACACAAATATGTAAGACAATGGTGCCAACGGTAGTGGCAGTGGTGTCATTAAAGGATCGAAGTATTGCATCGGTTTTTGATACACAATTCTTTGGGAGGGATGATTGGTCATAGGCATGGATGGAAATGATATTGATGTTGGCACCCCCATCAATCATAACTCGCTTAATGCGAGATCAATCAACATAGGCTGTGATGAAAAGGGCAGCGTCCTGATCTTCTAAGTTGGAGGTAGGAATTTTAGAATCACTAAAGGTAATAGAAGCGACAGGAGATAATGAATGGACAAAGGCAGCTAGTGGTTGGGGGTCCTCAGGTTGGACCTCCACTGTCTGTAAGGCTTTGATTAAAGCTTGACGATGTTGGGGAGAGCTTTAAATGAGGTCATATAAAGTCATCTTCATGGGAGTTTGGCGAAGTTGTTTCACCATAGAATCATGGATTGCCTCTGAAGAACTAGGTTGGGATGTGCCCAGGATAGAAATTTTGGGTTTTGGTGGTTGACGAGGTTTGACAAATAGGTAGGTCCAAGGAATAGCAGCTTTCTCTTTTGCTTTATCATTTTGTGACCTAGTGGCCACATTGATGGTATTAATCTCGAATAAAGGGGGCGAGGGAGGTAAAGAGACCATAGTCTATTGATGGGATTCTAATGAAGGTGAGGAATTTTGAGAGATATGAGAAGGTGTCAAAGGTTTGTGAAGAGTGTCTTCAAGAAGAAGGGTGTATTTTTCCATGTATTGGCAAATGACAACCTTGAGGGCACAACAATTTTCAGTGTCATGTCTAGGTGTACGATGATATAGGCAAATTTTAGTGTTATCGAACCAAGACGGTTTGGATCTGAGAGGTTGAAATGGTTTAATAGGTGGGAGAGTGATGCTAGAAGTTTGCAAAAGTTGGCATAGTATCAAAGAATATGAACCTACTAAGGGTTTCGTGCTTGTTGATGCACTAGGTGTTGATGACTTTTGCTTAGGAGTTGTTGAGAGAGATCTCCGTACCACCTTTTGGGTTGGTTGTGCGGCCACATGTGTAGACGACACTTTCTTTGTGAGGGGTGCCGAATTGTTCAAGGAGATATGTTTTTGGTAGGTAAAGGGAGTAATGGAGGCAACTTATTTTGGTTTGGTGTTGGAGTAGGGAGTACTCCTATTATGGTAAAAGGATGAGGGCCCAAAATGGAGGGCAATGATGATGGTGGAGGAGGAGTTCATTGACGTGTCTTAGTAGCCTTTTTTGATTTGGTTTGAGGACTACTATTATGGGGGGCGAGATTCAAGTCTACCTTCACTTGCGGGTGAGTGAGGTTAGGAATGGGGTGAACTCTGAGGGATTTAATCAGTTTTGGTATGGTGGATGTTGGTGAGGGTTTAGGTTCAGATGTGGATGGTTGAGCTTCTAAAGATTTGGGAGTAGAAGCCTAGTCCTTGTTGGATATTTTTGGAGATTTTGTCTCAAGAGGGTCGACAACACAAGATGAGGTGGGACGTGTAAGGTGAGGAGCTTTGAGTCACTCCCATAATGCCTCGTGTTATAATTTCCTCGAGTGGAGAAATCCTAGTTTCTCTACCAATCGAGAGAATAATTTGGAAGATGTTGGATGAGGCCTTGGTTCTTTAGAAGATGTGGGTGGTTGTGAGACCAAAAATGTGTTAGATACGGTGGTCTCGGGCCCAAGGCATGAGGGAGCCATCACTGGATCACCTTCAGTCGAAGTGGGTGAAGAGAGAAGTTCTTCCCTTGGTAGAGAAGGAATTGGAGAATGTGACTCCTCAAGGGGATAGAGGAAAGGAATGATTGTGCCTTCTACTTGTGGTTGAGAAATGGGAAAGGTAAGGTCCTCCATTGGTAGTAGGAAGGATGAAGGTGGGGCTAGTGGCATCAGTATGGTCAAAGTGTCCTCCAATATAAGAGAGATTGATGGAGAACTAACAAGGGAAGAGGGTTCGTCCACCTGTGGAATAGAAATGGGAGAAGAAGGCTCTTCTTCCTGTGATGGACAAATAGGAGGAGAAGACTCTTCTACCTATGATGGACAAATAGGTTGAGCATTCTCTTCAGACTGCGAGAGAGGTTGGTTAGGTACGAGAGGAGAGACTGTGTTGACTATGCGTATATTATGCTCTTGGGAGTCATCGGCCATGGTCTGGACATTATTTTGGCAGGGGGATGGTTAGGAAAAGGTTATCTAAAGATGTCTATGTTTTGGTTAGGTGGCGCATTTGGGTTATCCAAGACAAGATCACCTTTATCTAACATGTCCTAAATGATATTTTTTAGGGTCTTACAATTGTCTATGTCATGGCCTTTGACATGGTGATAATTGCAGAAGTCGTTCTCCCTATACCATGCAGGGATGGCACGTGAGGGATCAAATTGAGGCAATGGTCAAATTTGGAGGAGATTGAGGACTCTTTGTTTGACAAGTTTATCCAACATGAACGCGTATAATTCTCCTATTGGAGTATATTGGCGTTGTACGTATAGTTGTTGGAATTGTCGTGTAATGCTTTGAGATGTGGAAGGTTTGGATTGGTTAGTCGTGGTTGAAGATGATGGTCTAACGACTACAGCATTCGCTGATCCCTTAGACTTGGAGTTAGAGGAAGGGTCATTTGACTTTGTGTTGGGGTTTTTACTTCGCAATTTGACTTTATTTTCTTCAATAGCATGGAGTTCAAGGTTCCTAGCCATGGTGAATGCTTCGTCAAATGTGCAGAATGTTTGGACCCACAAAGTAGATGAAATGTGTTTGGCACATGCTTGTGAAAAGAGCTCAATGAGCTCGAGTTGAGGTAAAGAAAAGGAGAGTTAGTTGATCAAGCCTCTCCAACGGGCAACAAAATTGGCTATTGATTCATCGTCAAACTGTCTGATAGAGTATAGGTCTGTGATGGAGACCTTTTTGGTGATGTTGATCGAAAAGTGGTCGAGAAAAAGTTGAGCCAATTGAGTAAATGTGAAAAGAGAGTGGCTGGTAATAAAACTATACCAATGAAGAGCAGCGCCAAAAAGTGACATGGGAAATGTGCGTAGTAACAACGCATCATCATGTGCTATAAGGTAACAAGCATGTCTAAATTCTCGTAGATGTTGCTGTGGGTCTTCCTTACTCTGAAAGTGAGTAAACTTGGGAAGTTCTCACTGACTGGGATATGGTCAGATTGGGATAGATGGATGAATAGGTTCATTACAGATTTTTTCATATGAGAGAGCATTTCTTGAACTCGAAATAGATGTCTCAAGATTAGACATCTTGTCCATCAACATCTCGATTATATCTATTGATGGATTTGTAGGTGGGGCACCCCCTAGGTTGTAAGGCATTTGGAAGGTGTTAGGAGGGGTGTATGACGTAGTTGGTTGTGCCTGTATAGGTGCAACATATTGGTAACTAGTCATAGGGACTGATGTTGAAGCCAAGGGTGGTTGTGTCATGAAGCTAGAAGGCACAACTTGACTTGATGTTTCCAAAGGTGGTTGGATGATAGCAACATTAGCCAAAGGATGACTAGCCACCCTTGTGTTGATGGGTGCAAGAGTAGGTGGGATGGAGACAACTAGGTTTTGAAATGGTGTAGAACTTTGTCGAATAGTCTGTGGTTGAGGGGGTACCGAAACCCCAATAGATGTAGGTCCATAAACAGAAGGAGAGGCCACACTTTGAAGATTGGTCATGGTTGGGTTGTTAGCTGAGACAATGGCTTGGGTGTCTATGGGTTGAATTACGGAGGTGGTTGATACGATTGTCGTCTCAACTAAAGAAGTCAGCATCCCATAAACTAGGTTGCCTAAAGAGTCTCGCATTTGACTTCTCGTGAGATAGTGCTGAAGGGCCTTGACATTGAAGTCAAGGAATCTTTCAAAGTCTTGGTCCCATTCGGGAACAATAGGGGGTTGAGTCAAGGTTGGTTGGGTAGGAGTTCATTTAGTCTCTGAATGATACTCCATTAGAGGACTTGTTATAAAAGGTGAAGGCGGGAGTGGTTGTTGCCTTGCGTAGTCAACAAGAGTTTTGGTTTGACTACGTGTCAAAACCATCCAAGGCAAGATAATACGTCCTTACTAGCTCAAAAAACTAGATAAAAGCAGAAAAATGGATGAAGACAAGCAGACCCTAAACGTTAAATTTATAAGAATAAATTTTTAGAGTCGTGTTGGCTTATGCCTTAGAAGAGTGTGTTTGGGATGTTGGCTTTTAGAACGGGTCCTAGAAGAAGCAGTCTAAGGTTTGTTTCGGGTTAGTTTTGGTGCTCAAGATCTGTATTAGGTTCCGTACGTGGCCTGGTGCTAGGAGCTAGCTCCCCTCACTTCACGAGCCCAAAGACAAGCTGGGTCGCTTAGCCAGTATATACTTCCCTTAGAGTTTATACTCTGCCAGAGAATAAAGTGGGTTCTCCCCTTGGTAGTGAAGTCCAAGTGGGATCGCCAGGAAGGGTAAGGTATCCACTAGGTGATGAAATCCTAGTCGGGCCTTGTCTCAGGTATGTTTAGATGTTTGATTTTGTGAATGTGGTCAGGTTGTGTAACATATGTGGACTACGCTTTATTCATAATGCGGTTTTAATTACTAGATGAGCTAAAAATGCATTCAGGTAGGAATGAGATGCAATATATTTTTAACCCAAATTGAAATGTGTGTTCGGATGCAGACAAGTGGAGAAAAGGTTGAGAGTATGAATTTCACTACTCTAAGATGCCATAAAGAAAAAAAAAGAAGGATTCTTTTTAACTTGATAATGGTGTCTTTTCGAAAGAGATAGAAGAAAAAGATGCAAGAAGAGATCTAATGCACCTATATGAAAAGTTTGTTTTTAGAAGAAAAAGTATGAACCCAAGGAAAATTTCAGGGTCCCACTGGGCATGCCAAAATGTTTCTAACTATTTTTCAATTTTTCACATTCAGAAGAAATAAGAAACTAGAGATAATGGTCAGGGGTTAGATGATACCCGGATGAAGTTTGCGCATCGTATCTAGATGATTGAAGGAGCTCCTCTTCGGCTATGGAAGATGACACATGTAGATAAGAAAGGCTTAAACAAGGAAAATGTTAGATAGATATATAGTGGACTGCCAAGCAAAGCTTGATCCTAGAAGTGCAAAGACTTCCTGGAGGGATGACAGTCTACTAGTGGATAAAAAGAATGTTTCTAAAAAGAGAAATGGTAAAAGACTGAACAAAAGAAATAGAGATAATGTGTACCTGAATACTGTTGTCAGTCTTCCACAGTCACCGACGTCAGTGGTTCTGTCAACATCAATTTGTCAGGTTGTCGACATCGATTATGCTACCGATGTTGGTAGGGGAAATGGACCTTGGTGCCGAGTCAGTAGGGGCAATGAGCCTGAGATGAGTTTTTGGTCTTTCTGTGGTCAATCAGAATGGTCTGGGATATCTATGGGAGTTTAATGGCTTGTGCAAGGTCTGTAGGGCAGTGAATATGATCTGAAAAAGGGGACAGGTAGAGAACAGAGGTGGAAAGAAAATAAGGATGGGGGAAGGCTTTTTAGCCTTTTTGGGAAGGAAGTCTGGTTGTGGTCTCAACAGTACTCAAAAATAAACAATGGATTGATTACCAAATGCATTTAAAAGAGTATTGAAATACAAAACTAGTAGAAATACTTAGCTCTTGATGGAGAACCAGAAGTGCAAAAGACATGTTTTCGTTATGGCTGATGTGGGAGACTTTGTGCAACCTTCAATTTGGTTTGGAGTGACTGATGCAGAGTTTCTTAGCCTAGAGAGTGTTGTTGGGATGCTGATACCTGCAAAGAGTTGAGAAGCAAGAGAGTTCGAAACCTGGAGCAAGAGAATTTGCATTCACGGGGGGGGCAACAGAAGCTGGAATTTAGTTTTAAGGCAACTGACGTCGGTGATACCACTGGCATCGACTGACTACTGACCGATGTTGGCAACTAAAGAATGGGAAAAAAGCCTATTTTTAGCCTTTTGCCCATTCTTCCAACTACCAGGTTTAATTGTCATTGGAAAACGGTCCAAAGGTGGATTAAATAGGCGTGAGAGGTTAGTGGGAGGGTTGAAATAGGTCTTAGGTAATTAAGATTTGCCATGGGATGATGGAGGTATCCAAGGAGAGGTATCCAAGGTGGGGTGTGATGGGTGATGTGTCAAGGGTGGTGTTATTAATTTAAAATAGTTAATTTATTTTAAATTAATAAGTGTGTGGGTTAGGAATGTTTGGAAGTGGACCAAGGGGATCAAGGGCGAGGGATGACCAAGGAGTAGACATAATTTTGGTGTCTACAGGTATAAGATCGTACTATCTAAAATGACAAATCCTATGGTCAACAAAACATTTCAAGACATATTCAATAAAATTTTGCTTCCACCTTTACATGAATCCATAATATTCTAGAAGATTCTTTCCTTCATATATTTGTGTCACATGTTGAAAGAAATAGAAGTCAAGTTTTTAGCAATGAAAAAATTAATGTATGCAACAAACCCAATTTCTATTTCTCATGCAAAAAATCTGATTAAGCCATTGTAAGAGGAGATACCTAGTGAAACAACAAGTGATCAAAAGAGAATATCAAATGCAATATCACAACATCATCTACATATTGTACTATCATCTCCTGACTATGGTGACAATTCAATAGTCTACCAGAATTTCCTTACAAGGTACTGCAATATTTATTTGAGTGCACCTACATATTGCTTCCTCTTGTTAAAGAGGTTAATTTGAGTAAGCCTCTTCTAAAAGGATATGGTCATAATGCTTTCCATGAATTTCATCCAATTCCAAGTCATACTACTAATCGATGCATCAATTTTAGGCAAATTATACATGACTTAATAGATGATAATACCATTGATGTGATCACATATAATTCAAATTCAAATGTTCAACAGGGTGAAATTGAAACAATGATTATATTTAGTGACAATTTTATTAAGCACAAAGTTCAAGGAATCCCATATAAATAAAATATATGTCACATGTACAACGCTCATCCTCCACCATCTTCTTACCATTCACATTTAGACTCACTCCATCCCTTGAAAAGAATCATTGGTACATAAAATAATAATAAATAAACATAACATTGTGTATTAACAAACTGAGGAAGAATAATAAATATACATAACATAAATATTATTCTATTTTGCTTGACATTCTCATAGTATAACTTGACATTGGTTAGTGTGATAAATAGAGGGAGAAATAGTTATTTACCCAAGGGGCTCATGACAAAGCTTCTATTTTAAATCTTGCTAAAAATAGATTTAATGCTCCACATTACTATTCAAACAATATTGAGAACATCTTTAGTGACTACATATTGTTCAATATATAAACTAATCAAAGTATTCGTCACTATTCCTTTATAGACATGTCCAATGAAGGTAGTTGCGAGTTGAACATAGCACAAAATCATATATTCATTTGATATCATTTCTATATTATACAAAGACTAGTACAATAATCAAAAGATTTATTCACAAACCCTAAACATATGTTTTAAGACCTCATCACTCCTTTTACACTCGTTAAAATTAAAATTATGCCAACTAAATATTAAAACTTTGGAATGAATGGGATTCATAATTTAAAAAAAGGAATACAGGCAGATAAATTAAAAGTTGAAAATTTGTGTTTGACCTTCTCTTAAAAATCAAATCATGATAAATATAATATTTATTCAACATCAGAAGTTATAATTTCTCTTTTTCATTAGTATATATCTTTCCTCTATGACCATAATAATAGAAGATGAAAATTTACTAGAATATCACAAAAATCTCATTGATATAGATGACAATGCCTATTTATATAATTCATATTCATAAGTCACTTTTTATAATACTTGAGGTTAAGGTGTTTACCCATAACCAAAATCTATAAATAATCACAATAGAGAAATTCACCAACTATGAGGATTCCACAATGTCTATACAATAATTTCTATACCTATGGGTGTGTATGTATAAATATGTATGTGTGTGTAATTTTTATTTTAATTTTGAAATCCATTAGTTAAATTAATGCCTTTGTCATTTCATATTGAGTTTCCAAGCCTCGATCTTCACTCTAATTTGTTTTGATAGTCTGAATATTTGTACAATAAATAAATGGGTGAATCCATGAATAAAGGATGAGATCATATCACTTGGCACAATTATATTGCATGGAGTAATATAATTAATGTATCAATTATAAGATCACTACTGATATCCTTATAAGATGTAAAGGTGGTAGTTAGATTAGCTTATTTTGAAGCATTTATCTTAGAATTCTAATTGGAATTTTAGTAGCCTTTGCTATAATATTTGAATCAATTGTTTTAAATGCATTATGTGGATATGAAACCTTGTTTGGTATATCATTGTTAAAAGTAGATGTAATCACATGATTAACACTAGAATATTTTTAGTTCTTTAAGTATGTAATATGTTTTTCCAATGATGTGATATAGGGATTGAAATTCATTTTCAAGTCTTCTATCAATTTCCTCATAAGAATGATTTGATATTTTATCGAGAGGATCATAAAATAGTTTGTTAGACAATTCATTTGAAGATAGTTTACCATTTATATGAGTAGTTAGAGTGGAAAAGTTTTGATATGAAAGAGGATTGTAATTGCCTCCTTTATACCCACATTTATAAAATTTACGTTGGTCAATTTTTTTTAATTTTAACCTCTACTTCTACATTTTTACCAAAAAAGGATAGATGAGCATATTTGTATAACCTCTTTTTAGTGGTTAATTTAATAAACAATTTATATGCTATTTTTAATTTTTTTAAATAATATTTAGTGATGTCAACATATTTCTCAATGTTTACTTGGGTACTTGAAAGTTAAGTGCTTGAACAAATTTAAAAAATTAATTATTTACATATCATATTTCTTCACTTATAAGCAATATAGTATATGTATAAAAACTATAATTCTTAGGAGTTGGATCATCCACAATTTATTTGTTTATTCTTTTGATATGAAAGAGGATTGTAATTGCCTCCTTTATACCCACATTTATAAAATTTACGTTGGTCATTTTTTTTTTTAATTTTAACCTCTTTTGATATAAATTCTACTTTAAATATTTGATGTACTCTTTATTCTTTTGATATGAAAGAGGATTGTAATTGCCTCCTTTATACCCACATTTATAAAATTTACATTGATCAATTTTTTTTTAATTTTAACCTCTTTTGATATAAATTCTACTTTAAATATTTGATGTACTCTTTATTCTTTTGATATGAAAGAGGATTGTAATTGCCTCCTTTATACCCACATTTATAAAATTTGCGTTGGTCAATTTTTTTTAATTTTAACCTCTTTTGATATAAATTCTACTTTAAATATTTGATGTACTCTTTATTCTTTTGATATTTGTTCATTTTCTGTTTATGTTTCTTTCTTAAACTTGTTCTCACTTATAAGTTATTTCTCTTTTACATTGTCAAAATGCATTATCTTTTTCATTTCATCTCAACCTAAATAAGAGTGTATATAATACCAACCTAAATAAGAATATATATAATACTCCCACGACTTCTACATTTTTACCAAAAAAAGGATAGATGAGCATATTTGTATGACCTCTTTTTAGTAGTTAATTTAATAAACAATTTATATGCTATTTTTAATTTTTTTAAATAATATTTAGTGATGTCAACATATTTCTCAATGTTTACTTGGGTACTTGAAAGTTAAGTGCTTGAACAAATTTAAAAAATTAATTTTTTACATATCGTATTTCTTCACTTATAAGCAATATAGTATATGTATAAAAACTATAATTCTTAGGAGTTGGATCATCCACAATTTATTGATAGAAAATTTTACTTCTATTCGTGCAATAATTAATTTGGTAAGTACATTAAAAAATATATTTGATGCATAAATTTCAGAGATGAAAAACCAGGAAAATAGATACAAATCACTGAGAGCTGCCAACAACAACACCACCTAGCCTGCAAAATAAATAAATAAATAAAATAAATCTCACATTTTAACAGACATTGACTTCGAGGTAAACAAAAATTGAAGGAACCACAAATAATAATTTGATGGAAAATGCTCGAATAATAAATTCGAATAAATGAAAATGGAGTGGGTCCAATAATCCAAACAACGGAAAAAGGTTTTAGCTTTAAAAATAATTTTCTGTTTGACCAACCTCAAAATTAAACACACATTTTGCAATACATGTGGTGACTTTTCAGTGTTTTGTTAAAGAAATCCAAAGTGTTAAGGCCGAATAAATGTTGACGATGGTGACCTTTCGGTGTTCTGCTATGAAACCCAGATTGTGCAAAAAAAAATTCTGATATTCGGTAAATATTTGGCAGCGAGCGTTACTGTAAAAAAAATAATTAATTAATTAATGGACTCCTCTTATTTATTTCTCCTTTTTTCTATAAACACACCCTGCTCCGAATCTATTACTTTACTTTCATCGCATTAGAGATGTTTGAATAGCATATCCTTAATGAACTTCAAATATAAACTGGATAGAATTATTAGTTAGAATCACTTTTGTGCTTTACATGATTTTTGTTCATCTTGATGTTGAAGGAGCAGCGTCTGGGTCCCATTTCAATAAATGTCAACTATTAACATTTCCAAGTACCTCTGATTAGATTTAGGTATCTACAACACCAAACAATAACCAAACTATCTTTATATTTGTTACGCCTCTCAAAGTGTTTTGTTAGGCATGCAAACGAAATTCATGCATTATGTGTAACATAAATATGAGTGTTTCAACTAATACTTTAATGATTGAATTTTTTTTTTAGAATACTTGTAATTGCTCAATAGTTTCCAATAAGTAACATGAATTCTCTTCTTTTTTACTTCTTAAATTTTTAATGAATGAAAATGCAATGTAAATTTATAAATAAATTGAATTCAGAGTTTATGACTCTATTGGCACAAAATCAGCCTCTAAAAATTCAAAGCAAAAAAATGGAAACACTTATTTAGATACCCACCACATTACAATTTCAATTAATCCTAGAAAAATATTGCAATCACACAATTTTCCACATGGACTCTAAAATATTGAAATGTAACCAAGGAAAATAATTGTAATCATACCAATTTTATATCGATCAGTGAAAATATAGGAGATAAAACTACTCTTCTTCCTTGAACTAGAATAGTAATTAAAAGACTCAAATTGTGTAATTAATATCCCAAATTAATAATCATATTTAACATTAAATAAAATTCTTATTAATAGAGAGAATATTTTGAATAATATTATTATTAGAATTAAATTTCATATTTAATCATAAAAGGGGTTATAGCCTTGATATTGACAATTAAATAGACCAAACCCACCATTCATTGAAGGCTATACTTTTTTAATCGAATTTTAGTTTTTTTGTGTTCTCTTATAATTCAATAGTCTATATAGCATTCTAGTTATTTGATAATCTATTTTATAATAACAAATTTTGAACTTAAAATTAATCAAAAGTGTCTTTTGAAGGACTTATTCCATGCTTTCTTGAAATTTATAATTTTTCTTTTCTTTTCTTTAATTAATTTAGATTTTTAAAACAGTTATCTTGACTTTCGTATTATCAATTGATACGAGTCTTCATATTACTCTTAATGAATATCTTTTTAAGTATTTTTTTTCCTCATAAAAAATGTCTAATCTAAAATTAATCACATGAACCCATTTAAAAGATTATTCCATTCTTTCTTCTAATTTATAATTATTTTCTTTTTCTTTATTAATTTATATTATTCAAATACTACCTTAGTTATTATTTTCATTACTGTGTCTTCCTATGACACTTGGTGTGTGTTCTTTTAAACGATTTGGGCTCTCATAACAAGTGTTAAAACACGGCCCACTTTGATGCCTTATTCCATGCTCTCTTCTAATTTACAATTATTTTCTTTTGCTTTAGTAAATTTAAATCAATACTACCTTGACAATTAGTGCCGGTCAATTAGTGCGAGTCAATTAGTGCGAGTCACCTTAAGATGCACGGCTATGTCTCGGCGAATAATTTTTATTTTTTCAGACCATAATACACGGCAGCACGACTTCAATTTATCTACGGCATTCAAGTCATCGTTCATATACCCACGGCTCTACAATTTCTCAATGCGGCCAAGGAAAATAATTGCGATCCCAAAATTATTCACATGGATTCTAAATTATCCAAATGAAGCCAATGAATGGAATTGTAATTACATGCAATTTATATCCCCTTGCTAGCAATCGAAAGGATTAGAGTACAATATTAATGTGGTAAAGTTTGTTGGCCGTGAGCCTGTGCACTACTATTCTACAGCGATAGTCATTTCCACTGCGACTCGAACCGTTGAGCTATTCACACAACTGACCGTCCAAATTAAATAGTCAAATCCTGCGTGTACGTTTTTTCATGAAGAATAGCCTCTTCTCTATTCTACCACCGCTAGACTCCAAGTTTGTATCCATTCAACTAAACGATAAGTCAAGTTTGAATTCGCTTCCGTAACATGGACTGTAAAAGAATTTTTCTACAAGGTTTTCTTCCTTGACTACCCTATTTGCTCGATTGCTTAATTCCGAAAGCAGAACCAAGGCTATGTGCCAGAATCTAAAGCCATCACTAGCAAAAGTGGAAGCTCTGAAAATGGCGACAAGCAGAATAACCCGTTTCAAATATTCGTTCATAGCGTTTGCTATGGTTACTCTGCTACATAAATGCCAATCATTGACATTGGACGGCGGAGATATCCTTCCTTTGGGGAAATCCCTGACTGGAAATCAGACCATATTGTCAAAGAAGGGCACGTTTGAATTGGGATTTTTTAGTCCCAACGGAAAGAATCACTATTACATTGGCATCTGGTATGCCCAAATCTTCGAGAAGATGGTTGTTTGGGTGGCTAACAGGGAGACTCCTCTCATAAACATGCAAGGCGTTCTGAAATTTACGAGTGACGGTCATCTCAGACTGTTTGATTCACGAGGTCGATCAATTTGGTCATCCGATAACACCATGAAAGCCTCCCGTGCAATGCTGTTGGAGTCTGGCAATTTCATTATGTCAGGGGCCCACAACAGTTCTGAGACTGTTTGGGAGAGTTTCAGATATCCAGGAGATACATTGTTGCCTGGAATGAAAATGTGGAAAGGCATGAAACTAACTTCTTGGAAGAGTTCTGCAGATCCTGCACCTGGGCCTTTCTCTTATGCGATGGATCCATCCCCAGGAAAGACGCAGTTTATGATGCTTTATGACAGCAGTGTTCCATATTGGTCAACTGGAGAGTGGGTTGGCGACCATTTCACAAATATGCCAGGCTATGGTGGAGTTGGTATTAAATTGGAGTTTGTAACAATTTCTCCTTTAATAATGTACTGCACATTTATAACCAGCACGGTAATGGATCGGGTTACTATGAACAACAATGGCGAATTGGGAAGGTACCATTTGGCTGAAAATGGTGGATGGAGCCTAAATGGCATCACACCCAGAGATCAATGCAATGTGTATAATGTATGTGGTGCTTATGCAGCATGCAATGCCTATGCAACATCAAATGTCCTTGCGGCACGAAATGCCTCTGATGTTTGCAAATGTCTGGAAGGTTTCAGACCGAAAGACAATCTCGCTTGGGATAATCAAGAATGGTGGTCAAGCGGTTGTGTTCGGCAAATTCCGTTGCAATGTGCTGCTAGAAATGGCACTACAGATGGTTTCATGCAACTGAAGGACAAATATCTGGACGACAATCAAGCCATTTCATATATTTCAATACAAACGCTGGAAGGATGCCAGTCTGTGTGTCTGAACAATTGTTCCTGTACATCGTTTGCTGTCACTAATTCCACTCCTCCCGTTTGTCTATTGTGGGTTGGGGATTTATTAAACGTGCGTGACGAATACGACAGCAAATCGGTGTTTCTTCGTTTGGCGGCTTCTGAGTTGCGCGAGTCGACATCCAAGCCCAGAAAGAAATCGGTTCCGCTTTCTACTTTGCTTCCTGTGGGAGCTGCTGGTCTAGCTGCAGTTTCGGGTCTCCTGTTGGCAGTGTTTATTATGAGGAAACGTCGAAGGGTGCGAAAGAAGGCCGCGGAGGAGGACGACGTCCCAACGTCGCTCAGAACATTCACTTTCAAAGAGTTACGCATTGCAACCAAGAATTTCAGCCATAAACTGGGCAGTGGAGCGTTCGGCTCTGTGTTCAAAGGAACTCTGCCAGACAATACGCTTGTGGCAGTAAAAAAATTACAGGGTTCAGCGCAAGCAGAAAAACAATTTCGTGCTGAAATAAGCACCATTGGTAACATTCAGCATGTGAATCTGGTCAGGCTCTGGGGATTCTGTGCAGAGGGATCAAAAAGGTTACTGGTGTATGAGTACATGCCTAACGGCTCTCTGAATTCCATGTTATTCCATAAGAAAGAAGAAGAGAAGGTGTTGAACTGGAAGACTAGATTCCTGATCTCATTGGGAACTGCTCGGGGATTAGTTTATCTCCATGAGGAATGCCGAGATCGTATCATTCACTGCGACATTAAACCTGAAAACATTCTACTGGATGGCGACTTCCGCCCAAAGGTGGCTGATTTTGGTCTAGCAAAGCTTGTTGGCAGGGATTTCAGCCGCGTACTCACCACTACGAGAGGAACTCGAGGATATTTGGCTCCAGAGTGGATCTCTGGCCTGCCAATCACTCCCAAGGCGGACGTATATAGTTTTGGCATGACACTGCTGGAATTAATATCAGGCCGAAGAAATCTGGACATGACCGTCCAGAAATCGAGTACGTATTACTACCCTCCGTGGGCTGCAACTCAAATCCACAAGGGAAACCTGATGGGTATTGTAGATGAGAGAATATCAAAAGAAGCAGATGCTGAAGAGGTGAGAAGAACTGTTACGGCAAGTGTGTTATGCATTCAAGAGGATGAGAATGTTCGGCCAAACATGGCTCAAGTCGTACAAATATTGGAAGGGACAGCGGAGGCTGATGAACCACAATTTCAAGGGTCTCTTCATATACTACGGGACCACGAAGAAGACGACGAAGATAGTGAAAGTTTTGTTTGATATCGTCCTCGGTTGATGGTGACAGACGCCCGGCGCCTTGCAACAGTACGAAGTAGTTTATACCATATAATACCAGGTCATTTAGTTTAATGTGGCAGTTGTGTAATTTTATTATTGAAACTATTCAGGATATTATATATTACAAAGAAATAATAATATATGAAGGAAGCAATCCATTTTATTTAGGGTTCAATTAGTGTAATAATTGTGTTTTTTCTATAATTAAAAGTTGAGTAAATAATATAGAAGTTATAATATAATGTATTTTATTTAAGGTTTAATTAATGTAATAGTTGTGTAATTTTGATAATCAAATTTTGAGTAAATAATGTAGAAGTTATAAGGAGGTCATTTTATGAAATTTATAGTTGAATAAGTTTCGGGATAGTATATTAGATTTGGATTCTCTTAATTATTAAAAAAATAATATATAAGGTGTAGTTTTGATAACAAGTTTTTTAAAGTAAAGGAAAAAATAAAAACCTAAGTTAAGGGTTAGGGAAAGGGACTAATTATTGGATAGGGTCCAATAGTTATTATCTTTGTTGTGAAGAGAGTTTCCAATTATTATTAATTCATTCTTCCTTTACCTGAGCAACATTATATTTTAATTTTTATCTTATCATTGTTAAGGTAAACAATAAAAACAATAAGATCTTCTATTTAAAATATTATATATCTATTCAAATTAATTTAACCCTATTTTTTTCAATAAAATATATACAATCAAATTCTTATAACTTTATACAAATATCACATCCTTTTATCAAAACTTGTAAGTGAACATCATGGGTAGTCATTAGTACATACATATTCAAAGCTCCAAATTATTTATATTTTAGCCTTTTGGCTCTAAATTTTAGTTCCAAGTTATTCAAATTTCAACTTTTTGAATATATACATGCCTTTTTTATAATTATCTTGGGTTGGGTTAGTCCAAACATAATGAAGCATATATTATACAAGATTAATTTGGTGCCCAGTCCAAACAAGATGAAGTGTATGACGGAAAGACAAGGAATTTTAGGCCTCAATTCAATGTTTTTGATGGGAAATATTGTTGAGATGAACAAGATCATTCGACAAAGTAGCAAGGATATAATTCTACATTCAATTTTTGGTAACTTGTCCAATAGTTCAATCACTAGCTCTTCTTGAAATAGTTGAATATATGCAAAATTATAGCATTTTAGAGGGATTATGATAGGCGTGAGCATCATTTAGTAACAAAAGCCCAAAATATCTAAAGGACTTTCTAACCTTTTGGGAACATTGCATTCACCTATTCATATTCTATGATTCTCATTGAAATTCAGGTATAACATATAATGAGATCTTTGTTTTCATTACAAGAAGGGAGAATTATTTATTAAAAGGATCATGTCTGTAGGACACAATAAAATCACCTCTAATAGAGAACAAAATGATGAAGAAAGAAATGATGTTAGGCTTGAAAAAAAAAATAGTCTTATACATGTTATGCGGGTGTCTGGGGTATGCAACTTTTGGGGATGACGCACCCATAAATATCCTCACAAGATTTGGATTTTACAATCCCTTTTGGATGATAGATATTTCCAACACTACTATTGTCATTCACTTGGTTGGCACATGTCAGGTGGCCATGGGCCATTTCCATTACCATTGCCAAGTACCAACACTTTGGTAATTGTAAAACAATTGGTGTTTTATGTTTTATGTTTGGTTGCAGGTCTGTTTCCAACCTTTGACTAGTATTTATCATTAAGTTCCTACTATAAGTTATTCCTCACAACTTGGAGCCTCGTTTAATCCCATACTTTATGAAATGGTGGAAGTAATATGGTTTGTATTTTGTGCCACTGCCTCTCCATCTGTATGTGTTTCTATGCATACTAAAGGATTCTTGTTTTTTAGGGAAGAAGTTTGTGTACTGGGTTGGAAGTGAGGTGGTGTTGCATGTGCAAGAACTAGAGTTGATATATGAGATAATTTAAATTGGGTCTTTAAACTTGGGGAGGCATGAATCATAACCTCTACACATGGAGGGAAAAAGTGCGCTGTGAGCTTGATTAAATCTCTCCAAAAATCATTTGTATGACTTTCCAAAATGACTTCCTTCCTGCATGGGCTCATCAATGGTACTATCATTTTTAATAGTCCCTATGCAATATCAGTATATTGATAAGATATTTAAATATTTGATAAAAATCCACATATTTTTTTGCATTTTTATGATATATAAAGTACATTTTTTATCCTATAAGACTTGATTATAGTTACATGTTTCATGTAAATGAAATGCTTAAAATAATTTGGTGACATCAATAGAGTAGTGATTCAAATTCTACTCATGTGTGGAGGCTCTCAATAGGTAAGGTGTATCTTTATGATTCGTGCAAGGACCACCCAACTCCGTGTTTCAAAAATCTTTACTCTTAATTAGTGATTTCCATTTAGGTATGATGGTTTGGTGGTTTTCTTCATGTAAACATGGAAGCCTAAATGTGAGACTCAGAAGGTTGTCATTGATACACTTAAAAGAGTAGTAGAAAGTCATAGGTTGGTAGTAGGCTTTTGAAAGTAAAAGCTAATGTGTGCAACTCCTAAGATATTTTTGTGCTTTGGCCAAGCACATTAAGCAACAAGAAAGAGAGAAACTAAATTATACAATTTAGTTCATTATTAAAGGATCACTCATATTAGTAATTGTAACCTTTTTTTTAACGAGATACTCGATGTTCTCCCATCAGCACAAGGCAAAGACTCAAATTTAGGTATCGATTAAATTTTTAAATTAATTTAATAGC
This sequence comes from Torreya grandis, assembly GCA_037957365.1. Lineage (NCBI taxonomy): Eukaryota > Viridiplantae > Streptophyta > Pinopsida > Cupressales > Taxaceae > Torreya > Torreya grandis. The sequence continues at coordinate 1,968,523 of JARHVA010001634.1, read as the reverse complement.
ATTTATTCAAAAAAAAGTCATTCTATTAATGAGCACTCTTTGCATCTATTTATGTTTCTCTCACTCTACATCTTGGTATAGCCCAGGTCTCTTCTGTTCCATCCATAGAATCTCCATTCCATATCGCAATGGCTCTCTCACTCCTTGCAACAGCTCTTCCACTCAATGAAATTTTGAATCCTCTTCCCTACTCGAAGGTCACCCTTTCTCTCACTTTACATCTTGATGTAGCCTAAGTCTCTTCTAGTCTATCCATAAAATCCTTGTCCCTCTCAACCTAGTCTTGTTTTGTTGGTAGAGAACCGTAGGTATTTTCACTACGTATTTCTTCCTTGTTGGATTCCCCATCTATCCCTTAACTTTAAGCTCTTGGTGGTTTAAGCCCTCGATTGATCTCTTCCACGCATCTTGCTCTAAGAGGGTCAAATCCCCGTTCGCTCCCCCCCCCGTTACATACAAGTGGGTCTTCTTGAGTGGATGATAGCATAGCCACTTTGGGATCACTTGCTTTGTGTTTTAGGTCCATGACGGATAAGGTTATTTCATCCACCTCTGGTGCTCAATATGCCTTCTTGGGGGAAAAAGGTTATTTGTATGCTAAACACCCTATTTTGTGGGAAACTCTAGATTTTGTTCCCTCAGTGGACAAGGGCTTCATCATCAAGGGGTTAGTAAGTCTGACTATTTTTAATCCCAAATATTTTAATTAAGTAACTTCCAGTGCACCTTCTAGATCTGTGCCCAAGCCTCTCATCCCTACCCCTTCTACAATCGTGGTGGTGTTTGACAAAGAGCTGACCAAGGACATGATATCCCATGAGATTTTATTTGAATCTCATGGCATCATTTGTAGATTTGCCAATATTTGGCCCAAACTTCAAGTACTCCATGCCTGAATCTTAGAAAATTGGCATCCCCTCCTTCAAGGTAACCTTGAGATTTAACCCAGTGCTAAAGGTCCTTTTATTGTTATTTTCAACAATTGTGAGGATAAGGATTTTATTCAAGATTAGTTTTGGTGCT